>JAJPGS010002489.1:3132500-3430000 GCA_028654335.1 Alnus rubra | reverse complement strand
CCTACGTTGATCTGTCCTTGACATTTGGGTTCTGAGAGTGAGGTTCTCAGTGTTGCCATTTCGGGTAATGGGGCTCAGATATCCCATTTACTCGAGGGTGCTGTATCTGCTCCCCCTTTGCACAAGGGAGCGATGCATCCGTCCGCGGCCCTGCTATAAGGCTGGCATTTGCATCCCCTCTATCATGGGTGAATTTCGATCGTTCGAAACGGACGGTCGTTGGGATGCTTTCGCACTGGTTAATTGCATTCATCCTTTAAGGACGAGACTCCTAAAATAGGCAATCATTCAATGACCGAAGTGCACTTTTTCGGTTACTGTGCTGACAGTATGGACGCCCGCCGCCATCAGTCAGACAGTCACGTCCTCTCACCTTCCAGAGGCTGTCGGCCTCATTATAAATATCTCCTTTTGATCTTGATTCCGATCATCCCTTCCATCTCTCATCCCGTTTTCGTCTTCTTCTTCAACTTCATTCCTCCGTCAATCCTTCTGATCGCCGTATGACTATCACTCGCAGAGGAGATTCAACAGCCAGGGGCCATGCGGACGCCTCCGGCGAACCCGTTCCTTTGGCTATCGTCCCACCTCCGATTACTAGATCCGGGGCTGTTCGCTTGGTGCCGCCGGAAGACCGGTTGGAGTCGACTTGGTTGGCGGGTCATGACTCGGCCCTCCGGAGGGCCTACGACATCGGCCCGTCCGTCAACCTCTTCTTCCAAGAGGCCGGATTGCTGGGAATAGCCGGTGGCGAGGTTACCCTGACAGAGCGGATGCTCATGGCAGGCGTACGACTTCCATTTCCGAAGATTGTCCGCGAAGTGTGTGCGTTCCTCGGGGTAGCTCCCAGCCAGATAGCACCGAATGGCTGGAGGTACGTGGTGGCGTCGTCTATCTTATGGCAGCAGGTCCTCGGAACTGAGATGGACGCCGCTCAGTTCTTTAGCATATATCGTCCATCTATCAAGGACGGGACCGTCGAATTGCGGGTGCGCCAAGATCCGATATTCATCTACCTCGACCAGTGCAAGTACGGGAACAACAAAGGTTGGAGAGAGCAGTTTTTCCGGGTCTCCGGGGAATGGGAATACCCTTCCCAGTCGATTATCCCGGACTCCCAACGGGTGCCCAGGGAATGGAGGCCATTGGTCGACGACTTACGGATCCTGCCCACGCTGAGCATCGCTAAGGTCAAAGAGGTCAACATCATGCTCTCCTTCTCAGCCAGGGCGGGCCAGTCGTCGATCGACTACGAAAATCTCGTTTCAGTTCAGAGCCTGAACGAGTGCTTCGGGTACCGGATCCCGGAGCAAAAAATAATCTTGGACAAGCGAGTGGGCTCGATCACTGGGTGGTCCATAACGACTAGTAGGCCCATTCCGGGCAAGGTTCTGATGAAGGTCACCCACAAAGGGTGTACGTCAGGGAGGCAGGCCGATCAATCTCCCCGGAGAACACGCGCCTCAAAGGTTCAACGACCACAAGACGCGGCTTCCCGAGCACCTGAGGCCCCTCCGGACAGGCCGTCTTACGACTCATCAATCGGCTCCGATGACTCTATTATGAGGGAGATCGACGATGTAGCCGAGGCTTCGTCCGGGGGAGAAGAGGGGAATTCTTGGGATAACTACACTTCACCCCCCTGATTTATCCACGGTGTGGCGATTTACCCCCCAATGTACAAAAATTGGTACATGACCCCACCGAACTTGCCAGCGTGTAACGAAATGGACCTTCCGTCTAGTCGCCCGTTATTTTGGACGGCAAGTCGGTCACGTGCAAGTCACATGACCGTTTCAGACAGAAAATTCTACCCAAAATACCCCCGCCTCACCTCATCTTTATACACCCCTGTGCTCGCACATATTTCTCATCTCCTTCACCAACGGCTCTTTGCAAGAACTAGGAACTAGAGTTTTCGAAGTGGGCTTCCAATTTTCGACATCTCTGACCAGTTTCGCACCATTTTCCGAAGATGCAACCATCAGGCACTGCTTCTACGGAGTCGGAGTCGACAACGAGTGGGGCAACTTCTGCAGTAATGCCGATTTGTTATTGCGAGCGTCCGGCTTGTATGTTAACCTCCTACATCGAAAAAAAATTTCGATAGAAGGTTTGTGAAATGCCAAAATTACAAGGTAATTTAACCGAAAATCTTCAGCAATTTTTATGAAGAGCAATGCTGCTTACCTCTTACTGTACTTATATAAATATTTTTTTTTTAAAAAAATGAACTGGGTTGATTTTTATTTAGTAGTTTTTTTTTTGGAGCATGTTATTAGATTACATTTTTACATATGTGATTAATTCTGTATAGACACGTGACTTTTGTTTTGTTAGTTAGTTAGACTGTTAGATTATAACTTGCAAAGCAAGTCATGTAACTCGGTATATATATACTGCGAGTCATGTACAGTTGATTATGCTATTCAATACTAAATCAGAGAATCATTTTTCTCTCAAACCTTTTGTTCAGTTTCATATTCACAGCTCGTTCCTGCTTTACATAATCATTCAACATCAAATTCAATACATGTATTAAACTCATTAATTTTCTGAAGATTAATGAGTTTTGAAATGATATGGAAAAGTGCATAAATAGCCTACGACGATTAATTTTCAAATAACATAAGCCAGAAATAACCTTTGTTTCTGTCTGTTTTATTTTATTTATTTTTTGATTTATTTTTGTTATCGTTTTTCAGATAAATCGAGCTTGTGGTTTCTGGCAATGGGTTGATCCCAAAATGTGTTCACATGGAGAGAGGGTGGTAGGTCGTTTGCGTGAGTGGCATGGAAGTTTGATTCAAGACGCTGAACGATGCCGTACAATGGTTGAAACTGAAGTTGCAAAGTTGAAGGCGAATATGGGGATAGAGGAAGCCGAACGATGCCGACTTATAGTTGAAATTGAAGCTGAAGTTGCAAAGTTGAGGGCAAATATGGAGATTGAAAATGCTGCCCTCCATAAAGAAATCGAGATTCAGGGGATCAATTACCAAACAATGAAGAAGATTTATAAGACAATAATTGTATGTACATGGATATTGATGATTGTGTATCTGCTTATGGCTGGATCAGAATCAAAGGGTGTATTCGATTCCAAACATGATCGTATGTTGTTACCATGAAGATTTAGGGTGATGATGTTTAGGGTTTAGGGTGATGTTTTGGGCAGGGTTTATGGTGATGTGTTTATGGTTACTTTATGTAGACCATTATTGGTACGTAATGGATGATGTTTTGGAAATGAAAAATGTATGTGTGTTGAACCTGAACTTATTTGAGTCCGGTTGTGTTAAAGCATGCATGTCCACTCTAATTTTGTGTTAAAGCATGCATTCACCAATACTATGCACATACCATGCATTCACCAAACCAAACCTGTCCAAACCCATTTAACAAAACCTGTCCAAACCCATTTAACAAAACCTGTCCAAACATACCAAAACCATACATTTACCAATTCTGTCCAAACATACCAAAAGCATGCATTCACTACACCATAGGTTTTTTAAAGACACTGAAATCTGTCCAAAAGAAATCAGCATGCAATTCAAACTACTTACATAAACTACATGTCCAACCCTTTCCTATATACAAAATGCCATTATATTCCAGAAAACAAAAACTTCAATGCTTCCATTCTGGTCTTTTCCTTTTCGGCTTTGACTCCATAATCTGTAATCCTTTTTCAATGGTATGGGCGATCCTTTTTCCTTTCGCCGGTGTTGAGGATGTTGTCGCCGCACCGTGTTCTGCAACTTGTGGGGTTCTTGGGGTCAACCCAAATACTCTCCCTCCTCCATCAGTACTAGTCCTAGCTGTGAGGTCAATCAAAACAGGTGGACCCTTTTGAATTGGAACACTCTGCACCATGGCCCTGATTCGATTAGACACTCTTCTAACTGGTATGCATGGTTTGGGTGCTGGCGGTTGCCTGTTCCAGCTGGGCACTTTAAGTCCAACAGGATTTTGCTGCCATAAATTTCAAATATGAGATATTGACAAATAAACAGTATGATGCATTTTAAAGACTAAACTAAAGTAAGTACCAAATTTTTCTCAGCTGTTGCAATAGGTGGGGCAGTGGCAGTGGGTTGCTGTGTAGCACCAGTAATTGTCCTTTTGAGGGCTGGTTGTGCACCCCCCCTTCGACTGTTGGGGGATGGTTGTGCACCCCCCCTTCGACTGTTGGAGGCTGGTTGTGCACCTCCCCTTGTACTACTGCTACATCCAATGCTTTGGGTCTGAAGGCCAACATTAATAACACATCAAATAATACATTAATAGCACATCAACTACTATACAACTATATTGGTTAGTGAGACTTACACTTGTTGAGGGTGGAGTGGGCAAACTAGCTGGGGGTGGAGTAGGCAAATCAACTTCTGTCGAGGGCTGGTCCTTCTTCATTGGACAGGTCCTGTTGTTGTGTCCAACCAGCTTGCAAATCCCACATCTACCCTTCAATCCAAACTTTCTCATTCTATAAGGATTCTGAGGAACTCTCGACTCATCAGGACCTCTTACCCTGGCCTTTCGAGGTCTGCCTGGCATCTTTCTTGATCTAGGCGGATCCAATACATCATGCGCAGTCTTTACCCACTGTTCCTCACTAGGCATTGGATATATGATGGGAGCATAAGCCTTCTTGTACATCTCAATGCTATAACATGAATCTACATAATCCTCCGGTTTATGCCCATGAAATGTTATGGCAGAATGTGCATGTGCACATGGGATCCCAGTCACCTCCCACTGTCTGCAACCACATGTCCTCCTCCTCAAATCCAAAGCATATTGCCTTCTTCCCTGCTCTACTTCAAATATGCCATCACCAGCAAAACGGGATAGGCAGTCCGATGCAACCTCACCAATGGCCTCAAGCTTCTCAACAATTCTAGGGCACAACTTGCCCTTCAATTTGTTGATGCCATCTCATTTAAGTTGGTACCTTCTCATGAGCTGCTTCCTAATCATCTCAAGCATCGTCAGAATTGGCTTGTCACGTGCCTTCAGGATGTATGAGTTGAAACACTCGCATATATTGTTGACAAGGAGGTCACATTTAGGATAGTCACTGAACCATGCTCTCGACCATCCGCTGGGGTCAATCTTGTCTAGGTAGTCAAAGGCATCAGGACTGACTTTCTTCATCTCTTCCATCTGAAATCTGAACTCGACCTCAGTATATGCCGATGCTGCCTTCCACAACAATTCCTTCAAGGCCACCCCCCCGAAATCCTTTATCTCGAAAGTTGGCATATAAATGCCTTACACAGATTCGGTGATCCGCCATTGGCATAACAACATCAAAACTTGGCACAAGACCCTACATCAGTCCAATGTGCAAAATGGGTAAGTTTATATGTAGAAAAAAAAATAACTAAAAGTAATATGTAAAATTATGCAAGTAATATAACTAACCTTTTGCCGATCAGAAATGAATGTAGGAGCAGTGTGCCTCTCATGATGACCAAGATCTGAAACAAGGCACTCCAGGAACCAGGTCCAACTGTCTTTTGTCTCAGATTCTACAACGGCGATTGCAATTGGGTACATGTTGTTGTTGGCATCTCGACCAATCGCAGCCAGTAGCATTCCCTTGTAAGGTCCTTTTAGAAAGCACCCGTCTAGGCCTATGACAGGCCTACAACCTTCCAAGAACCCATTCTTCATGGCTGCAAGGGACAAGTAGAGTCTCTGAAACTTAGCAGGCAAATTAGGGTTTGGTCTTTCAACCTTCATTACTACACAGCTACCCGGGTTAGTACGCCTTAAAGTCTCACAGTAATCCCACAGCCTGCCATACTGTTCACCCAGACAACCGTATATCTTCTTTTCTGCCTTCTTCCTACCCCTATACATTTGACTCCTGCTGACTTCAACATTCCATTTCCTCTTGACTTCATCTTGTATCACTCGCAGTGGCATGTCTGGTTGAACCTTAAACTTATCATAAAGTTTATCTGCTATCCACCTCGAATTGACAATTGAGCTCTTGTATACTCGAGTACAAGAATGTGTAGGTCTTAAGGACCTTATTTCAAATGAGGCCTCAGTCGCCATCTGTCTACCATACACTCTATAACCACAACCTGGATCTCTACACACAACTACACACTTGGCTCTTTCATTTTTCTCAAACCTTATGTCCTTTCCCCTTCTCACATTGTATTGCTTAACAGCTTCTCTAAATAGTTGAATGTTAGCGAACTTCATTCTAAGCTTCAGGTTTGGATTGACAATGTCAACTTCATGGAACTCCACATCAGGGTGAGATGAAGTCCCACCATCCTCTTCATCAGTGACAGGTACTGGTGACAATAGGATGTCACTTCTACCAATCTCAGAGTCATTCTCATCCACCTCAACATCTTCAAAAGATGACATTTTTATACTAGATGGCCCACTCTGGCCATCATCATCACCCAAAGTACCCTCTCTCTCACCCCCACTCTCACCCCCACTCTCACCCCTGCCATCACCCCCACCCTCAACCTCAGTACCATCACCCCCACCCTCAACCTCAGTACCATCACCACCATCTCCATCCCCATCCCCATCCTCCCCATCACCCTCCACGCCCTCATCAGTTTCTGGCATTTTTGAGGGGCCAGCACTATCCACCAGATAATCTTCAAAAACATCGTCATCATCACTGATTTTATCATCCCACCATGGATCATTTAAATCAACCCTACCTCCATCATCCCCCTCTTCATTATTTTCCAAATCTTCCCCATCCCCACCTCTATCATTTTGGAAAGAAACAATATAAAGGACTACATTAGGAGTATCCACATGTTTGGCAACCATATAAGCTACATCATAATCCGAGGATACTAGTTGTAGACCATCCACTAGATCTTTGGTAGGGTCCCTAAAGTAAATCAAATCACCTGGACTATACCCATATTGTCCCACTATAGACTCTATCAGGACAAATGACACATCATCAGGATCAACGTTATCCGGATGGACATCCACTTGACCCCCCACTTAAATACATCCATATTTTCTGTCAAACCTAGCCCCATAGTTTATCTCAAAGACTAGCTTCATTCTACACATGCAAACAAAAAAAATATATTATGCATGGGACAAGGGGACCACAATAATAAATCTCAAAGACTAGCTTCATTCTACACATGCAAACAAAAAATATATATTATGCATGGGACAAGGGGACCACAATAATATGGCACTGCAACTAATATGCAAAGCACAACTGCAATCGGGACCCCACTGCATATAAAGTAGTAACATGCAAAACAAATAGTGGTCCAAAAAAATAGTGCAACTAATATGCAAAAAAATATATTTGATAGGTACACATACATATTAACCAATGCAGAGACATATTAAATAAGGATCCAATAATGCTCCAAAATCAATTGCAAAAAAATAGTGCATTGGGACCCCACTGCATATATAAGGTGTAAACAAAACAAACCACATGGGACCCAATGCATATAAACCAAACCCAATGCATATAAACAAAACAAACCAATTAGGTTCTCGGCAGACAACAAACAAAAAATGATACAAATCAGGACCCCACTGCATATAAATTAGTAAAAAACAACAAAAAGGATACAAATCGGGACCCAATGCACTTTAACAAATCAAACCCAATGCACTTTAACAAACCAATTACGTTTTCGGCAGACAACAAACAAAGCAAAAAAGGATACAAATCGGGACCACAAATGATTAAAAAACACATACTGTAAGCAAAACCCCCAAATCCCGACAAACCCTAACATTTTTTTATACCCAAATTGCAGTCAATTTCTACATTAAAAATGAGACTAAACAAACAACAAATGAGACTAAACAAACAACATTAACAAAAACCCCAAAGCCGACAACCCTAAATTAACAAAAACCCCAAAATCCAAAACCCTAGATTAACAAAAACCCCCCAAATCGCCTACAAAAAAAAAAAACTTTCTCCATTAAAAAACCACTAACCTTTATTTAACAACGATTATGAACGAGTTGAGCGGTATGGATTTCGGTATGGATTTCGACGACAGGTTGTGGGTGGGTCAGTTCGTGTAGAACCTTCGAAAGTAGCCGTTCGTGCTAAGTGGAAGTGGGGACCTCATGCACGAAATGTCTAAATCCAAAAAATAGGTGAGGCGGGGGTATTTTGGGTAGAATTTCTGTCTGAAACGGTCACGTGACTTGCACGTGACCGACTTGCCGTCCAAAATAACGGGCGACTGGACGGAAGGTCCATTTCGTTACACGCTGGCAAGTTCGGGGGGGTCATGTACCAATTTTTGTACATTGTGGGGTAAATCGCCACACCGTGGATAAATCAGGGGGGTGAAGTGTAGTTATCCCGGAATTCTTCCCCAGCCGTAGAGATCCTTCCCCGAGACCCTCGGACGGGTCTCTCTTCCCCCGGCTTAAGCGCCCGCTCGCCCCCCATTTCTTTCAAGGATGTCGTCGAAGACGTGGCTGCTGCCGCTACTCCCATCGACGTGGCCGAACGTTCTACCGTTTCTTCGACCGATTCCAACCTTCCTCCGCGACCCGCAGAGGGCCCGGTTGTGCCACATGATGTGCCCGTACTCCAGCAGAAAGGGAAGAGGGTCACTCCGGGGACCGATGAGGGTCCTGAGTCCAAAAAACTTCGAGCCCAACGGGATAGTGGGTTCATGGTCGGTCAGATTTTAGCCCTAGCCAAGGTTTACGCTCCACCGAGCAGCCAGAACCCTCCGACCGCGATGTCCTTTCCTAGGGGTACCGCACCGGTGGCCCCTCCAGTCGATCCCGTTGCTTGTCTGGGGGCCGAACCGAACTCTGGAGATGAGGTCGTCGTGGGGGGCGGAGTTCCTTCCAGCGGATCACCAGCTCCCTCACTGCCGGGGGGAGAGCCGGACACCTTCTCCCAGGAGTTTAATAAATTACAAGAATAAGTGGCCTCCGAAAGGGAGGCACTCGAACAAATTTCACCGGCACTTGCTTCATCCATCAGGCCTGAATCCCCGGCCCCGGTTCCGGTCCACGCGGCCCCCCAAACTTCAACCTCCTTTCTTCCAGCCGCCCCCGCGGCTGCCGGGCGACGGCAGGACTTTCAAACCGACGGGCTGGCGGGATGTCCCTTGGAAGCCCTGACCTCCCTGGTCACTCCGGACTATGGCTGCCTGCTCGGACAGCTCTCAGCCGAAGGCTATGCCGAACAGCTTACCGGAAAGATCCTTCAGGTATGTGATTCTGTCAATCTTTACTTGGGCTGTAGTTTATCTCCCACTTCCCTTCGTGTCTTGACGCCTCATTTTTGTTTAGTTCGCCGTGGACGTCGCCACCTCCTGGAGGAGCCTTCGTGATCCCGAGCAAGACCAACGCGAATCCGTTCGGTCGTTAGAAGCTCGCGTAAAGGAATTGGAAGAGGAGACCAAGGGGCAGAAGAGGGCTTTGGCCTAGTCCGAGAAGCACCGGTTGAGACTTCAAAAACTGTCCGAACTCCGGGAAAGCACACTACAAAGTACCCTGGGCAGCTGCGAAAGAATGGTCAATAACATGGAGGCCCTAGAGAGCAACCTATATGCAGCCCAAGCTCGGCTAAAGGATGCACTTTCCGAGAAGGCCAAACTTGAGGCTACACTAGAGGTCGAGCTCCATTCTTCTGGCTCTTTGCGGGCGACCATCCAGTCCTTACAAGCTGAAAATTCGGCATTGAAATCCGAACTGCAGTCAACCCAGGCAGCCAAAGACCAGGCCCTGCTCGATAAGGAGAATCTTGTCGGGGAAAGGGATCAAGCATTGTCCGAGAAGGGCATAGCACTCACCGCTAGGGACCGGGTCAAGTCGGAGCTCGAGCAGGCCCTCACTGATAAAAGGCTGGCTCTCGACCTTCAGATCAGCACGTTCAAGGAAAGGAGAGAAGCAGTGGAGAGAATTGAAGAGCTTCATCTCCAAGTGGTTGAGCTCACGAGGGAGCTCTCCAGGGTTCCGGAGCTCCGAGACACATCATGGGCCGTGGGCTTCAATTGGGGTTTCGAATACTACAGAGGTGTCACCAGAAGCGCCCCTCCCGGCGACGAATCCTTCAAGGATCTCGACATCAGTACTATCCAGATCCCGGAGGAGGCCTTGGAGACTATGGCTAAGCTGGGAGTTGACCAGTTCCCTCACGTAGCCGACTGGAGTCCGAAAACCTCCCAACCTGCCCCCGCAGGAAACTCAGAGTCGGGGTCCACTTCCTCTACGTCCGAGGCAGCACGGTCTCCGGAGAGAGGGGATACCCACCCAGGAGGAGAAGGGGCTCTTTCCTCAAGCTACGCCCCCGGCGACCCCTGATAAATCATTTCTTCTTCTTTTCTTTTTTACCAATGTATTGCTTTACTTTACCATTTTTCAATGAGAGGGGGATCCGTATGTTTGATTTATTACTGCTATTAATAACCATCCCATCTGACCCCGCTCCATTAATGGCTACCAGCCCAAATTCATTTCTAATTCTGCTTTTTAGCGTTAGGTATACCTGCCATTGCGGAAATCACTAACGCATTAAATAACTTTGTGTGTATATATATATGTGTTCCCAGACCTCCCCTGACCATCATATTTTCATTTCGAGTTCTAACACTTGCCTTCTCTGGCCTGGGGTCGCGATGCTCTTGTGACTCCAGCACTTAGGCGTGAAGCTAAGAGCGCCCTATTTTCGCTCTTTGGCTCCCCATTCAAGCACCTTGACCCACCTGGAGGCGCGATCTTCGGCTTTATCAAGTAAGGAAGGCGCGATCTCCGGCTTTACGCCGGAGATATTCCACTGCTTATCACGCCCGGTCGGGAGTCGCCGGCCCTTACTCTCGTCGTTGGTCTTGGCGTCTAGTGGACCCCATCGTCCGACTCCACCGCCACTCTCCAACTTTGCATTGGGCCTCCCGCCAAGCATACGGGAACCCACCTATTCAAAGGTCCGAGGCCGGCGACCTGTTACCGCACAAGGCCTGCCTTCACGTACGCCGGCTACAATATTTTGGAACATGTAATTGTGCATTTTGTCAATAAACATGTTCTTTTTCTGTCTCAAAATGTTTCCTTTAAAGATTATTCTTCTGTTATTCTCGAGCACTCACTTTCACCTTTGACTGTCGCAACCTAATGAAAGTGCACGAACACTACAAGGAGTGGAGTTACCTAGCTCTCCCTTCCCCCCTTAAATCCGTTCGTTCCCGGTATGAGGGAACAGAAGGATTTAATACTGTAAAGGGGTGAGGCCACTCCATGCAAAATTAAGGGTCGTACGTTGGGTCATTAGTCTCCTATCAAGGGCGTACCCTTTTCCACCCCCCTGTCTGAAAGCAGGGGAGGGCCAAGTCCGAGATCGGACATCCTCCCGTTGGTCCCCTATTAAGGGCGGGCTCCTCTCCACCCCCCTGTCCGAAAGCAGGGGAGGGCCAAGTCCGAGATCGGACATCCTCCCGTTGGTCCCTTATTAAGGGCGGGCTCCTCTCCACCCCCTGTCCGAAAGCAGGGGAGGGCCAAGTCCGAGATCGGACATCCTCCCGTTAGTCCCCTATTAAGGGCGGGCTCCTCTCCACCCCCCTGTCCGAAAGCAGGGGAGGGCCAAGTCCGAGATCGAACATCCATATGATTGCCTTTACTGCTGCTGAAACAGAATAGTTACTTTATAGGAACACATAATTTTAAAAATAATACTTTTTAAGATGATTTACATTCCAGGCCCTCGGTACTGTTTTCCCTTGTCCTGTGGTCAGGCGGTAGGCCCCGTTCTTGCCGGAACTGACTATCTGGTAAGGCCCCTCCCATTTTGGGCCCAGCTTCCCGTCATTTGGCTCTTTAGTCATTAGGTTCACCTTCCGTAGGACCCAGTCACCAACCCCGAACGACCGAGGCTTCACCTTCTTATCATAATACTTTGCTACTCGGCTCTGATACGCGGCAGACGCTGCACGAGCATCTTCGCGCCTTTCCTGCAGCAAGTCTAAATGCAGATTTATCCCCTCTTCGTTCAACCTCGGATTATAGTGGGCTACCCTGAAGCTCGGTGACCCCACTTCCACAGGGACTACTGCTTCCATTCCATAAGTTAGAGCGAAGGGGGTCTCCCCTGTAGCAGTTTTGACAGTAGTTCGATAGGACCAGAGCACTTCGGGGAGATATTCGACCCAAGCTCCTTTCTTGGGACCGAGCTTCTTCTTTAATATTTGAATCAGCGTCTTGTTGGTGGCCTCAACTTGGCCATTAGATTTAGGGAACATGGGGGTCGAAAAGCTTTTTCTTATGCCCAGCTCGGCACACCATTCTCGGAAACGATCACAATCGAATTGCTTTCCATTATCGGTCACCATGGCGTATGGGATGCCGAATCTGCATATCACAGACTTCCAGAGGAACTTTATAACACTTTTCGTCGTTATTGTAGCCAACGCTTCGGCTTCGGCCCATTTGGTGAAGTAGTCGACCGCTACCACAATAAACTTCCAATTACCCTTGCCCGGCGGCATGGGTCCGACGATGTCAACTCCCCATTTTGCAAACGGCCAGGGCGAGGTAATTGAATGAAGGTATTCCGGGGGGCTGTTTGACAAGCGAGTGAATCTCTGACATGTGTCACATGCTCTTACCATTTCCATTGCGTCCTTGATCATTGTCGGCCAATAATATCCTGCCCGTACAATCTTGTTGGCTAACGCTTTCGCTCCTGAATGGTTTCCACACACACCGTGATGTACTTCTCTCAAAACATAGCTCGCGTCCTCATTCGGCAAACACTTCAGGAGGGGCAGAGAGTATCCTCGTCTATAAAGTACCCCCCGACTAGGACATAGCGAGCCGAATTCCGGACGACCTTGTGCGCTTCCGCCTTCTCCGGGGGAAGTTCTCCCGTCTTCAAGTATTGCACGATATCTGTTCCCCATTCAGGCTCCGCTTCGTTCAGTTGCATCACCTCTGCGTCTGCCGATATCGTTGGGCAAGCTTTAACCAAAATCTTGTAGCCTCCTATGGTTACTGCTGGGCCTGCACCCGAGCCGATGCGCGAAAGGGCGTCTGCTAGGTGTTGAAACTTGTTGTGCAAATTTTAATACTCGCAAGCGCACGAATCGTTTGCAATATAGTGTATGTGCAAGTGCGAGATCGTATCCACAGGGAATTACGTTGCAAAAATTAATTTCTATTTAAACTAATCCTATTTTAACCTAGTTCCTAATTTAGGGGTTTTTGATAAAAGAAAACATAAACAAAAATAATGAAAATAAAGGGGTCTAGGGTTTTGGAATCCACACTCACCAAATCACAACAACCTAATCTCATGCTCATCACACATATTTTGAGGTTCTCACATACAAATCTTAGGTATGCTCTACATTGCTTCAAAAATCATTTAAATCATTCAATGAATCCGTTCATTGAAATCACAAAAGATATTAGGATTAAACCAAATCATCAAATGTATTAGTCGAACGAAACACAATGAATATCCAATGTTTTGATAGATGAAAAACCAAGCAATCGATTTAATGAAACTTATTCCACATCATCACTTGTATTCGGAAACCACAAGAGATATCAAAACATCATTTTGAAAAATCGAAGTAGAACAATGAGAAATCAAGACCCATAAACTCAAATAGCATAAACAAGCATGAAACTCAGTTTCTCTTCAATGGTGAGGTTTCATCCTCAACCCTAAACGAAAATATTAGCTACCCATAACAAAAGAAAGCATAAATAAACAACAAGGATGCATTAGAATCAAGGAAACTTACAAAGATTTGAAGTTCTAAGACAAAATCAACACTAGAAACCCTAAACTACAGTGAGAACGGCGCCTAGGGCGCTCCCAAGCGGCCTCTTTTTCTAAAAATGAGAAAAGAATGGTATTTATAGAGTTAGCTAGGGTTTCTGAAATTCCAGCTCCGCATAAATTCGATCGATCGACTTTAAATTCGATCGATCTACTTTAAATTCGATCGATCTACTTTTCGATCGATCTACTTTAAAGTCGATCGATCCACTTTTTCAGCACTTCAGAAAATCCAGCTTTTCTATGTATTTTTGCCTTCAAAATTGTCATTCTACTTTTATTGCCCTGGAAAACGCAAAAACACTAAAACTAACCAAAACATTAGAAAGTAACAAAGCTAAAGGTTTAACTAATGTAAATTAAGGGGTCCAAATATACACTTTTTGGCACTCATCAAATAACCCCCAAACTTACATTTTGCTAGTCCCTTAGCAAAACAAAATGAAAAACAAAATCAAAGCATAAAACATAAGTCCTCTTTCGTGGGAGATACGATTGCATTTAGCGTATGCAACAAGCCTTTTAAACCCCTAGGACTCCCTAGTGGACGAGTGAAGTCTCGTGAGGGTTTGCCAGAAATGATACCCACAAACATTCAAACACTATGCTATCAACAAGAAAGAGTTTTACCCAAACCATGGTTCATACGTCATTGACATGCTTAAAAAGACAAACCCCATCATAAACATCAACAGGGTATCCAATCATCAAATCACTCATAAATGGACAGTTAAGACATCACATTTCCTCAAAAGTGTAGAGTGAAATCAACATGCAATTATGAGGTTTCATTTTAATCTCAAGATAAGTACTTCAAAAATCATTGGAATCCCTATCAAATGAAACAACCAAGGCAAGATATGCAAATTATTTTATTTTATTTATATATATTTTTTTTGTTTTTACATGTTGGCTGTGCAATGCTCGGCTCCCTTAAGCTTTCTAATTGACCCATGTAACGAGTGTTGGGCCAGTGGCTCCCAAACCAGATGGTCTTAGGGCACTAGATGTAGAAACATCCTTAAGGGCTTAATTACTCAAGTTAAAAAGGCTACGAAGCCAAACTAGCCATACAATTAACCACATTGAAATTCTCACCTTTTGACGCGAACACTCAATGCTTAGTGAGGCAAGAGGCCCGGTTACTCAGTGAAAAACTCAAAATGATTTTTTTTTTCTTTTTAATATATATATATATATATATATATATATATATATATATATATATCTTGCAAGCCAAGGTTATTTATCAATAAGTCATCCAACAATTCTCAAAATACACAATTAAGCACAAATTCATACCCCACAGATTACATGCTAATGTGCTCGTGATAATTCAACTCAAACAAGTGAAGTCTCACTAGCCCAAAAATAAGTCAAAAGATTCAGATTCCCAAAGACATGATGTGTTCAAAACTTTAAGCAAGCCGATGAAATGCAAACCACAGCTATGGCTTAACTCAAACTTGACAACATAATTTTTTTTTTTTTTTTTAATTAAAACATTTTAAGAACAAAAAGACAACTAAAAATAACTAAACAAACAAACAAATGGACAGAATGTTTTTCCATACCCCCAAACTTGAATTACACATTGTCCGCAATGTGTAGTGTAGAAATACATTACCAGAAATACGGAAACATCGAGGTGTGAAAGGTCAAGGCGTCCCCCAAACTTAAACACTAAAACACCTGTCAACAAAAACTAACAGCAACATTTCTCATAAAAACAAACATCAAAAGGTTAATTGCTGTTAGAAATAAAAGTAAAATGAAAAGAAATAAAAATGAAAGAAATCAACTGTACAAAAAGGTAAAAGAAAATTTACAGCGCCTTCCCCGATCATGTGGATGTCCAACCAATCCCTTCCACCCTTTCTTCTTTAAGAATTGATGTCCCTCGGGAGGAATGTTTCGCCATCTTATGTAGCCAACTTGCTTGCTTCGAAGGATCTTCTTAGGACGAAGGTTCCTAGATTTGCGCGGTTGTGTGCATAGATCCTTGACAGTTTTGGCATAAGATGGCTCTTTGAGACATTTAAGAATTGAAGCTTGGAGTTCATGAAATGTCTCAAGAGGGATTGTGATGAAGGATTGAGCTTCAGTACTCATTTCCTTATTATTGGATGTATTTGGATTTGGCGGGGGCGCTGCTTGCTCAAGGTGCTCCTCTTTTTCTTCCTCATTGTTATCCACAATTTCCTCATTCTCAAACATGGTGATGGTAGGGGCATGCTCATGACAAGAATGACTAGCATCATCCTCATCAATCATGTAGTGCCCTGCAACCATCGACTGACTCTGAAGCTCTTCTTCCTCTATTCTGGTGACTTCAGCAACCAGATATTCAAGCTTTCCTTCTATCCTGGCAATCGCCTGAGTGTTTTCCGTAGTAGCATTCTTCACGTCACTAATAGCCTGGCCTGTGAGCTCCATGAAGACCTTAAGAGTGTCTTCCAAAGTGGACTGTGAAGAAGAGGCTGGATAAACGTAGGATGAAGGATGGGAAGATTGGTTATCAAACTGTGGATAATCAGGATAGTGCAGTTCCTGAAATTGGGGAGCACAATTTCCCATGGCTTGAGCTTGCCACGAGAAATCAGGATGGTCGCTCCAGTCCGGGTTGTAAAAATTGGAATTTGAATCAAATCCCGGACTAGAGAGATTGGTGTTCATTTGCTCATAAGACAGATTGCAGAATTGTTCCCAGGAGGGACAACTACTAGCACTATGATAAGGATCAGAGCAATATGAACATGGTTCATGTGGGTTGAAACTGTAAGGGTAGTTGGTTGGAGCAAGTGTCCTACCACTAGGTGAAACATGTTGTGCAGAAGAATCACAATAATTATCAAAGTAAGAATCCATGCTTCACTTGCACCCTATAGCATGCAAATAAATATCCCACAAAAGAAATGAACCAAGTGTTTTTTTTTTTTTTTTTTTTTAAAATTAAAAATAAACTAACAAACAAAAACAAACAATAAAATAAGGTAAAATAGAAACAAAATATTTAACAAAAATGAACTAAAAACAAGCTGATTTTTTTTGGTTTTCTGCTGCTTAGAAAATTCGCACGATCGAAGTAAGGTTCGATCGATCGAATTACTTCTAGATCGATCGACTTTATGTAGGGCGAATGTTTTCTCGATCGATCGAAAATCGATCGATCGACTTGAGACTCGATCGATCGACTTCGCGGGGCACTCAGAAAGTGCAGAAACAGAACCGGGAACACAAACAATTTTCTGTTTTTTTTTTTTTTTTTTTTTTTTTTTTTTTTTTATATCAAAACGTAAAACATAAACAAAAAAGCAAATTTACAAAACAAAAATCTATCTAAACTAGTAGAAAAACAGAATCAATCCAAACAAAAATCAATTTTCACAAACAAAACAATTCCCCGGCAACGGCGCCAAAAACTTGTTGAAACTTGTTGTGCAAATTTTAATACTCGCAAGCGCACGAATCGTTTGCAATATAGTGTATGTGCAAGTGCGAGATCGTATCCACAGGGAATTGCGTTGCAAAAATTAATTTCTATTTAAACTAATCCTATTTTAACCTAGTTCCGAATTTAGGGGTTTTTGATAAAAGAAAACATAAACAAAAATAATGAAAATAAAGGGGTCTAGGGTTTTGGAATCCACACTCACCAAATCACAACAACCTAATCTCATGCTCATCACACATATTTTGAGGTTCTCACATACAAATCTTAGGTATGCTCTACATTGCTTCAAAAATCATTTAAATCATTCAATGAATCCGTTCATTGAAATCACAAAAGATATTAGGATTAAACCAAATCATCAAATGTATTAGTCGAACGAAACACAATGAATATCCAATGTTTTGATAGATGAAAAACCAAGCAATCGATTTAATGAAACTTATTCCACATCATCACTTGTATTCGGAAACCACAAGAGATATCAAAACATCATTTCAAAAATCGAAGTAGAACAATGAGAAATCAAGACCCATAAACTCAAATAGCATAAACAAGCATGAAACTCAGTTTCTCTTCAATGGTGAGGTTTCATCCTCAACCCTAAACGAAAATATTAGCTACCCATAACAAAAGAAAGCATAAATAAACAACAAGGATGCATTAGAATCAAGGAAACTTACAAAGATTTGAAGTTCTAAGACAAAATCAACACTAGAAACCCTAAACTACAGTGAGAACGGCGCCTAGGGCGCTCCCAAGCGGCCTCTCTTTCTAAAAATGAGAAAAGAATGGTATTTATAGAGTTAGCTAGGGTTTCTGAAATTCCAGCTCCGCATAAATTCGATCGATCGACTTTAAATTCGATCGATCTACTTTTCGATCGATCTACTTTAAATTCGATCGATCTACTTTTCAATCGATCTACTTTAAAGTCGATCGATCCACTTTTTTAGCACTTCAGAAAATCCAGCTTTTCTATGTATTTTTGCCTTCAAAATTGTCATTCTACTTTTATTGCCCTACAAAACGCAAAAACACTAAAACTAACCAAAACATTAGAAAGTAACAAAGCTAAAGGTTTAACTAATGTAAATTAAGGGGTCCAAATATACACTTTTTGGCACTCATCACTAGGCCATTCTCTTCTCTGGGGATTTTGGTCAGAACAACCTTATCAAAGTAATGGTAGAACTGGCGTACCTTGTTCAAGTATTGCAACATCCTCGCCTCTTGGGCAGCATAGCTCCCGTTCACTTGTTCGACCATGACTCGCGAGTCACTCCGGATCTCCAAATTCGTTATTCCCATCTCCCGGGCAATTTCCATGGCCGAGAGAACGGCCTCGTATTCAGCTTCATTGTTGGTCACGACAAATCTGAACTTGAGGGCGTATCAGAATTCTTCTCGATTGGGACCCCGTAAAACGATCCAGGCACCACATCTCCCGCTTGCCGACGAGCCATCTACACAAGCCATCCAAGCTGAGTCCTTTGGTAACTCCTCCCCACCCGGCGCCTCATTCATTTCTACTACGAAATCTGCTAGGGCTTGCCCTTTCACTGCCGTCCGGGGGTGGTATTCAATATCATATTGCCCTAACTCGACTGCCCAATTTACCAATCTTCCTGACAGATCCGGTTTCTGCAATATTTTTCGTAGGGGGTATTCTGTTAGCACCCAAATAGCGTTTGCTTGGAAATAAGGCCTTAACCTTCGTGCCAAGATCACAAGGGCGTATGCCAACTTCTCTATGCGGGGGTATCGTTCCTCCGCACCATGCAGCACCTTACTCGTGAAATACACCGGCCTCTGCCTGCCCGACTCTTCTCTGAATAGCACCGAGCTGACCGCAGTCTGTGAAACCGCGAGGTACAAGTAAAGGATCTCTCCTTCCACCGGGCGACTCAGAAGCGGGGGGTTGGCCAAGTACGTCTTCAATTCCCCGAAGGCCTGCTCACATTCTTCCGTCCAGCTGAAGGCTTTTTTCAAGACCTTAAAGAAAGGTAAACATTTATCCGAGGACCGAGAAACAAAGCGATTCAACACAGCCAGCCTTCCCGTCAACTGCTGCAGCTGCTTTGTCGTCCGGGGGACGGCATTTCCAGAATAACCCTCACCTTGTCAGGATTCGCCTCGATTCCCCTCTGCGACACCATAAACCCTAGAAATTTTCCGGAATCAACTCCAAATGCGCATTTCTGCGGGTTCAATTTCATGTGGTATTTGCGTAGCGTGTCAAATGCCTCCGCCAGGTCCGTAACATGATCATGCGAGGTCAAGCTCTTAACCAGCATGTCGTCTACATACACTTCCATGTTCCGTCCGATCTGGGCCTCGAACATTTTATTCACAAGCCTCTGATAAGTGGCCCCAACATTTTTCAGTCCAAACGGCATCACTTTGTAGCAATATAATCCCCGATCAGTCGTGAATGAGGTTTTCTCCTAGTCAGACTCTGCCATCCGTATCTGATTGTAACCGGAAAAAGCATCCATAAAGCTCAGCACTTCATGTCCTGCTGTCGAGTCTACTAGCTGATCGATTCGGGGAAGGGGAAAGCAGTCTTTAGGACAAGCCTTGTTGAGGTCCGTAAAGTCTACGCACATCCTCCACTTCCCGTTCGCTTTCTTCACCAGGACCACATTGGCCAACCATTTCGGATAATCAACTTCTCGAATGAACCCGGCTTCAAGCAGTTTACACACTTCGGCCGCAATCGCCTGGTTACGCTCATGCGCAAAAGTTCTCCTCCGCTGCTTCACAGGTCTGCAATTCCGGTCGACGTTTAATCGATGCTCGATGACAGAGGGGTCTATTCCCGGCATTTCATTATGTTCCCAAGCGAAAATATCAACATGGTCACATAAAAATTCCACCAGCTTCTTCTTTTCCGCCTCCGGAAGCTGCGCCCCGATCCGAAGCTTCCGGTTTTGGGGTCCGACCACTATATCCTCCAAGTCTCCGGTCGGACTCCTCATCTGTAGTTGCTACTTGTTCGAGGAGCCTGCCCCCACATCAGGGCGTGCATCTCTAGAAGGGTTTCCCAGGGAAATATTATAACATTTACGAGCCACCTTCTGCTCTCCCCGGACCACTCCTACTCCATCATCCGTCGGGAACTTCATTCAAAGATGAGGTATCGAGGTTACCGCCTTCAATTCGGCCTGCGCCGTCCTCCCAAAGATTGCATTGTAAGCCGACGGTTGGTCGACTATAAGGAACTTGACGGGAATTGTCTTCTGGGTAGGAGAGCTCCCAACGGTAACTTGCAATTCAATCGACCCTAAGGGCATCACCTGCTCCCCAGCAAATCCTACCAAAGGGAAGCGAAAGGCCGAAACCTGCTCCCTACTGATCTTTATCAGATCGAAAGCTGACTTATATAAGATATCGGCGGAGCTGCCATTATCCACCAAGACGCGGTGTATCCTGTGATTCGCTATCACCATGGTCACTACCAGGGCATCAGAGTGGGGCAAGTATACACCTTCGTAGTCTTCATCCGAGAAAGCGATGATCAGCTTCTCACGCTTGGCAGCTTTCAACGGTCTTGCGACCGAATAAATGGACACCTCCCTCATCTCTCGGGCATAGGACTTCCTGGCCGAATAAGTTTCGCCCCCTCCTCTGAAACCTCCAGCTATGGTCTGAATTTCTGGGAAATCACCCGGCCCATCCTGACGGCCGCGGCTTCTACTCCGATCTCGCTGACGCGCCTTCTCTGCCTGGAAGTCTCTGTCAGGTTGTCGAGCCGGACTCCTTTCGTGGTGGTAAGGGGGACGTCCTGAACGTGCATCCCGTCCACCCGATTTTCGACCTCCGGCTAGTCTGTCCGGCAGGAGTCTCGTCGTTAAGTCCTCACGCTTTCCCAAAAAACGTGTCAGTTTGCCATCAGCTATGTACTTTTTGATCATTTCTTTCAGGGCAATGCATGTGTTGGTCCAGTGGCCGAAAGAGTCGTGGTAGTGACAATATTTGTGGCGATTGCGCGGGTGCGGTCGGCCCTTTATCGGGGACGGATCCTTGTAACTCGGGTCTTTTCTGATCTCCATAAGGATTTCTCTAGCTGGAGCATTAACAGGCGTCCAGCTGTAATTCTCGACTCTCTTGACGGGCTTACGCTGAGTGAACTCTTTCCTTGATGGAACAGCTCCCTGTCTCGATCTTCCTCTGTCCCCGGAACCACCTTTCGCAGCTTCCTCCGTCTCTCGGAATACCCGAAGGGTCTCTTCCTGGTTCACAAATTCCTCCGCGCGATTGTAAAAATCCTGCAATCTTTCAGCCGGCCTCCTCGCCAAATCCGCCATAAGAGCACCATCCTTTCTTATACCCTGGTAGATGGCACAATGAATGAATTGCTCGTTTTGGCTTTCGGCGGCCAACCTCTCCTGGTTGAAGCGGAGCAGATAACTTCTTAATGACTCCTGAGGGCCCAGCTTGATGGTCATCAACTGTTGAGCAGGCTTCTTGTGGACGATGCCAGCCATAAATTGGGATGCGAACTTTTTAGCAAGGCTTTCAAAGTTCACGATCGAGCAGGGCGGCAGGGTCCTGAACCACTCCCTGGCTCCCTCCGCCAAAGTAAGGGGAAAAGCTCGGCATGCGACCTCGTCCGGCGTAGCATGCAGCGCCACATGCGCACGAAAACTCGCCAAGTGCTCGATGGGGTCCCCCAGTCCCGTATACACCGGTATCTCGGGCATTTTGAACTTGCTCGGGAGTTGGCACGACATGATACGTTCAGTAAAAGGGGACACAGCGGTGGAAAACAAACTGTCAGTCAACAAAGCCTTTCCCTTTACTCCCGTTTGAGCACAACCCATCAAATAATCACACTGCTGCTCTAGTTTAGCCAACTTCTCTACCCACTTCTTTTTTACCTTCTCACCTTTCTTCGTAAGGTCAGCAAGCTCAATATCACTATCGGTCTCACTCTCATCCCCAACCGTTCCTTCCGGATGCCCACCATCACGCTCGAGGTTCCCCCGGTCGCTCTGTGACATTTCTTCTTGAATTTCCTGCCGTTCCGTGCAGTCTCGTTTCTGCAATTCCCTCTCGAGTCGTGCTACCATTTCGTTCAGGCGGGCTATCTCTGCCTGGGGGTCATGTGAGGCCCCTGCTTCTTCACGCATATTCTCTTCCGTCATACTTCTTTGAGTTAACCGCGTACTCACCATGAGAGGTGCTAAACACGCTTGTGTTGGCGGGAACACGCGACCACATCGTTCCCACAGACGGCGCCAAAGTGTTAACGTCAAATTTCGAATGTGACACGTGTCAGCTTCTAACTGGTCTCCGGACTCCGGGTTAATTAGAGCTAAAAATCTTGTGACGATCTTCTCCGCGTCCTGCAAAACAAAAGGACCGGCGGGGTTTCCGGCCGAGCCCCCTCCGACGGTCAAGTTAGTTATGGGTTCGAAATTGGAGAACGGAAAATCTTTTAGATTAGTGAACATGGGGAGTTTTTCTGAGTCTCTCTCACCTGTTTGTTCCTTTTTATCTCTTTTTTCTTTCTTAGTCCGTACCACCATTTATTACTCTGAGATGCTCATCTTTTCCCCATTAATTCCCCTCGACAGTTTCAGATGGTCATCTCACGTTGCAGTTCATGCTTTCCTGGATGGCGGCGGTTGCTCGTGGCCATCCGCATCGCTGCTTTTTTATAAAGTGATTTCCTCATTAATGCCTTCATTTAATGTTTCACTGTTCCTACTTTTCTCTCCGGACTCTCCCTGTTCTAGCCGTGGGTCTCTGCGCTTGTCTGGGGTCACCAAAGTTTTTTTTTTTTTTTTTTTTTTTTTTTTTTTTTTTTTTTATAAATTTCCCTAACAGATTGCTTAGAGTGGGGGTGGACGAACACCCTCTAAATCAATCTTTAGAATAATCGAACTACCCCTAACATACAGTTAGCTGCCCACCTCATGCCATCCCTTTTTATTTTTTATATTTGAAGAATTTGTTTGTAATTTTATAAGAACTTCGTTAAAAAAAATTATTGCAATTTATATGAAGGAATCATTTTGTTACAAAGCATATTACCAAATTAGTAATTTCATTTTAAAACCAACGTAGAGGTTTTGAATTTGAACGTCACATGTAAGAGAAGAGTCATAGAATATTAATTAAGGCCTCGTTTGGTTTGCGGAATGGTCATTCTATTAAGAAAATGAATAGTTATTCCTGGGAATAGAAGGTGGCGGAATGGAATGACTATTCCTATTCTTTTGTTTGGTAATAACTCACACATTTTAATCGGAATTCAAACAAAATTACTAAAAAAACCATAAATTATTATTATTATTATTATTTTTTTTTTTAAAAAAAACAAACTAAAAACACTAAAAAAGAAAATAAAAATGAAATAAATTGGTGGGTGGCCGGCCACCCCTGATGAGAATTGGGGGGTGGCCAGGCCACCCCCGAGGGACCTGCGGCCACCCCCGACGAGAATACTGGGAGTGGCTTGTGCCACCCCTAGTTGCTTCGGGGGTGGTCGCACCACCCCCCGAATGCCTGGGGGGTGGTGCAATGGGTGGTGGCCCAGCCACTATGGGGTTTAGTTTTTTTCCCTTTTTTTTTTTGAAAGAAAATAAAAAATGAATTTTTATTTTTTTTGGAAATAGTATTCTTTACCCCAATGAATTGCTATTCCTCTAAAAAATGAGAGGAATAGGTATTCATTTTCGTAAGGGAATAGCTATTCCTTGGAATAGCCATTCTATGGAATAGACCCTTACCAAATAAAAGAATGGTTATTCCATAAGAATAGCCATTCCATTCTAGGGGTCTATTTCGTAAACTAAATGATTAAATTTATGTACTCGATCTTATTAAGCTTATCCTTAAAGGATAAGTGGTGGTTTATCAAAAATTAATTGTAAAAAATCGACTGTTGGCCGTGGTGGTTTGGCCTTGGAGGTCTAGATCCATTACTCATAAATGTGCTTAAGTAGGACCACATCTTTATTGTATTGACTTGATATGATTGTATTATGGGAAAATTGCACCGTTGGTCCCTGTGGTATGCCATAATTATTTTTTACTCCCTATGGTTTAAAAAGTTTATGGGAGGTCCTCGTGGTATGCAATAATTACAAATCGATCTCTGGCGTCAAAGTCTGTTAAATTTTTTAACAGATTCCGTCAAAATGCCACGTCAGCGACACGTGTCGCCAATAAGATGGCGACACGTGTCAATCTTAATAAAAAAATATAAATTTATTAAAAAATAAATAAAAATACTTATTTTTTTTTAAAAAAAATTCAAAAAAAAAAAACAAAAAAAAAATGGCTGAAAGGGTGTCTTGGCCACCCCCAAGCCACCCGTTCAGTTTATTTTTTTTTTTTGAATTTTTTTTTTTAAAAAATAAGTATTTTTATTTATTTTTAAATTTTTTTTATTTTTTATTAAGATGGACACGTGTCGCTGACGTGGCATTTGACGGAATCTGTTAAAAAATTTAACAGAATTTGACGCCAGGGATCGATTTGTAATTATTGCATACCACGAAGACCTCCCATGATCTTTTTAAACCATAGGGAGTAAAAAATAATTATGGCATACCACAGGGACCAACGGTGCAATTTTTCCTTGTATTATATTGCATAATATTTAATTATAAGATAATCTAATTAATAAGGAAACCCTAGATTTATTCTTTTAATAGTTCCTATATATGGGTATAAAATCAGTCTGCCTTTGTCTCCCATGCATTAATTATTGCATTACAATGAACAGAAGAATCCACCAAC
The DNA here is from genome assembly GCA_028654335.1 of Alnus rubra. Classification (NCBI taxonomy): domain Eukaryota; kingdom Viridiplantae; phylum Streptophyta; class Magnoliopsida; order Fagales; family Betulaceae; genus Alnus; species Alnus rubra. The sequence goes on along the minus strand of JAJPGS010002489.1, from coordinate 3,404,999 downwards.
TGCCGAACAAAGGGGCCGTCTGGAAGTCTCTTAATAGATTATACAGATTGAATGAACCAGCTGCGCTTGGTCTTAATTTGCAGTACAATTTAGTAAACAAATTAATTATTTAACTTAAAAATATTGTAGTAACAGCCGACAATCATCAAACAAACAAAGGACAATAAATTAATCCCAGCATTTCAACATGCATGCTGGCTTCCAAAATATTGAATGTTGTATATAATTAGCTTGGCGTTCTTCGACCAAATTAATAATTTTGGTCTCTTCAATATACATCCGTCCATCTACTTCTGTGTTGTGCCGTTCATATCCTACACGGCCGCTGCTGCTATTTATTAATTTGTATTTTTTACTTTGAATAAGAGTTTTTTTCTCCATATATCTATCCTCATGAACGATCTATGTGATTAAGGTTAGTCAGGTGTGATGAGTTATCTCTCATAGCCTTGATAGTTTATTTGTCAGGAGTTATCTCTCATGGCTTGGATAATTTCGATGTGAGAGATTGTCTCTCACGGCCGGTTTAAATAAATTTTTCTAGGATATTTGGCTACCATTGTCTTAAGTCTAATCTGCTCGAAGCATATTTGCTCTTTAACTTTTTGTGCACGTGGGTTAGCGGAAGATGAAAGTTATAGATAACACTTTATTGTAAGAATTTTATTTGTATCTATGAGTCTATGACTTTGTATTCTCATAGTATGTAGCTATGATTTTGTAGAGCTTTATACTTTGTGATGTAAGAGCTTTATTCTTGTGATATTTGATCAATAAAATACTCGGATCTTTCGATAAAAAAAAAAAAAAAAAAAAAATTGAGCATAAAAACAAGTAAGAAAATTATCATATTGCATTGTCTTGTTGCTCGTGATATAATTTTTTTAAATATAATAAATATTGTATATATGGCCTATATAGAGATAATATCTTAAGATATCAAGACCGAGACTACTCAAGTCTGCTAGAGAGTACTCCTGGGATATCTTTTCGATTCTGTTAGAACAAATCTCAGAAAAATTCAAATAGAATATTTGTAAAACAAAACAATCCAAAGGAATAGCGACCCACTAGCTAGTCTTATTCTAATCCAAGATTCCCAATACTTTTCCTTAAGAAAAGGGCCTCAGAAAATTGCTTGCCTCACGTCTCAATCGTTGCATCACAGTCCGAAATAATTCACATTACGTACCGATCAAAACTCTCCCATTTGTCTCTGTTTAATTTGGTCCACCATTTCCTAGAAAGAAAACGAGAATACGTTTTCATGGATTTGAATTGGAATTTCTAACTAAATTGGCACTGTTCGGACTAACTTGTGAGTTGACTATATACTAATTCGACACATCAGCTTGAATTGCCAACTTTACTTTGGGATAGGGTTGGTTGGCTATCTAAGAATTGATAGCTTGGGGTGGGGGTGGTCCAACACCCTCTGAATCAATCTTTAAGATAATCGAACTATCCCTAACGTACGGTTAGTTGCCCACCCATCCCAACCCTTTTTATTTTTTGTATTTAAAGGATTTATTTGTAATTTTATAAGAACTTAATTTGTTAAAAAAAAAATTATCGCAATTTATATGAAGGGATCATTTTGTAACAAAACATATTACAAAATTTGTAATTTCATTTTAAAACTAACGTAGAGGTTTTGAATTTGAACGTTCACACGTAAAAAAAGAGTCTTAGAATATTAATTAAATGATTAAATTCATTAATTCTTATTAAGTTTATCCTTAAAAGATAAGTGGTGGTTTATCAAAAATTAATTGTAAAAAATCGACTGTTGGCGGGGTGGTTTGGCCTTAGAGGCCTAGATCCATTACTCATAAATGTGCTTAATTAGGACCACATCATTCATAAAAAAAAAAAAAAAAAAAAAAAAATAAAAAATTAGGACCACATCTTTATTGTATTTATTGACTTGATATGATTGTATTATATTGTGTTGTATTTAATTATAAGATAATCTAATTAATAAGGAAACCCTAGATTTATTCTTCTAATAGTTTCTATATATGCGTATAAAATCAGTCTGCCTTTGTCTCTCATGCATTAATTATTGCATAACAATGAACAGAAAAATCCACCAACAGCCGAACAAAGGGGCCGTCTGGAAGTCTCTTAATAGATTATACAGATTGAATCAACCAGCTGCGCTTGGTGTTAATTTGCAGTACAATTTAGTAAACAAATTAATTATTTAATTTAAAAATATTGTAGTAACAGCCGACAATCATCAAACAAACAAAGGACAATAAATTAATCCCAGCATTTCAACATGCATGCAGCCTTCCAAAATATTGAATGTTATATATAATTAGCTTGGCGTAAAGGCGGCAAACAGGAACCCTCTCTCAGCCAGCACTAGAAAAAAATTTCTCAGAAGATAGATCTGCTTCTCTCTCTTTCATTTTCTACTCCCCGCTCCTATATATCCTCCCCCTCCTATTTTGAGTTTTTTTTTAGGTGTTTTCCGATCATATCAGCAATTTTGGCATCTTCGCTATGCATCCGTCCATCTACCTCCGTGTTGTGCCGTTCATATCTTCTATGGCAGCTGCTGTTTGCTGATTCGTATTTTTTGCTTTGAATAAGAGTTTTATTCTCTATAGATTTGTTCACATGGACGATCTATGAGAATAAGGTTAGTCAGGTGTGAGAGGTTAGCTCTCATGGCCTGGATAGTTTCGTTGTGAGGAGTTATCTCTCACGGCCTGGATAGTTTCGGTGTGAGAGGTTATCTCTCAGACCAGTTTAAATAAATTTTTATAGGATATTTAGCTACCATTATCTTAGATCTAGTTTGCTCGGAGCAGGTCTGTTCTTCAACTTTTTTTGTACATGGGTTAGCGGAAGATGAAAGTCATAGATATCATTTTATTGTAAGAATTTTGTTTGTATCTATGAGTCTATGACTTTGTAATCTCATAGTATATGGCTATGATTTTGCAGAGCTTTCTACTTTGTAATGTAAGAGTTTTATATACATAATTTTTTATCAATGAAATACTTAGATATTTCGAAAAAAAAAAGGCTTGGCATAAAAACAAGAAAGAAAATTATCATATTGCATTGTCAACAGCTCACCAAATGATTCCACCAAAGCAGAGACGGATTTAGGGGGGTGGTATAGGCCATGCGTGGCCCCCATCAATTCCAAAAAAAAATAAAAAAATTATGAAGTACAAAATAAAAATTTAACTTACTAGTCTCTACTAACAAATTTTTTTACTCTTGGCCCATACCCATAATTGTTTCTAGCTCCATCCCTGCACCTGCACCAAATACTCAAAGTTTTATCCTCCTTATTTATCATAATAATAATAATAATAATAATAGTTGATAATTCCAATTTCTAAGGTACGTATTGTCAACACAATCCCGATTTTACGGGCAACCCTGGACCCAAGAGGAAGGTGCCAACTGGCGAGGTTGGAATCTGAACATTAATTGCATGTGTTAATAATTAATGAAACAAGCACATACTTTACACTACTCACATGGCAGAACATGATTGGTGGCAAAGGCACAAACTTTTGATTTCCAATTTGGTCCATGCCATTAATAATTATCAGATTTTTTCTTCCTTTTTTTTTTTTTTTTTTTTTTTTTTTTAACCCTTCTCGGTTGTTGTTGATATATATATATATATATTACATTTTTATTATATTCGGAAAAACAAAAGAGAAAAGAATATAAGTAAATACAAGTACGATAATCATTATAATCCCATTAATATTTCATTATAAGTAACCGTAAATGATAATATTTTAATATCAGTCACATATAGAATATATGAAAAATATATTATAACATATATATTTGTATATATACCCTTAAAACACACTTTCTTCTACTATATATACAAACAATAATCTAGCTTGGATCTCAACCCACTGCCGTTCTCTTTTTTTTTTTTTTTTCTTTTTTTTTCCTCTCTTTCTATAGAGCTAGAGAAAGGAGAAACAAAGTACAATGGAAAGTAAGCCTTTTTGTTGGGTTCTTTTAGCCTTTTCCATTCTATCATGCTTTGTGGCTCAAACTCATGGGAGGATGAAAGAGCAAGGGTTACACCATCTCTACAAGTCCATTTTGAAGCCAAATTTTGCTCTCGACACAAGCCTTTTTCAGGCAGATGACCTTGTCATCGATCAAACTAATGTTCTTCCTCAGCAAGGCTTGAAAGAGAGAGATTGGATTAAGGCATGGCCGGGACAACCCCCCGTGAAATTCTCTCAGTACGGTGGTTATGTCACAGTGAATAAAGCCACCGGTCGCGCGCTCTATTACTACCTCGCCGAAGCTCAACAGTATAAGGATACATTGCCTCTTCTTCTCTGGCTCAATGGAGGTATACATATATAATACAGTCTACAATGTCATGTCACTTCGCTCAAATAAAACACCTTTAATATATATATATATATATATATATATATATATATATATATGTTGGGGGTGTTTTTTTTTTTTTTTGAAGGGGTTACCATTTTTAAGAGAGACAAAGAAAGATGGTTGGTATGAAAAAAAGAAAGAAAAAAACCATAAAAATCATAGAACGAACCTGGCCTAGAACTCTTGATATGTTCACCATTGATGTAAAAGTCTTACCTACTTTCTCTATCTTTATCTCTCTCTCTCTCCTCATTCCAAGTTTTCTCTCCTTAATTTTCTTGATGATTAACCGTGCTTAATTATTGTATGTACAGGCCCAGGTTGTTCATCTCTTGGATATGGAGCAATGCAAGAGCTGGGTCCATTTCGCGTGCTTAGCGATGGCAAAACACTTTTCAAAAATAATTTTTCTTGGAATTATGGTAAATTTATTTAATGACTTTTGTTGTATTATTTTCAATGAAAAATATGGAGAGTTTAGATTTTCTTTTCTTCTTTGGTTTCAATTCTAATTTTTGTTTTGGAATTTTCTCTTCAGTTGCTAATGTTTTGTTCCTTGAGTCACCTGCTGGAGTAGGATATTCTTACTCCAATATGACATCGGATTATGATAAAATGGGGGACAGAATCACCGCAACAGATAATTATTTGTTTTTGGTGAATTGGCTAGAGAGATTTCCTGAGTACAAGAATCGTCCTTTTTATATTTCTGGAGAAAGTTATGCTGGGCATTATGTTCCTCAACTTGCACACACTATTCTTCATCACAACAAGAAAGCTAATAGGACCATTATCAACCTCAAGGGGATCATTGTAAGTCTCTTTCTCTCTCTCACCACATAGACCAATAATTGAAAAGTTCAAGCTCTATAGCAAATAATTAGAAATCGTAACTCGAAAGTGGCTAGCTTAGCTTTTCAACATGGAGAAATCATGAAAATTAATTAACTTGGAAGTTAGCTAACTATAGTTATATTACTCATTGTTGCTTCCTTTTTTCTTCTCTTTTTCTTAAATTTTCATATTAATTAAATTTAATTAAATTTATAAATTTTTTTTATCAATATAAACTTTTAAGATAATGACGGGGGCAGAACTAAAAATGTTCTCACAGCGTAGAAACTAAGAATTAAATATTGAAAAGAGAATTCAAGAAGAGAGAAAATAACAAATAGGGAATAGAAATACCATAATTTTCTCAAATAAGCAAACATGAGAAATAACTCTGAAAGATTTAAATTGAATTGATACTATAAAATTTGATTCCAAAATAATACAGGCGTGTCTTTATATAAGAAAAATTTGGATATTTTCTAAGCAGAATACTTGAAAAAAATAATAATAAAAAAAAAAATACAAAACATAACCGTACATGAATCAAATAACCGATAATTTAACGTTAACAAAGAGAATTATGTGAACCTTACACTTGGTGCGACCCGTAGAAGTGGACCTAAACCCATGACAATATTAGGCATACCGAACCAACCCTTTTTTGCCTTTAGGAAATAACGTAGTAGTGGGTTTGTAACAATCTAGGAACTCTAAAATAATAAGTCAAGTTATTCCTTAAATTTATGATTCGCCCATCTCATGTGGGAAATTTATCTTTAATTTAAATGTAGGACTAACTTTATAAGGCGACACAAACTCTCCTCTTAAATTCTTAATTAACGTTCTTGTCAAGGTGCATGCAATGCCTCAACACTACATAGTGTTACTAGGTTACTAAAATACCTTTTGTAACAACAGAAATACGCTAATCATATTTGCACTATAACTTCAAAATAACTAATCAAAAAAAAAATATATATATATATATATATATATATATTTTCTGGATCGATCTGAAACTAATTACTTTATAGAGTCATGCACATTATTACTTTGGTTTCATGATGTGTGAAATGCTATTGATTTGATGGGAAAACTACTTTTCACATGCTAAAACAAGATGATCGAACAATGGGCAGTCAACTCAAAACGTTCTTTCTTAAACATCTTGCAACAATTTTTCCTTTCCCCTCTTTGAAGCTTAAACTTATGTTTTAGACAACCACCCATGCCATTCAAAAGAAGAAAACAGACATCAACAATCCAAATATAACATGCATGCCTTCTACGTACGAGTACGAGGGTTTAATTAACAAGGAGCTTGCTCCACTTCGTCTACGTACGAGTGTTGGGGGGCTTAACGTTATTAATTGGCACCCCCATAAACTACTTTAATTTCACATGTTTATATTAAGGAATAGAATTTATCGTTAGTGCAAAAATTGGGCTTCTGCTGGTCCACTGACCTCTTCCTGTGGTGCAAAATTGTTGATAGTTTGTCAAGTTGCTTTTGTTTTATGCCTTCTAGTTTGTCATCATTTTGTTTCAGCCGTCATTATTTGGCACCAGAAATATATGAACAAATTGGGCTAGGGTCACATTCAGCCCATCACCCACTTCCTGTGCTACATTTGTCGATAGCGACAATGATTTCGAGGGTCGATAATTTTGTTGTCTCAATTGTTTGTAATTTGACTAGTAAATATAATAGTCTTTAAGGACCTATTTGTTCAAACAAGTGTCTATAGCCCGTTCACTTATTGGATAGGTAGCAATTCGAACAACAAATTGTTGAAGATTTGGAATTTCAGATCCATGAATAAATAGATAAACAAAAACGAAATGAGAGTTTTTTTTTTGTCAAACTAAGTTAAATGAAATTTCTTCCACCGAGTATATAAAATTGATAAAAATCTTTAGAGCATGTGTATTTTTAAAGTGCATGCGAGAATAACATATTTTAAGGATAAATATCACTGGTTCTGAAACTAAATGTAAAAATCACATTCTTTAAGAATATACGTCGAGCTGAAAAAATTTCCACCTACCTACCTACCTTCCAAAAGAAAAAGGCTTGTTCTGTGCATGGACCATGGAAGCATTTGCTCTCTTTGGGCTAGAGTTGACGCACTGCCCTGCCCACATTGGATGGTGCAAAAGTGTCGACTAGATGAAAGTGAAAGTTTACAATTAATTTTTATTTTCTCATTTTATAAAATCATATATTGAATTAAAGTTTGTAACTTTTAAATACTACGCTATTTAATAGATTTTTATACATATGTTATACAACTAAAATGATGTGGCAGTACAAATTAGCTCTTAATTATTTTATTTTTACAAGTGTTGATCCAAAAGCTAATAGGTTCAACATATTGTAGATTGGAAATGCAGTAATCAATGATGAAACAGATGAACGAGGAATGTATGATTACTTTGCAACACATGCACTCGTTCCGGACAGACTTGTGTCTCAAATACAAAAATACTGTGATTTCTCACCCAAAGCCGGCAATCAGTCAAGTAAGTGCTATGCAGCCGTTGAAGCAGTCTACCTGAATATTGACAACATTAATATCTACAACATCTATGCTCCCCTCTGTTTTTCTACCAACGTCACAACCCGGCCCAAAAAAGCTTCTGTAAGTGACAGTTTCTCTCTTTTAATTAACAAGTATCAAAGATCTAGGAGAGACATTAAGTATATATATATAGATCTAGGAGAGACATTAAGTATATATATATATATGAGGTTTACAGAAGTAATAAAATTTTGACTAGGAAAAAAAAAAGTGATAATGGTTTATTAGAAGGAGAGATCTTAAGTGTATAGGAGGCATAAAAAAGGTTTACCTAAAGAAAATATGCTCCATTTTCGTTTGTAAAGAAAATATAGATATGTAGATATATCCTCCATTGTGGTTTGTAAAGAATGAGAAGAAATGAAGGGAATTTTTTTATTTTTTATTTTTTAAAAAAGAAACAAAAGAAAGAAAGAAAGAAAGAAGTAAGTGATGGTCTTAAGAACAAGATTTGAATAAAGACCGTAATTTCGGGCTCAGGGTATCTTTCCTTTATGATATGCTTCCCTAGGATCCAAAAAGTTCTTAAAATGTGTACCAAAAATTTGACTTAGCTAAAGAAGAAGAAGAAGAAGAAGTTATTATAGTAAGATTTTCTTTGAATAGGGTAATGTAATGCACTAGCTATATCGTTATGATGCATTGATCTTAAAATAGGATTTAGTATAGTAATTTTTTTTTTTTTGTTTTTTTTTTTTCTTTTCAGAAAGACGTGATAAACTTGGGCCTCAAAAGTTTTATATAGTCTTTTTTTTTTTTTTTTTTTGGTAAAATGAAGTAAACTTACCTTATTTAAATCATTAAATGACATATATATGCTCTGGAAAAATCAAAATAAAAGTTGGATTAATTATTTTTTGTCGTGCAGATACTAAATTTTGATCCATGTAGCAACTATTATGTGCATGCTTATCTGAACCGGCCTGATGTTCAAGCAGCCATTCATGCCAATGTAACTAAACTTACACATGACTGGGAGCAATGCAGTGATATCATTTGGAACTGGTTAGATAGCCCTTCAACCATACTTCCCCTTCTTCAGGAGTTCATGGCCAATGGTCTCAGAGTTTGGGTTTTTAGGTAAATAAAACTTCATTAATTGTCATTAATTATCATTTATATTTTCTAATTGTTGTTGTCGTTGTTGCTATTGTTCAACAGTTTGTGGGTGCGTAATTGAGTAATGCTATTTAGTAAACTCTTATACTACTAAAATGATGTATTGGATGAAATGCAGTGGCGACATTGATGGAGGGGTTCCTGTTACTTCAACAAAGTACTCTCTAGACAAATTGAAGCTTTCTGTGAAGACTGATTGGCATCCTTGGTTCCTCATGGGAGAGGTATAGATTAATTACTTCTCTTTTGTCTATTTCTTTTCTTGGCATATATACAAACAAAAGTGTTGTATTAATTAATTTCTTCAATGTTTGGGTTTGTGTCACAGGTTGGTGGGTACACAGAAGTGTATGAGGGAGACCTAACATTCGCGACAGTGAGAGACGCAGGGCATCTAGTGCCAAGCTTCCAGCCAGCCAGAGGACTTTTTTTGATCAAGCACTTCCTTGATGGCACACCTCTTCCAAACACTAAAAGATCCTGACTGATTTCATTTAATCTTAGCTTGCTTGCCTTTTCAATGCTAATTTTATTGTACATTTGCTTGGTTTCATCTAGCTACCATGATTTATAAAGAAAGTAGCAAGTTGCTACTTAATTAGAGAAAAACCCAAATTTGCTTCTTTCTTTTTCTTTTTTTGTTAGAAAAAGTATATATACTCGATCCCCTATAATTACCAAACAATTTGTAAGATTTCTCAAACTTTCAATTTTTGCAATATCCTCAGTAAACAAAGCCTCTTCCACCAAAGCCTCATTATAAGAATCTGCTTTATTAGTGTCCAACTTTTTAGCGGCGAAAACAATTATTAGTGGCGAAAACAAAGTCGCCGCTAATAGTCGACACTAATATACAAAAGCATTAATATTAGCGTCAACTTTTTGGTCACTGCTAATATGTCACCACTAATAACTGTTAGTTAGCTACAGCTAGCATATATTTTATTCATCTTATATTTAGCCTTAATGGTAGCTGTAGATATTTTATAATTATAGGTTGATTATAGTTGTCTTATTTGGTTTCCTATAATCATGTAATTATTGATATTCAGCATTGTAATTACGGTTTATTTTCTATATAATACGACAACCCTCATAAAGAGAGGTATTCAATCCAATTGACATGGTATCAGAGCCCTCATCTAAATTAGGGTTGTTCAATTTTATTTTATTTTATTTTTTTTGCTCTTAATAAATCAAATAGAGGTGAACTTTGTCAGTAAGCGATAGAGTGTTGTTCTAGGCTTTCAGTGGGTGCTAGCTTTCCGGTCAATTTCGTGTTGTTAGTGGCAGTTTTTGGTGGGTGCTGGGTTTCCGATCAGATTCTTAGTGGGTGTCGGTAAGTTTTTTGTGCCAACTTTTGGAGCAATTTCGAGGATTTGTGTTGGACAGGAGCAGTTCCGACAGGTTCTATGCCTTTTTTTTTTGGAGCAATTTTGGCGATCTATGATGGAATTCCTATGCTCGATCTTCTGGATGTACACATGAGCGCTGTTGTGCTCGAGCCCTTCTATTGTGCGCTCAAACACTTATAACTTGTCCAAAACTGCCCGTTTTGATGAAAGGAGAAGTAAGAAATAGTGCTTTAGTGAAAATTTCGCGCCAAAAAAATTTGGGTCTAAAATACACCGTTTTGCCCCCTTTCAACCCTCGAAAATTTTAATTAACTCCGGTTAAACTCCTTTGAATATTCTGTTTGTCCACCCTTACTAACTCATCAAGGGGCATTCATATTACCGACAAAGATATCCAGTATTTCAGAGCTTTAGGTTACTTAAGGTTTGTTTGGTTTGAATATTATTCAAAATTCTAATAGAGTTTTATTCAAAAATTTGGAAACCCACATCCAACCCGAATAAAAACATGGATTTAAATATTATAATTTTCAAATTCCCTTATTCAACACCCAAACACAAATTCAAAAAGAATCTGAATTCTATTCAACATCCAAATACATTTTCATTGCCTCGAAATCTGCAAACAGATTCAAAATATTATTCTTATTCAAAAAATTCAACACCCAAACGGACCATTATTGTTTCAGACTTTCAATCCTTCACGGTTCAACCTTTCATAGATGTAGAAATTAAGTTAGAATCACAAAGAAGGAAGACAATACAATTTTACAAACGATGCATGTGTTTCAAGTAGTACATGACAAAACACACATTTTAAATTAGGCCTGGGTATCGGGGGAATCGGTGACAGTAGAGAGTTTTCTACCTACCGTCCCGACTTTGTCGGTGAAATCGGTAATTTCACCGACAATGTGCCGATATATCATATTTCGACTGTTACCATCATCGGTTAACCGGAGATGGTAACGGTCGGTGAAGTCGGTTAAAGGGAGGTTAGACATGCAGAAGAAGAAGAAGGTGGCTGGTAGATAAGGTTCTTTTCCTCCTGTGCGAAACTGTAAATATACCTCAGCTCTCTTCAAATCAGTCCTCAAGTAACGGAATCTGCTTCACTGTAACCACTAAACATGACAACAACAAAAAAAAAGAAAAAAAAAGAAAAGGGGAAGGTTGCTTCTGCTGTAATGGAAAGAAAGGAGAGGGTGCGACAGTGTTAGACAGGGAGAGAAGAAGATAATGGGGGACTCGGTAAGAGGCAAGACTTTTTTGTTTTTTATTTTATGCCTCATTGCCTTATTTTAGACGTTTTAGACTCTTAGTCTAGGAAAGAGGAAAAGAAGTCTGACATCAATTCAAACGTTCAAAAGTTAAAACCATGACCAAATCATCAAAAGAGAACAAGGTTTTAAAACAGGATCAACACGGTTTTCCCACGTCTGCCGCACAGTGAGAACACGGTTTCTCTAAATCAAACTGACATGCAGGTTATGGAGCAATGTGTTTTAGGCAGCTACGGTAAAAAAAGTACAAAATAATTAAAAAAAATAAAATAAAATAATTATGGCACTGCAAGAAGCACAAGGTAATGATGGCATGGATTTACTTGCATTGGCGGTGTAAATGTAAGTAATGAAGGCAAGATTGTGTAATTCTGTAAAGAACATTTTTTTACCAAAAAATTAATAAATAAAGTACAAAATAATAATAATAATAATAAAAAAAAACAAATAATGATGGCACCAATTACAAGGCAACGAAGGTATCATGAATTTACTTCATTACTTAAGTAGTGTAATCACTTTAAAAAACAAAAAATAATAAAAATCAAAATCATTTTTTAAATAATACAAATATACAATAGATACTATATAACAATTAAACTTAACTTTATTATTCATACTTCTCAAATCATAAAATACGTTAGTACTCGTATCATAGTTCACTAAAACAATTAAACAAAAAAAAATTAACAGTTCACAAACCAAATTAAAATTTATAGAAGAAAACTAATACAATTTAAATAGTAAATAGCATCCTTCAATTTGATCTTCTCAATAATCCAATTAAACTAAACATCCTTCTATTACTTTTATTTGATACATGCATTGATCAAATAAATCAAAATATAAGCATAGTGATTAATAAAAAAAAATAATACTACAAACTAAATATTAAGTAAAAATAAATCATTACCTAAAAAAAGAGATCATTCGATAAAGCACATCCTTCAATAAATTGGATATTATTTCTACCACAATAAATTTGTAAAAGAATTAATAAAATTAATGAATAATTGAAACAATAAACAAAATATGAAATTTATTTTGTTATCATTACCTGAGTCAAGCTTGTAGCTTTCTTCATCTTCAACATTAGACAAGTATGTCTCATGAGCACTAATGGGAGTAGATCTCAACCAATTTTGAATACATACAAGAGCCTCAATTGTTTTTGGAGCTAAAGAACTCCGATAAGGATCTATCACCCGACCCCCAGTACTAAATGCTGACTCAGAAGCAATCGTGGTAATTGGAATTGCCAATACATCTCGCGCTATCTCAACGAGGATTGAAAATTTTGTTGAATTTACCTTCCACCACATTAAAATATCAAAGTTTTCACTAGGTGTCTCAACATCCTCCAAAACATATTGTTCAATTTCTGTCTTACATTGCATCAAATTTCGAGACACTCGAAATGAATGAAAATTCTGTAAAAAAGTAGTTCTAAGTCTAGAACTACCAACTAATGTTGTACCACTCCGCACTTCATCATTTGATAACATAGACCCACTTCCAACATTTTTAGAACCACTTCAGTTGAGAGTCAATTCTTTCCGCTTTCTTAGCCCCAAAACTAAGCCAGAACCAATATTCCAAACCAGCCATCTTGTAACATGGATCAAGCAAAGAAGCCACAAACAACAACGGGTTAATCTTCTCAACATCTCCCCAATACTTATCATATTTCACTTTCATTCTGTTCGCCATGGTATTCAACAATGGATCACTGCTTTTAGAATACTCCGTCAAACATGAATGAACATCACAAAGTATGTCAAAATATAAGTTGGAAGTTGAATGCAAGGAACTAGAGATTTTCATTGTGACATCATAAAACACTTGCAAGAACTTAATAAAGTGACGGATATTATACCAATCATCATCAGTCAAAGAACCAAACCCCATTTTTCCCGCACCATCCTCGTACAAATAGTTTAAAAAATGTCCATCTTCGTCTATCATAAGTTCAAATGCCCTTTGGTACTTTTCTGCCACCTCTAACATCATATAAGTAGAATTCCATCTAGTGGGAACATCAAGTGTCAAGGAAGCATTACACTCAACATTTTTTCTTTCTACATAAGACTTAAAGAGAGCCAATCTTTGGGGAGAATACTTCACATACTTCACCATATTTCTGACCTTTATGATTGAATTGTCAACATTTTTCAAACCCTCATGCACAATTAGATTAAGAATATGTGCAGAACACCTCACATGAATAAATTCATGACGACAAACAACTTCTTTATTGGCTACAGTTCTTTTTTTAAACCAATCAATTGCAGTATCATTAGCACTTGCAATGTCAACTGATATTGTCAATATCCTATGAATCCCCCGTTCAACCAAACACTCTTCTAATTCCCTTACAATTGTTTACCCCTTATGATCTGCCACTTGACGAAATGCTAATATCCTTTTGTGAAAAGTCCAATTAGTATCAATAAAATGTCTAGTGACACAGATATAATTCATATTCTGAATTGAAGTCCATGTGTCAGTGGTCAAGCAAACCCTTTGACCAGTCATAAAAAAGTGTTCTTCAATGTATTTTTATCTCTCATATACAGTTTGATACAATCCTTCATCACTGTATATCGAGAAGGAACCTTAAATCGAGGCTCAAGAACCCTGAGTAATTTCTGAAATCCCTTTCCCTCCACGGTCATAAAAGGCAATTCATCAACAATAATCATTTCGCAGAGTGCCTCCCTAATAACTTTCTCAGAATACTTGGCAATCATGAGGTTGTTACCACTACCACCTTGCCCGGCCCCAAAGGTGAACTTAGAATGAGACCTATCCTGTTTAGCTTTTAGGCTCTTGTACTTTTGGCATGAGTTCACATGATACAACATAGATGAGGTGCCATTGTTCTTTGGGTGACATTTATAGGGAGTCCCACAGTAATTGCAATGAGCGACAAGATCGTCATCAGGGGTACTTTTATCTCTAGTGAAATGGTCACACGCTGTAGATTTGTTTGAAACATTTCTTTTTTTCCTAGGGAGTGGTGGTTGTCCACCACGACTATGACCACCCACTGGCATAGATCCACTAGCAGATGTTTCTAAATCCTCAATCTCTATGGGAGTCACTGGAGTGTCCTCAATCTCTATGGGAGTCACTGGAGTGTTTAGAGGAGAAGATATATGACAAGAAGTACCATTCACTGAATGTGTGCCTAGAGGTGAATCCATCTGTAATTAATTAACATCTAAAAATTAATATTATTCCTTATTAATTATTATGATAAACAAACATGATGCGTTATGGTGATTTCATGATTTGAGTTATTAAATTGAAAAAATTTTCTGACAAATAATCATAACAACCTAAAAATTAATATTATTCCTAATTAATTATTATGGTTTTTAACTATAAATTCTTATTTTTCTAAGAGAAACCGATCTAAGAAATTTTATATAAATTCTAAACCTATCAGTAGATAATTTTTAGGTTGGCAAGCCATTCCACCCGGTGAATAATCGCCTTTTATTCCCATCATGAACAGTAACTCATGTCAATCTGAACCGATCCTGTAAAAAACAATTTTTTTTTCTCTGACTTCGCTTCATGTGATTCGCCAGGTATTCGATATTCCACAAAAAAAAAATGACCAAAAAGTGAGTTTACTCGGGAACGCAACATGCACGTCACACGAAGAGAAGTCAGAGAGAAAAAATAAGTTGCAGGATTTGATTCAGTAGGATTGACATGAGTTACTGTTCATAATGGGAAAAAAGGCGATTATTCACCGTTAGATGCGTGTCAGATTCAAAGTGAAAACTGTGATCCACAAAAATTAAAAAGCAATATTTTACTAAAGACGTACTGTAGCTGCCTGAAACACATTGCTCCATAACTTGCATGTTTGTTTGATTTAGAGAAACCGTGTTCTCACTATGCGGCAGACTTGGGAAAACCGTGTTGAACCTGTTCTAAAACCTTGTTCTCTTTTGATGATTTGGTCATGGTTTTAACTTTTAAACTGTTGAATTGATGTCAGACTTCTTTTCCTCTTTCCTTGACTAAGAGTCTAAAATGTGTGAAATAAGGCAATGAGGCATAAAATATCAAACAAAAAAAAAACATAAAGAACGTACAGAAAAGATATAAAGCGTAAAAGAATAAAAGTTACAAAAACAAAAAACAAAGAAAAAAAAAAGAAATAAGCCAAGGCATAAAATAAAAGAACATTGAACAAGTTTGAAGCTTTAACTGTTAGTGTTTTGTTACCCTTCAAAGTAACTGCACGGCTCGGCAAGAGGAGAATGAGTTTTAGAATGCAGCTTGCAGAGTTTGAGTCGTTTGACGATGGCAACAGCAGCCTTTCAGCCTCAAGCTAGGTTAGGTTTTTGAGTTTTTTCATATGGATGTATATATAGGATGGAAGAACGAATAACGCAGAGACTCTCCCAATCTGTTTCTACTTCTTGTAAACACAAAACGATGTTGTTTCTGTTAATAATTTTTTTTAAAGGAAATACGATTGTCGGTTCGGGTCGGTTCGAAAACCGACTACGCGAAAATCATTTCGCCTGCCAACCGAACCGATGTCGGCAAGCGAAATCTATACCTCCTACCAGCCGCTTGTTGTCGGTGGCAGCTCGGTGTCGGCGCGGTGCCCGCTGGTGGTCGGCCGATGGGCGGCAGGCGGCCGATACTCACAGTCCTATTTTAAATAATAAAGCTTGAGTTACGTTGTGTTGACCAAAACATTGATTTACGTGAGACTGTGAGTCGTGTGAGGATATTTTGCGAAATCCGATATGTTGATTAAAGCATATTTGTTAAACGACACTTTTAGTAATATACAAAATTCTCAATTACACTTTGAAACAAGTTTATTAGTTCAACAATAAATTAATCCCAGCATTTGAACATGCATGGAGGATTTCAAAATATTGAATATTATATAGAATTAGCTTGGCATAAAATTAGGAAAGAAAATTATCATATTGCGTTGTCTTATTGCTAACCAAATGATTTCACCAAAGTAAAGACGGATTGAGGGGCGATATAGGCTATGACCCTCCTCAATTCTAAAAAGAAAAAATAAAAATTATAAGGTAAAAAAAAAAAATTTAGCTTATTGAATCCTACCAACCATTTTTTTTTACTCCTGACTTTTGCTATAAGAGTTTCGGCTCCGTCCTTGCACGGAAGACTCATAATTTTATCCTCCTTATTTATAATAATAATAATAATAATAATAATAGAAGATAATTCCAATTTCTACAGTACTTATTATCAACAAAATCCCGATTTTACGGGCAACCCTTGACCCAAGAGGAAGGTGACGGCTGGTGAGGTTGGAATCTGAACATTAATTGCATGTGTTAATAATTAATGAAACAAGCACATACTTTACAGTGCTACTCACATGGCAGAACATGATTGGTGGCAAAGGTACAAACTTTTGACTACCAATTTGGTCCATGCCATTAATAGTTATCAGATTAAGAAACAAACACTAAACCTTCACGTTGTTGAAAGATATATATATAGTAAGAGTATAAGAAAAACATATTATTTTTTTAATATATTCTATATTTAGTTGATATTGAAATATTGAAATATTCTCTATTTACGATTAATTATAATAAAATATTGAATATACAGAAAAGCAAGAGAAAAAAGAACACAAGTATTGTAATCATTACAATTCCAATATTTCATTCTAATTAACCATAAATAGAGAATATTTTAATATCAACCAAATATAGAATATATGAAAAATATATTCTAACATATATATATATATATATACATATACACAGTTATAACACTTTCTTCTACCATATATACAAACAATAATCTAGCTTAGATCTAAACTCATTGCCTTTCTCCTTTTTCTTTTTCTTACACAAAGAACAATGGAAAGTAAGCCTTTTTGTTGGGTTCTTTTAACCTTTTCCATTCTGCTATGCTTTGTGGCTCAAACTCATGGGAGGATAAAAGAGCAAGGCTTACACCATCTCTACAAGCCATTTTGAAGCCAAATTTTGGTCTCGACACAAGCCTTTTCCAAGCAACTGACCTTGCTATCGATCAAACCAATGTTCTTCCTCAGCAGGTATTGAAAGAGAGAGATTAGATTAAGGCATGGCCAGGACAACCCCCCGTGAAATTCTCTCACTACGGTGATTATGTCACTGTGAATAAAGCCGCCGGTCGCTCGCTCTATTACTACCTCGTCGAAGCTCAGTAGTATAAGGATACATTGCCTCTTCTTCTTTGGCTGAATGGAGGTATACATTAATCATATATAATATAGTCTACAATAAATGTTATGTTACTTTACTCAAATAAAACGTTTGTAATTTGTTCTTTCTTTTTTAAGGGGATTCCTGTTTTTTTAAGGGAGACAAAGAAAGATAGTTGCAAAAAAAATAAAAAATCATAGAACTTAGAACCTGGCCTAGAACTCTTGATATGTTCACCAATGATGTAGAACTCTTACCTACTTTCTCTATCTCTCTCTCTCCTCTAGAAGTGACGCCATACCTTTGCATGTTCCTCATTCCAAGTTTTCTCTCCTTAATTTCCTTGGAGTAGACTCAATGAGAATAATATTTAGCTATCCTCAAAATTGGTCGGAGAAAATTCCGACAATTTAGACATATGTTTTAAAAACGTACGTGAAATTAAATTGACTAATATAACAATCTGAATGAGAGAAATTTAATTGGAGGAAACTCACACACACACACCTCAAAATTGGTCGGAGAAAATTCCGACAATTTAGACATGTTTTAAAAATGTACGTGAAATTAAATTGACTAATATAACAATCTGAATGAGAAAAATTTAATTGGAGGAAACTCACACACACACACATATATATATTGGAGTATTAATTATTCCCTTATCTATTTTTACTCTATTATATATTTTGATTATAAAATAGGTAGAAATAACTTGTGTCAAATTATATATTAATATATATTTTTTTCTCTAGCATTGTCAACGTTAACATGCATGCATTTAGACTTATATATATGGTGACCTCTTTTGTTAATAATATGTAGATTTCATGCCTAATAAATCTATATAGTGGAATGAAGCTGATATAATAAATATAATAATAAAGAAATCAGAAAATTAATACAAAATATTCAAAATATATTAGAAACTTTTTCTAAACTATTGTTACTTTAATTTGTTAGTTGTTATAAGTGAATGCATTTAATACCACTACTACTAAACTTGTCGTTGGAACAAATTTTGACATGTGGGAATATGTAATTGGAGCTAAAAGTTGTACCTAAGCGTTTATTTAATACCTTTTAGCACCATTCAATTATATACTGGCACGTGAAAAAAAATAAATGTAAAAAAAAAAAATTATAAAACAATTGTCTCTTTAGCATTTGTTTAACAGTTTTTAACCAACTTCTATTTTTAATAATCTATGTTATAATTTGATGATTAACCTTGCTTAATTATTGTCTGTAGAGGCCCAGGTTGTTCATCTCTTGCATATGGAGCAATGCAAGAGCTTGGTCCATTTCGCGTGGGTAGCGATGGCAAAACACTTTTCAAAAACAAATTTTCTTGGAATTATGGTAAATTTATTTAGTGACATTTGTTGTGTTATTTTTAATGAAAAATATGGAGAGTTTAGAATTTCTTTTCTTCTTTGGTTTCAATTCTAATTTTTGTTTTGGAATTTTCTCTTCAGCTGCTAATGTTCTGTTCCTTGAGTCACCTGCTGGAGTAGGATATTCTTACTCCAATACGACATCGGATTATGATAAAATGGGGGACAGAATCACCGCAGCAGATAATTATTTGTTTTTGATGAATTGGCTAGAGAGATTTCCTGAGTACAAGAATCGACCTTTTTATATTTCTGGAGAAAGTTATGCTGGGCATTATGTTCCTCAACTTGCACACACCATTCTTCATCACAACAAGAAGGCTAATAGGACCATTATCAACCTCAAGGGGATCATTGTCACTCTCTCTCTCTCTCCACATAGGCCAATAATTGGAAAGTTCAAGTTCTATAGCAAATAATTAGTAATCATAACTCGAAAGTGTTTACCTTAGCTTTTCAACACAAAGAAATCATGGAAATTAATTGACTTGGAAGTTAGTTATATTACTCATTGTTGCTTCCCTTTTCCTTCTCTTTCTCTTAAATTTTTGTATGAATAAAATATAATTAAATTTATAATTTTTTTTAATCAATATAAACTTTTAAGATAATGATGCGGGGCAAAACTAAGATTGTTCTAACAATGCAAAAACTAAGAATTAAAGATTGAAAAGAGATTTCAGAAAGAGAGAAAATAAAAAATAGGGAAGAGAAAGACCTTAATTTCTTTGAATAAGCAAACAAATAAATAACTTTGAAATATTTAAATTTAATTGATACTTCAAAACTTGATTCTAAAATAATACATACATGTCTTTATATAGGCAAAGTTTCAGTATTTTCTAAGAAGAATACTCGAAGAAAAATAAAGAAATAAAAATACAAAATATAATCGTACCTACATCAAATAACCAATAATTTAACATTAACAAAGAAAATTATATGAACCTTACACTTGGTTCAACCTTGTAGAAGTGGACCTAAACCGATAACAATATTAGGCATACCGAACCAACCCTTTTTTGCCTTTAGGCTATAGCGTAGTTGTGAGTTTGTAACAATCTTGAAAAAATGCTAGTTACATTTGAATTATAACTCTAACTTTATAAGGTGACACAAACTCTTCCACTCAAATTCCTAACGTACTTGTCATTGTGCATGTAGTGTCTCAATGCTACATAATGTTACTAGGTTACTCAAATACCATTTAATTTGTAACAACCTAAGAAATATGTTAAACCACATTTGCTCTATAACCCCAAAAAAAAATCAAATTATATATATATATATATATATATATATATATATATATATATATAAATTTAAATTTTACCTCTAAATTTTTTATATTTTACTCTTTTATTTTATTTTATTTTTTGTTTTTTTGTTTTTTTTTTAATTTGGCCCCCAATTTCAAATGCTAACTCCGGCCTTATATATATATATATATATATATATATATATATATATATATATATATATATATATTCTACATCTCAAGCTAACTTTATGGTGTGTCACATTATTACATTGGCTTCATGATGTGTGAAATGCTATTGATTTGATGGGAAAACTACATTTTCACATCCTAAAACAAGATGAAGAATGGGCTTATCAACTCAATACGCGCGTTCTTTCTTCTTGTATATTAACGAATAGAATTTATCGTTAGTGCAAAAATTGGGCTTCTGCTGTTTTTTTTGTTTTATGCCTTCTAGTTTGTCATCATTTTGTTTCAGCCGTCATTATTTGGCAGCCGAAATCTATGAATAAATTGGGCTAATCTCTGGTCCATCTGGGTCACATTCAGCCCATCACCCACTTCCTGTGCTACATTAATTTGTTGATAGTGACAATGCATGATTCCAAGGGGTCCGTAATTTTGTTGTCTAATTTAATTTGTTAGTAATTTAAATAGTAAATATAATAGTCTTTAGGGACTCATCTGTTCAACTAAGTGTCGTACAGCCCGTTCATTTATTGGGATAGGTAGCAATTCAAATAACAAATTGTTGGAGATTTGAAATTTCGGATCCATGAATAAATAGATAAACGAAAGGAAATGAGAGTTTTTTTTTTTTTTTTTTGTCAAATCGAATTAATTTAAATTTCTTCCATCCAGTATATATATAGAATTGATATGGATCTTTGGAGCATGTGTATTTTTAAAGTGCAAGCGAGAATACACTACAAAAAAAAAAAACAAATTTTCGCCACTTGCAGTTCGCCACGTGTACGGTCACTGTACACGTGGCGAACTGTTGGCCACGTGCAAGTGGCCACGCAAATACACGTGGTGGATCCGGTTGACACTAATTGCACAGTTGGCCACGTGTATTTTAATACACGCGGCCAATTGACCACGTGTATTAAAATACACGTGGCTACTGTTGGCCGCGTGTATTTTAATACATGCGGCCATGTTCGCCACGTGTATTTTACACGTAGCGAATAATTGGCCGCGTGTATTTTAATACATTCGGCCAATTGGCCACGTGTATTAAAATACACGTGGCTACTTGTTCGCCATGTGTATTTTACACGTGGCGAACATGGCCGCGTGTATTAAAATACACGTGGCCAATGTTAAATTTATTTTTTCATATTTAATTCTGTTTTTTAATTTCTTTTTATTTAATATATATATATATATATATATATATATATATATATATATATATATTTTGGTAGAATTCTCCAAATTTATTTTATCCAAAAATATCACAAAATCAAATTACACAAATTAATCAAAACAACAATATTTAAAAATTTGAATATCATGTACTAATAAATGTATTCGTTACTAACAACAAATATTTACACAACAATATCAACAAATTTGAAAATCTTGATCTAATAAAATTATTCGTTACTAACAAAAAAAAACACAAAATATCTACAAATCTGGAGGACGTCGCTGCAGATCACGAGGTGCAGTCCCGGGCGTGAACTCGCCAACCGGCGATTGTCCCGTAAGAGATGGTGTAATGGGCGATGGAGTCCCGAGAGGGGATTGTTGGCTCAACAATTGTCCAACAGGCGACAACGGACCAACCGTTGTCGCATTACCTGCAAGTAATAAAAACAATTAACCTATATAATATTATATGCAAATTTAAACAAGTAATGAGAACAAATTAAAAATAAACCTAAGTGTATACATAATATGAACCATACCTGCAGGCGCACTACTAACAGACGACGTACTACCTACGTATGCAGGTGAAGACTGCTGAGCACCAGGGCATACGAACAATAATCCTGTAGAGGACATAAAGGCCTCAAACTGTCGCATGCGTTGCTCCATAGCATCAAACTGTCGTATGCGCTGCTCCATGCTGTCAGCCCGCTCTCTCTCGGCCAGCACTATGCCCTCCAACCCGTCATTCCTCTCTCTCTCGGCCCGAAACATGATATCCATCTCCGCAATTTTGTGGGCGGCCCAATCCTGAGACGTGCCCTCGGCCGGTTCCCCTCGTGTGCGGGCCCTATACGAGAAACAAGTCCCGCGAACAGGAGTAACGTTCGGCCCAACCTGCCGAATCCTACCCGTATACTCGGGTCGCCCAACCGCCTGCTCGTAGGCGTCGCCAGGTGCCTAATGCACCGTATCTGATGAGACGGGATCCGTGGCAGCAGGATCAGTGGACAAACTCTGTGTCATCCGCTCCTGTACGTCATCAACATACAATACACTGGTAATTAATAAATACTTTATCACACGCATAACTAATAAATATTAATAACATAGACCAGTAGCATACGCATAGGTCCCGTGTCCGCTCGTTCAGATAAGTGCCGTCCTTCCTTGTGTGCGTCTTCACAAACGACTCGGCGCGAGTGGGGGGCGTGCCAGATGTAGATGCCTGTCGCCATACAGTTTAAATATATAACAAACATTGGATATTCATTTAATGTTAAGAAAGAACAATTACGCACAAAGATGAATTAAAACATTTACATATTATTTCATACCTCACCGTGATTAAATCTGACATAACTTTTGGACCCCAGACTATGGGGGATGTCATTCTGCTCCAGCAGCCGCTTCATTTGTTCAGACCTCGCCTTTGCATTGAACATTCCGAAAAATAAATTAAAGAATTGACACACTTAATTACTTTTGTGCTATGATTAAATGAACTGTTTACTAAAAAAACACAACATTATAGTAATACAATCAAAGACCTACATACCCGATTTCTCTCAGTGCACCACTCGTGCAGTACGTCCTCCACATCTGTTTGGTCATACTTATCAAAAAACCTATCTGGCATTCTCGCACGTATTGTCAATGGCATGTCACCGTCTCGAATATATAGCTGGGTCCTCAACTTCGACTTCCACGAACGGTGCTTACGGCCCATATCACCCCAGAATTCGTTCTGTGCCAGGCACAGGTCGACGGATACGGGTACATAAAATTCTTGCTACACATTCAATTTAAGGATTAATTTTACCAGTTCAACAAAAACTTAATCTTAACTTTAATTTCACTAAATACATATATTAGTTTCATAAACATACCATTATGGCATCCCACATAGCCTGCTTAATCTGCTTATTTACCTTTGCCATTCGTCCCGCAAGTGAATGTGGGACCCGCTCCATAAAAGCTTGCCCACAGCCCGTCTATAACGATTGCATGCTCGTCCCACGGGTTGTGTTGCAGCATTGTACTGCAACACAACTTTCTTCCCCCTTGGGAGCACTCAATTTCTCTCTGGTCCCTAATCACCTCAAAATAGATGCTCCTGTCTGGGTTATACCCTAGTCAAAAATATAAAACGTTAATATTAAAAAACACTAAATAACTTAATTATATTAATAAATTAAAAATTGAATTTAAATATTATACGTACTTAATAAATAAAATTTGGTAACATAATATAAGATATAATGATGTATAAAAATATACTTACCCATCAACCGAATCTGGTCGATCCCTATGAGCTTGGTCGCTGGGTCGTCCGCATGCTCCTCGCCAACCTCATCTGCCGGGTGAGGCTTATCATCATGATCGTCATCCAAAGGCATATCCTGGGGGACATCAGGGGCCAAGTGATCAGGACCCAACATCACATCGTCCCCCTCATGGGGCATTTGGCTCTCCCCCATATCTGGGTCCTGACTCTCCCCAGAAAGCTGCAACTGGCTCTGCCCATAAACAGGCACCTGGCTCTCCCCAGGCGAAATTTTACCTCTCTGCCGGGTACATCCACCTATATTGAACGGGTCCACCGAGTCTACACTCGCGCACAAGATGCACGACCAAGTAGACCATGCTAGTAAAAAACCTAGGAGGAAATACCTGTTGCAGCTTGCACAGTGTGATACAAACGTCACCCTGCAGTCGGTCCATCTCATCTTAAGTTAGCTTGGTCGAGCATATGCCTTTAATAAATACTGACATCTCAACGATAGGTCTAACCACTTTGTCTGGCAGTGACTGACGCAATGCAATTGGTAGAAGCTGTGACGTCCCACATCGCCTGGGAATGAGGATGTGCTTATATCTATAAATGCACCATATATGACACAACGCGTTTTAAAGCCGTGATGACAATGAACCTATCAGAACTCCGCAGTTAAGCGAGCCGTTGCGAGAGCAATCCCAGGATGGGTGACCTCCTGGGAAGTCTGGTATGGGGAGTCAAAAGCGGACAGTATTGTGTCATTGGGGGTGGATCGTTACAGAAGCTGTTGCATCAGTATCAGGCTGTCATGACTTTTTAACCTTGAAATTGTACGATCATTCATCCGAACACACCGTGAAATGTTCGAGGCATATCCGTCTGGAACTCTCACATTTCGAAGAACCTTTAAAAAGCTTTCTTTATCCTCCTTGGACATCGTGTGACAAGCCGCGGGTATATATGTTTTACCATTTGCGGCTGTGAACGGATGCAATTTAGGTCTTAACCCCATTTCCTGCAAATCCAGCCAAGCTGCCAAGTTGTCATTCGTTTTCCCTTTGATGTCCAAAATAGTGCCAAGTATATTGTCCATGACATTTTTCTCTATGTGCATGACATCAAGATTGTGCCGAAGCAAATTGTCCTTCCAGTACGGCAATCTGAAGAAAATACTTTTCTTCCACACAACATCATCAGCACCCCGTGCACCCGTCTTCCGCCTCTTCTGTCTCGTCTTTCCCGCGTTCTCATCTTCAAACGCAACTCCGTCCAACTGTTGGAGGATCTCGTCCCCACAAGGCACATCAGGAGCACATTCTAACTCCTCAGTCCCATCAAACGTTCTTCTGTTCAGCCGCCACAGATGTTCAGTTGGCAAGTACCTCTTGTGTCCCATGTAACAAAATTTACAACCGTTCTTCAAATGTTTAGAACGTGTCGACTACATGCAACAAGGACATGCCTTCACACCTTTTTTAGGCCAACCAGATAAATCTGCATACGCCGGGAAGTCGTTTATTGTCCACATCAACTGAGCTCACATATTAAAATTCTCCATCTTCGCAGCATCTCGTGTTCGTACCCCTACATCCCACAGCTCCAACAGCTCATCAATCAGTGGCTGAAGGTAGACGTCGATATCCATACCAAGTGAGCTCGGTCCGGGGATAACCAGTGACAGGATGAATGACGTCTGTTTCATGCACATCCAAGGAGGCAAATTGTACGGTACAAGCAATATGGGCCATGTGCTGTGGGATGTGCTCATGTTCCCAAATGGATTGAATCCATCTGCTGTCAGTCCAAGCCGCACGTTCCTATTGTCTGCCATAAAATCCGGATGTAGAGTGTCGAACGATCTCCATGCCTCACCGTCGGCGGGGTGTCTCAATACGCCGTCCCTAGTGCGGCCTTCTGCATGCCATCTCATATTGTGTGCAGTGTGCTCCGACATGAATAACCTCTGTAGCCGTGGGATGAGTGGAAACCATCTCAACACCTTCACTGGACGTTTTTTCCTCGACGATATTACCTCACCATCCCGATCTAAATGTAAATCAGCCATCCACTTAGATTCTCCACATACGGTGCAGGTATCTAGGTCTTTATTGTCTTTCCAGAATAACATACAGTCATTACGGCACGCCGGAATCTTCTCATACCCGAGACCCATGAAACTGAGAAATTTCTTCGCCTCGTACGTATTAACCGGCAAGGCCTCATCGCAAGGAGGCAATAACTGACTTACAAGCTCCAGAATATCAAAAAAAATCTTGTTACTAATACCTTCAAGGCACTTCAAGTTGTAGAAATGTACAGTAGCACTCAATTTACTGTGCTTTGTACCGGGGTGAAGTGGCTTGTCGGCAGTCTTCAGCAACTCATGGTACTTCAATGTGTCCCTTGCAGAGGTTCCTTCATTTACTTCTCTCGACTGGCCAACATGATCGGTTTCACCTACTTCGTGCACGCCGAAGGCGTCACGCAACATGGCGTGCATGTCACCACCTTGTTCCAGCTCTCCGCCTTGTTCTGTGACTTCTACATGTTCAATGCCACGGGCAGCTGTATCTGTGACACTGGGATGGTCGTGACCCCGAACAGGAGCAGCAGGGTTTAGGGTAGTTTCACCGTGCATATACCAGAAACTGTATCCCGTGGACATTCCCTTCCCCCTATCAGGTGGGCAAGAACGTAATCTGGAGTGTGCCGCTGGTTATTCCGGCAGTACTTACATGGGCAGTAAATTTTGCCATCAGCAGCCCTACAGTTACGAACGGAGAATGCCACGAACGCTCTACACCCGTCGTTATACTGTGTCGTACCCCTAGGTGCTGACATCCACGACTTGTCCATATTCCTCTGTACGTGAGTTAACAGTCTGTGAACGAAATATGTTATTTCATTACAGCAAATAAAGTGCTTGTTTGTTTAATATTTGTTTTAAACAGTTAACTCAAAGTATCGATTTTTTCTATTTTTTATAGGGTTTAGGGTTTTTTTTTAGGGTTTAGGGTTTTTGTTTTTTTTTTTAGGGTTTAGGGTTTAGGTTTTAATATTTGTAGGGTTTAGGGTTTTTAGGGTGTAGGGTTTTAGGGTTTAGGGTTTAAGTTTTTAGGGTTTAGTTTTTAGGGTTAGGGTTTGAAGGTTAGGGTTTAGGGTTTAACTAAAATAAAAAAGTAATAAAAAAAAAAGATATCTCTCTTTTTTCTTTTTTCTTTTTTAATATTCTTCTTTCTTTTTTTAGGGTTTAGGGTTTTTGGTATTTTTTTTTTTTTAGGATTTACGGTTTAGGTTTTTAGGGTTTACTTTTTAGGGTTAGGGTTTTAAGGTTAGGGTTTAGGGTTTAACTAAAATAAAAAAGAAATAAAAAAAAAAGATCTCTCTCTTTTTTCTTTTTTAATATTCTTCTTTCTTTTTTTAGGGTTTAGGGTTTTTGGTAATTTTTTTTTTTCAGGGTTTAGGGTTTAGGTTTTTAGGGTCTACTTTTTAGGGTTACGGTTTTAAGGTTACGGTTTAGGGTTTAACTAAAATAATAATAAAAAAAAAGATCTCTCTCTTTTTTCTTTTTTCTTTTTTCTTTTTTAATATTCTTCTTTCTTTTTTTAGGGTTTAGGGTTTTTGGTTTTTTTTTTTTTTTTAAGGGTTTAGGGTTTAGGTTTTTAGGGTTAGGGTTTAGGTTTTTAGGGTTTAGGGTTTTGGTTTTAAGATTTGGGTTTAGGGTTTTATGGTTTAGGGTTAGGGTTAGGGTTAGGATTTTAGGGTTTAACTAAATTAAAAAAAAAAATCTCTCTTTTTTTTTTTTTTTTTTCTTATATTATTCTTTCTTCTTTTATGGTTTAGGGTTTAGGGTTTAGGGTTTTTGTTTTTTCTTTAGGGTTTAGAATTTAGGTTTTAATGTTTGTAGGGTTTAAGGTTTTTAGGGTGTACGGTTTTAGGGTTAGAGTTTAAGGTTTGTGGTTTTTGCTTGGTTTTTAGAGTTTAAAGTTTAGGGGTTTGGTTTGAGATTAGAGTATAGGGATTTTTGTTTTAGTTTTGATTTAGGGTTTAGGGTTTATTGTTTAGACATTTGTTATAAATTGAATAATAAAATAAATTATTGTAAATGGTAGACGGTGGCCAAAATTATTTTCCTGTATCTATCCAATAATTGTTGGATACGATCATTTTATTATAAAATGATGGCGAGTTTACTTTGAAATGTTTTTTTTTTTTTTTTTTTTTTTTTGTAAAAAAATTACCTGAAAATGAACAATTAAACTTTTTTTTTTTGGTTCTTAAAAAAAAAATGTTGAAATAGTACCGTATACTTATTTATATTTTATTGGTTTGCGTCATTGATTTTATGATGAAGTTAATAAAATAATGGCGAGATTGTTTTTTCTGTTCAAATGTTTTAGCATAAATTGCCAAAAATAATAATCGCAACACAAACTCGTAGTACAGTAAAACATATCACAAAAAAAGAAAAAGAACACAACTGTACGAATATTTTCCATGCATAACGACCAACCACATCAAAACACATAAAATTACACAACAATAGATATACAAACCCAACAAAATCAACAGCATTGCATGGACCATTATTAATTGCTAAATCCACAATTATTATATGAAACTATTAAAATAATTAGGAACATATTTTAAACAAATTAATTTAAATGCACCAAGTTTATTATAGCCAAAAATAAAGAAAAAAAATGCCAAAATTACTCACAATTTATGCACAAATATTTTTTGGGGTGTATTTTATGCTCCTTAGCCAAATTGTACCTGCATTAAAACAATATTAGTCAACATATAATATCCCCCACTGTCGAGGTTTCAGAGAGAGAGAGAGATAGAGACAGAGAGATGTAGAGATTACCCAAAGACTGGTTCTGACTGTGGTTCAGTTAGAGAGAGATAGAGAGAGAGAGCTAGAGAGAGAGAGAGACAGAGAGGGAGACAGAGAGCTAGGTTGCACGCGTGGTGCTGTGACGGCCGGAGAGGGAGCTGGCCGGAGAAGACAGCGGAGGGCGGTGGTCGGTGCGGCCGTGCATGACGGAGACGAAGAGGGAGAGAGAGAGAGAGTGAGAGTGAGAGAGAGATCGAGAGTTGAGGGAGAGTCAGGGAGAGTCTGTGAGAGTGAGAGAGAGATCGAGATCGAGCTGAGGGAGAGTCTGTGAGTGTGAGAGTGAGTGAGAGAGCTAAGGGAGAGTCTGAGAGAGTGAGAGAGTTGAGGGAGAGTTTGAGAGAGTGATAGAGTTGAGGGAGAGTTTGAGAGAGTGAGAGAGTGATCGAGAGGTAGGGAGATAAATGGGTAGCTTCCTCCGGAAGATACCCATTTTTTTTTATTTTTTATTTTTTGTAATTTTTATAATTAAAAATTGGCCAGGTGGCGCGCGGGAATTGTCCCGCGCAGGTCACCTGGCGAAATTTTGGCCGCGTGGCGTAATGCCACGGGGCCAATTAGAGACGTGTATAAGTATACACGTCTCTAAATTGGCGACGTGTATACTAATACACGTCGCCATTTGTTTTTTTTTTTTTTTTTTTTTATAAAAATACGAAAAATTATATATATATATATATATATTTGTATTTGTAAACGCAAACACAAACACAAACCCTAACCCGACCCAAAGTGTATGTAATATACATAGTGTTAAACCCTAAGCCCTAATATATATGGAGTTTACATAAACCTTAACCCATAAAACTAAACCCTAAACGATAACCGTAAAACTAAATCTTAAACCCTAAGTCTAAGTATATATATATATATATACTGTGTATATAAATTTCTTGACGTGAATACTGTATAATATTCTATATAAATGATATATTTCATATATATATATATATATAGGGTTAGGGTTTTATTAGATTAGTATTCCATTAACGCAAAGCCTAATTAGAGTTAAGGTTTACTTATAAGTATACCATATATATGTAAAGTATTCAACAAGTAAAAAGTAAATATACTATAAACATATTGCACATAGCCCATAGCCCATAAACCCTAACCCTATGTCTATATACTATATATAGCCATAAACCCTAACCCTAAGTGTATGTACTTTGTTATGTTGCATATTTTTTTTTTGTTCCTCGCCGTATAATTATGCATATATATATATATATATAACACAAATTTGGTTTAATTATGCATTTAGTACTATATATAGACATAAACCTTAACACTAAGTGTATATACCTATTATATATATTTATAAACCCTAACCCTAAGTGTATATACTATATATAGCTATAAACCCTAACCCTAAGTGTATATACTATATATAGCTATAAACCCTAATCCTAAGTGTATATACTGTATATAGGGTATATACAAGTCGTTATAAATGTATATAGTTTCAGCACGCCGTTTACATGCATGCATGCATATATTATATATATGTATATAGTATTATGGATAGGATTTTTAACTTTGTTATGTTGCATTTTCTTTTTTTTCTTAACGTAGATGGTTTACAAAACCAAACCTTAATTTGGTGTTATAATATATATACCAAACCTTTTTTTTTTTTTTTATGCTTACAATTTGATAAAATTCATAAATCAAAATTATGGGACTTGAGCTGGTGACAAATACTGTTTTCACCCCCGTGGAGTGAGTTAGTCACAGTTTGATACTTCTCTGCAGGTGTAAATGAAGTACACATCATGGTAACTAACTTCGGGAAAAAAATGAGAGGTATATCATTCAAAATTGATATATTAAAAAAATAAATTATAATTCGATATAATTTAAATTATATATAAATATATATATATATATAATTAATTGATGTAAATTACAAATACAAACACAAACTCATGCAACCCTAAGTGAATGTACTGTACACATTGCTAAACCCTAAGCTATAAGACTAAACCGTAAACTATAAATTAAAACTAAATGATAACACTAAATTTAAACCCTACCACTAAGTATATATATATATACTATACTAAACCCTGATCATAAAATTGAACCCTAAAACCAATAATCTTAAGTGTACATACTATATGTAAGCCATAAACCCTAACCTTAACCCTAATCTTAAGTGTATGTACTATATATAGCTATAAACCCTAACTCTAAATATATATACTATATATATAGTTATAAACCCTAACTCTAGGATCAAATGATAGTTCGACTAAGATTTGAACATTGAACTGGATCAAATGATAGAGGCATGCAAATTTATACTTGTGTAAGGTATGCTATAATGATCGGGACCACAAGGCCAACACATTCAGATGGATGTTCTATTTGACAAGTTTGGCTTCTCTGCAGGTATTAAAATACACGTGGCCAACTGTGCAGTTAGTGTCAACCGGATCCACCGCGTGTATTTAAGTGGCCACTTGCACGTGGCTAACAGTTCGCCACGTGTACAGTGACTATACACGTGGCGAACTGCAAGTGGCGAAAAACTATTTTTTTTGTAGTGATCAACCTGCATGTAAACCCTAAAACATAACAATAAGTACAATACATACTATATATAATTATAAACCATAACTAAATATAGCACAAATCTAAGGTTGGGGTATATAATAAGAATTTTTAATAAATATAAATTCAAAAAAAATTTAAATACAAGTATTTATTTGAATACTGTACAAAACTAATTAGTTTATAAACTCTAATTTGGTATAGTGTACATAGTAATATTATCATGTACATACTATTTGTTTGTTTTTTTTTTTTTTAAAAAAAAAAAAAAGAATTCCAAAAATATTTTTTTAAAAAACACCAGCTGGCCACGTGGCGTACTTACACGTGGCCAACAGAATGCCACGTGTATTTAAATCCACGTGGCCAAATTCAGCCACTTGTATTTTTACACGTGGCCATCTCGCCACGTTGATAAAATACACGTGGCCAGATGGTCACGTGTATTCATACACACAGCCAATTGGCCGCGTGTAGAAATGCACGCGGCCAATTGTTTTTACACCACAGATGGCCACGTGGCGAGTAAAAGACGTGGCGTTTTGGCCACGTGTCTACAGTAACCGGTATTGTAGACACGTGGCGATTTCCGGTGTTTTTTGTAGTGATAACACGCTTTAAAGATAAATATCACTTGTTCTGAAACTATATGTGAAAATCAAATGCTGTAAGAATATAGGTCGAATTGAAAGAATTTCTCCTTACCTACCTTTCAAAATAAAAAGGCTTGTTCTATGCATGGACCATCGAAGCGTTTGCTCTCTTTGGGCTAGTGTTGATGCACTGCCTTGCCCACGTTGGATGGTGCAAAAGTGTCGGCTAGATGAAAGTGGATGTTTACAATTAATTTTTTTTTCTTTATTTTATAAAATCATATATTGAAAAGTTTGTAACTTTTAAATAGTACGCTATTTAATAGATTGTTATACATTTGTTATATAACTGAAATGATGTGACAGTAAAATTTAATTCTTACCTTATTTATTTTTACAAGTGTTGATCCAAAAGCTAATTCGTGCAACATGTTACAGATTGGAAATGCAGTAATCAATGATGAAACTAATGAACGAGGAATGTACGATTACTATGCAACACATGCACTCATTCCGAACAGAGTTGTGTTTCAAATACAAAAATACTGTGATTTCTCACTCAAAACTAAAAATCGGTCAAGTGAGTGCAATGCAACCACTGATGCAGTCGACCCAAATATTGACAACATTAATATCTACAACATCTATGCTCCCCTATGTTTTTCTACCAATGTCACAGCCCGGCTCAAAAAAGCTTCTGTAAGTTACAGCTTTTCCCTTTTAATTAACAAGTATTAAAGATCTAGGGAGACCTTGAGTGTATATATATATATAAAAGAGGTCTACAAAAGTAATAAAATTTTGACTAGAAAAAAAAAAGTGATAAAGATTTATTAGAAAAAGCAGAGATCTTTAAGTGTATAGGAGGTATAAAATAAAGGTTCACCTAAAGAAAATATGAAAAATTCAACAAAGGGGTTAGCTCAAGTAGTGAAGGCCTTGGACTTGGTGTCATTTTTCCATCGGGTCTTACCTATGCTGCTTTTATATATCATTCGGATAAGGATCCCCTCAAATTCTTTGCGTGAATTTAAGAGAATTCGAGCAGGTGATTGTGATAGAACACTTATGGGACCCACCTGAGTCCTAACCAAATAAAAATTAGGCTGTCCAACTACTTATCCGGTCATGTAGGTCTCATAAGTGCTCTCTCACAAATTACCTACCCGAATTCTCTCAAATTCGGGCAGAGAATTTGAAGAGATCTTGATCTATTGTATTCAGCTATTCTAAACAGCATTTTCATCCAAACGGTGAAGAAAACAGGTTACTCAATTTGGAGCATTTTCGGATCTCAGGTTACCCAATCTGATAATTGGCGAGCCCAATTCAAGTTTCAACCCTCCTTATTGATTACACCCCTCTTAACCCTCTTTTTTTTTTTTTTTTAACTATTCTTCCCTGTACGTAACCTATTACTATCATAATTAATTTGATCGATCAACAACAAAATTATATCTTCCCTTTGAATCTTGACATGCATAATATTAAAATGCACTTTATCGTCCAAGTTCAATTTTGATGTATCTAACAGTATACATAGTATCATGTCATTTAAAAATATATGTAAGACTGCAATTGCTGTCGACCCTCATTCCTCGGCCTTTGATTGGAAAAAGACATTTTCTTTTGTGAGATAATGAGATTGTGGACTAAACAATTGTAGTGGAAATAGGGTTTCCCTATATATTATTAGTATAATTTGATCAGCAAAAGATTTATCTCCAGTTTGACTTTTAACATGCGCGTGTGGCCGTTATGAATATAATGCATTTTATTGTTTATGGTAAATTTTGTTGCATCTAACGATATACATAATGTAATATTATTTAAAAATCTTAAGTAGTGTAGCAATATATATACCATTACAATGAAACATCTTTTTCGTGCCTGTACCATGATACAAGCCTCACGTATAATTTACCATATATTGAAAATCGGCTTGCAAATAAATGATATATGCTTAAAAGAAAAGTGATAGAAATCATTCCGTTATATATCAGAATGATCATCGATGTCTAACATCTACCGTACCTAAACACTTAGGTACACATAATTAAGATTGTACTCAAAACATCGTAACATATATCAAGACTAAGACTACTCAAATCTGCTAGAGAGTACTCTTGGTATTATAGCTTCTCGATTCTGTTAGAACAAATCTGAGAAAAATTCAAATAGAATATTTGTAAAACAAAACAATCCAAAGGAATAGCTACCTACTAGCTAGTCTTATTCTAATCCAAGATTCCCAACAGTTTTCCTTAAGAAAAGGGCCTCAGAAAATTGCTTGCCTCACGTCTCAATCATTGCATCACAGTCCGAAATAATTCACAGTACGCACTGATCAAAACTCTCCCATTTCTCTCTGTTTTGGTCCACCATTTCCTAAAAGGAAAACGGGAATTCGTTTTCATCGATTTGAATTGGAATTCCTAACTAAATTGGCTGTGTTCGGGTT
The DNA here is from genome assembly GCA_028654335.1 of Alnus rubra. Lineage (NCBI taxonomy): Eukaryota > Viridiplantae > Streptophyta > Magnoliopsida > Fagales > Betulaceae > Alnus > Alnus rubra. The sequence continues at coordinate 3,370,390 of JAJPGS010002489.1, read as the reverse complement.
AACTTGTGAGTTGACTATATACGAACTCGAGACGTCAGCTTGAATTGCCAGCTTTACTTTGGGATAGGGGTGGTTGGCCATCTTAGAATTGATCGCATGGGGTGGAGATGGTCGAGCACCCTCTGAGTCAATCTTTGGGATAATCGAACTATCCCTAATGTACAGTTAGCTGCCCACCCCATCCCTAATGAAATATCACCTATAACATTAGTCTCAAAAGCAGATTTTGTATCATTTTCCACCTTCAGTACTACTTGCTTTGACTGAAACAAAACCTTGTGAAAGTGGTCCTCTCATTAATTCGGGTTTGCCTCTCTAAGACTACGAAAATTATGCAGGAGTCTGATGAAGCAACTAAATAGCTATTCATAGTGAGTGTCCATATCATGGTATAATGTGCTCGATGATATTATGCTAAAAAGCAAGTCGGCTATCATGAGCATTCATCTATCTTTTGGATATTAACTTGGGCACGCTTTAAAATGCAAGGCTTTGTGTAGTAGACAGCCAATTTTAGATTTCTGTAAAAGTTAAGAAATTTAAAAATAAGAATAATAAAAAAACCAAGACACTTCCTAACATTCAAGTAACCTTTTTCCTCATAACAAATTGTTTGTTTTTTAGGTTTTGGGGGGGGGGGGGGGGGACCTGTTTGCATTTCCCCTGGATCCTCAAAACATTAAGCTGTTCTTGCACTTCCAAGCCCTTGTTTTCTCTTCCTCTGTTAAGCTGTACATGATGCTGGATCAGTTCAATACATCTGCTTTGCAAATATACCTACATATTTTCTATAATTATCTGTTTCTAATATTTGCGGTGATATTGTAGCGCTGTAAACACTTAACTTGAAGCTTTTCATACAGATTCATTCAACTTAGTAGTTAACAATGGTGCAGCTGCTGGCCAAGTTATATTTCACGTAAGTAATTATTGTTTTTTCTCTTTTTTATATTCAAGTAATCACATATCATCTGATAAAGGTTGAAGTTTTTATGGATCTTATTACAACCAAATCCAACGGGACAGCTGCTGCCTATCATTGAGGGGGCAGATGTTTTTACTCTTTTCTCAAGCCTTTTTGTTTTCTTTTCTTTTAAAGTACACCTAGGAAAACGATTAGTTTCTGCTAATTTTGCTATATTATATGGAAATTTCAGACTCATATTCATATAATTCCTCGTAAGGCACGTGATTGCTTGTGGCCTTCTGAGGTACGCATCACTTGCTTATATTTGTTAATTCTGGGAGAAAAACTCTGGTTCGCAGTATGTGAAAGTTGAAGGTTTTGCAGAGTTTGCGGAGGCATCCCCTAAAGTTGGACCAGGAAACTGTTAAACTTGTAGATTCTGTTCACAAAGTGCTGTCACTGTCAAGCAACACTGAAGATAGCAAGGATCAAGGATCCAGGATTTAGTCTCACCAAAATTCAGCGCAATCATTGATCTGGTGTTTGTTGTTTATACTATGATGGTATGTACCTTCTGAACATGTACAGATCTTTGGCTTGACTTGCACAAATGGATCGTCGTCGTCGTCGATAAATTGAATGAGCTTATATGAAAAGGTTTTAAGACATGCCCCCCCACACACACAGGAGAGGAGAGAGAGAGAGAGAGAGAGAGAGATTGCATGGATTTTGCCTCAATAGCATTACTTGAAGCCGGTTACTGCTATGGCTACAGTCTTTACTATTGTTCGAATTAGTCGATTTTGTACCACAACATTTGGGTTCTTATTGTCCTATTTTTGTGTTTTATGTCCTTGAGATTTTTAATATATATGTGAAGCCCTTATTAGTGAGTGTTTGACTCAAATTGATTCTTCTGGAGTCTGGACATCATCTTTTGACCTTTTGATCCTCCTACTTCAGTGTCCCAATTTTTGTTTGGAAAAATCGAATCTAGAATGGACGTGATAGAATTAAGAATAATTCTTTGGCTCTCTAGCGGATGCTTTGCTTGGGCCATGTGATTGTGAATGACTTCCTGGATTGGTGTCTGATGGAGATGAACTCTATATTCTTGTACAGCTTGTCGAGACAACCTTTATTCGGTGGACCATTGGATCCCCATTTGGACGAAAGCAGGCAAAATTAAAGAACTAAGGAGCTCCATGTTGTTCATGTAAATGAACCAACTCATGCACCATTTCATATGGATTGCCTGATGTCTTGCCCGGATTTGATACTGCTTCGTTTAGATATGTTGCCAGCGCGGGCGTTCGGGTCTAAATGAATCCTCTCCATTTATTCTTTGATTAATACTATTATCATAAGCATGTTATTTACGACCTCACTGCATTGAAATGAAGGATCCCCTGATCAATACTATTATCATATGCATGTTATTTATGACCCCACTGCATCACTTGTCACACTATCCCGTTTAAATATCAATACACATATGGTATTACTTAGGATATTACTTTGAATTTGCAATTGAATTTTCTTCCAAATTGAATTGAGAAAAATCTTTCGGTCAGGTCTATTAAACGGCCATATATTTTTATGATAATTTTATCTAATTATGATTTTGATCAAATTGAACACGTAATTAACACCAAGTACATCGAGGGTTTGGAGCCTGTGAGGGACCGTGTTCTCCAAGGAAGACACGGTTGCAACTTTTTTTTATTTTTATTTGAAGTACAATAGAAAACAGAGACTAAAACATTAAGGAACTAAAAAACAAGAAGAAATTCCTTTTCCAAAATAGGAAGGAAAGGAACCGGAGGAAGAAAAAGAATTGGGAATGCAATTAGAGTTAAATCCAGTCGCGGCAAAATTTGCCATATGATGGGCACATAAGTTTGCACTTCGGTTAATATGACTAGCATGCCAGCTAGTTGTTGAAGGGATGGTGGAGAGAATCTGAGAGATAATAGAAGATATTCTCTAGTCTTGCGTAATTGTAGGATTATTGATAGTTAGAGTTACCATAGGAGAATCTCCTTCCAAAATGAAAGATTGAAGCTTCAAGGATAGAGCTAAACGGACTGCCAATAGAGCTGTAGTAGCTTCACCATAAACAGCAGAAGAACAAGGAGGGTTGATAATAGTAGAATACTGGATAATAGTACCTGTGGAATCACAACAAATTGCTGATTGAGCTGAAAAAAAATTCCGAATAGCTGTATCATAATTAATCTTATAGAAATGAGGTCTCGGTTTCTGCCAAATAGCTTGCTTTGGATTCAAAATAGTGTTCCAAGCTAAATGATGTTCCTTTACAATTCTGTTGATAGTAAAAGAAATATCCATAGCATTAGGAACTAGATCCTCATGATAAGCTTTATTCCTGGCAAGCCAAATTTGATCACAAGCCACTGCTGCAAAGATATGAAATAAATGTGAATCTGATAGAGGAATCCCAATTTGCTCTGGATGCAAGATAATAGAAAACCGATCTGTTAGAGAAGTAATACGCAAAGCAAGAATATCCATTGGCAAAAAAAATTTCTCTAGATCATGCACACGAGCAATAGGACAAGAAAAAAAAACAGATGTAAAAGTCAGTCTGTTGGAAAAGAACATAAAGTTTCCCAAGAAGAAGAAACTATATATGGAATAGGAGATGCGGGTCTTCGTAGGAATGATATTCCAGACCATTTTCCATTAAAAAAAAAAAAAAAAAAAAAAAAAGGACGAAGACGATGATTCGCTTGAGTTTCCAAAGTTGTTTCCAAATAGACTTAGGTAAAGGGGACGTGACAGGGGTGCGGACGGATGATCTTGTTTTGGTCCACGCCATTCTCAAGCATATAAAAGAGCCTCTTTTTGGTCGCTCCAATGCCTGTTTTTCTGCATAATTGTGTGTGTTTGGTCTAATAGGAATAATAATAAAATAGATTTTTATTTTTATTTTAAAAAAAAATGCTTGTGTTTGGGCACTGTCATTTTCAATTATCCATAACTGCCAATACAATATATAAGAGAAATGATATATACTACATCCTCATATGTTGATGCCTATCAACTCTTGTTAAAATATATATATATATATTATGGTTGATTGGCAATGCCGCCAAACTAGCCCAGTGCGATGGGGGTAGGATGATGGTGTAATATTTTATTCTACAACTATCTGACAATGCTGATCTGACTGTCTCAACCAAGCCTCTGATACTTTTTTTTTTTTTTTTTAATAATAACTGATCCAATTGTTAATTGGGATTCTAGGGATTACCACATTAATATTATATGATAATTTCATAATAGAAATATGATCTCTAATATAACACTCGTATGCTCTACTTAGACCTGAGTCAGTCACGGACAATGGTAGAGTTAGTTGGCTTATCAATTTTTATTTTTATTTTTATTTTTTTATTTTTTTTGTATAAAAGATCCCTTCGAATATATATAAAAGAGACCAAACAGTCTAATATCTAGGGTTACAACGATTCCCTAATAAACTAAGTCAGTGGCAGGAGATGGAGTTTCCTCCACCCATGTAAAGACAGACTCAGACTATAACAGACCACAGCTGCTAAAAAACCTGGACAACAACAGAATAATGCATCTACATTACATGAATACCTATAAAGATCTAGGAGAGGGCACACATTCTGAGCTAAAAATAGCTTTAAGAGTTCAAGTTTGAACTAAGACAACAGAGCAGACTTCATTAATAGACTAATAATATACAAACAAAAATGAAAAAAGACAGAAAAACAAAAAACAAAAGGATCAACACTGGCAGCCGGTGAAGCACCGTTCACTCGATAGCGCGTGAAGGCCACACGCCGACCAAGGATGTCAGCAACCGGTGAAGAAGCTAGAAAACCTCCAGGTAGGCCGGAGACCGGGGACGGAGGGAGGGGGGGCTGGCAGGGGCCATGCCCCCCCCCCCAATTTCTTAAAAAAAAAAAAAATTATTAGGTGGGAACATTTTTTTTTCTAAATAATTAAAAAATATAAAGTAAAAAATAAAAATTTAGCTTACTTGACCTCTACCAAAATTTTTTTTTAGTCATTGGCCCTTGCACATAAGAATTTCTAACTCCGTCCCTGCCGGAGACGGCAGTGAAAGGTGGTCGCACGCAGCTCTGCATCATCCACCCATACCTTAGTAGTTCTTTCCTTTGTCTCACCCTCAATTTCTCCATTCTTCTTTTTGTTCCTTAATTTATTCACGCCCATGCCATGCCGTGCCGCATAAATCAAACACCAAAACAACACAAATTTGGCGTCTTCAACTCTTCCAGATTCTGTTAAAACAAAAGTTACAAACCATCCCCTCATGCATCATGCATGCCCCCACATGCATCTCAATCATTTGCATCATACTCAAAAATTCAAAGTCAAAACTCTCTCATTTCTCTTCTGTTTTGGTACCCCTTCATGATGTAATTTATTCATTTATTTTATTGCCTAAATTGATAAAGAAGACCTAATTATTTTGTAAAAAACACGTTCAAGGTACTAAAATTTTTACTACAACTCCTTTCAAACTCAAGTGGCAATCCACCTAAGTGAAAAAAAAATAAAAAAAATTAAGCAACAAAATTTAACAGGCAAACTAATTGTTTAGCATCTAATATGGTAAGCGTTACATGGGCTTGCAACTGCCAAGTTATTTTGTAAGTATGGTTGTAATTAAGCCGAATTTTAAATGTTCAAGCTCTGTTCATTTTAAGTTTATTTGGAACACAAGTCGAGTTTGATTTTATCACCGAGTGAGATAATTTGTTCAAGCTCGAATCATTTATTTTTCGAGTGAACTCAAACTTGTTCATGAACTGCTAAAATAACTTATTCATAATTTCTTATATGAAGTAAATATCATGATTTTTTATTTTTTATTTTTCGTAAATCCATACTAATTAATTATTGTTAAAATTTTATCATATGAGTTAATTAAACAAATTAACTTGAATCTTAAATAATCCAATCTCGAGTTTATATGTATTTTTTATATAAATTCATTATGCGCACATACATATATTTATACATACACAGCTACACAAGCACACATATATTTATATCAAGACTCAAAATAACAATAATTCAAGTTATATCTATTATATTAGGAAGAAATTTCATCTACTTAAGATGTTCTAATTACGAAATTAAAATAATACTACAAAAAGAAGAAGAAGAAGTTATATGAGTTTATAAGAGCTTATACGAGTATAGTTCATTTAAAAATTTAGCCTATTGTTGTGTTCACAATCAATTCATTTACTTAACGAACCGAATTCGAGTCGATTTTATATGAGCGAGTTGTCGAACGAGCTTGTTCACTGATATTCTTTAGAAAGTTTTGCAGCAAAAATCTGAAGTCGTCTCAAATTAATTTTGTCATAATATTCATATGATACCCATGCTGCTTTTATATATCGTATTCGGATAAGGATCCCCTCAAATTCTTTGCTTGAATTTGAGAGAATTCAGATAGGTGGTTGTGAGAGAGCACTTATGGAGCTCACCTGACGAAATAAAATTTGAGCTGCTCAACTACTTATCCGCTATGAATATGATGCATTTTATCGTCCAGGGAAAATTTTGTTGCATCTAATGATATACATAGTATAATATTAATTAAAAATCTTAAATATTGTAGCAATATATATACCATCACAATGAAACATCTTTTTCATGCCCGTACCGTGATACAAGCCTCATGTGTAATTTACCATATATTGAAAGTTGGCTTACAAATATAAGATGCATGCTTAAAAGAAAAGTGATAGAAATCATTCCGTTGTACAACAGAATGATCGATGTCTAACATCTCTCGTATCTAAACACTTACATACACATAGTTAAAATTGTACTTAAAACATGTGAGCGTGGAACACTCAGAATCGTAACATATATCTGTTAGAACATAAAAACATATTATACTCAACTAACATGCGCAGCGCATAAAAAAAAAATAAAAATCAAGATTCAGGCTTACCTCTAGCCATCTTTGCTCAAGCGTTTCCACGGAAATCTGAAGAACAAGAAAAATGTCATCTGAGCGATCTTCTAACCTATGCATTACTGCATTGCCGTACTGATGGTGTACACATGCTGTATATTTATAGGCTAGGTCAGGGACCCTTAAATATGGTAAACACCGTATTGTTCCTCCCATCAAGAAAACAATATTAATTGATTTTAAAATCAATTAAACGATTCCATAACGGTAATTTAAATTAATAAAAATTACGATAACCGTAATACTGTATATTATATTTATTTATTAAATATAATAAACTGTATATGTGGCATATAGGCCATATATGGAGATAATATCTTACAATCTCCCACTTGGCCTTAATGACACATGACCCTATGGTATTAGGTTTTTTAGTTTGGCCAATCACTTATGGAATCCTCCCACTCAGATAAAAAATGTTTCATATAAATCATGACGGTAAAACCATTATAAAATTAGGTTGTCCCTTCCATGTATCACAATGTAAAACACTCATTACATGAATACTTTATGGATAGTAAAGCTTTATGAATGAACTTCCTATAAGTCATTCGGGTCCAACTTTATTTATCCTTATGGATAAAATAACAAATGTGCATAAAATCTTTATTATAATAGCTTCATGTCTATAGACCAAAAATAGACAAACCAAGCAAAAATTGAATTAATGGTCTCATATACTCCGCATGACTTTATACTTTCTTTACCGGTAAACTTTTAGTCATGGGATCTGCAATCATTAATCCAGTACTTATATGTTCAATAGACCCTTTATGTTTCTTAATGTTATCTCTCGTACTGAGATACTTGATGTGGATTTACTTTTGCTTCTATTCTTTATTCTTATAAAAGAAAGCTATAGTAGAATTACCGTAGAGTATCTTTATGATTTAACTGTAAAATTGACAATATGGCGACTTTTAACAAAATGTCTCATCCATCATGCCCGTGTACTAAATTCACTGCATACAAGAATTTTAGCTTTCTTGGTAGACGTAGCAATTATAGTCTACTTATTGCATCTCTAGGATATATCCCTCAATAAGAAAATATATATCCTAAGGTAGACTTTCTACTATCTACACAGTCAGCAAAACTCAAATCTGAACAACTAACCACCTCCAAATGGAAAGTGTATCGATCTTTAGGTTAAGTTGTACTTCTTGATCCCTTGCGTATACCACAAGACTTTATTTGCAGCACTTTATTGACCCAGTATTCTTACTGTCAGTCTAATGCAAGCATAGGTTGCATAATGCAGATGCTTACAAAACACTTTTCATCTGCCCTTGTTCCAATACATTTTTTAGACATTAATCTGTATTGAATTGGTCCCTCTTAATTGCTACTGAAGGTGCAAAATCCTTCATTCTAAATCTTTCTAAAACCTTTTCAATGTAGGCCTTCTAAGACAATGTTAATATTCTTTAATTTATGTCTCTGTGAATCTCTATGTAAAAAACATAAAAGGTTTCACCCAAATCCTTCATTTCAAAGTTTTGTGAAAGAAACTTTATGTAGCAAACCTAAATCATCACTTGCAAAAAATAATATCTGCATATGTGTTTAGAAATATTACTTTACTCCCATTGACCTTAAGGTATATATACTAATTAACAAGGTTTTCAATAAATAATGAAGCAACAACCTTGTAAAAAGTATACCACCGATGAGAGATCTGTCACAGCCCATAAATAGAATTCTTTAATTTGCAAGCATTATGACTGTTATTTATAAAACCTTTTGGTTGTTTCATGTAAACCTTTTACTTAAGATCCCCATTCAGAAAAATTGTTCTCACATCCATTTGATATAACTCTAAGTCAAAATGAGCTACTAATGCTATGATATTATATTGATGAACCATTCTTAGACATTGAAGAGAATGTTTCATGATAATCAATGCCTTCCTTATGAGTAAAATCATTGGCTGTGAGTCTAGCTTGACTTTTTAGCCATGGATTTATCTCTTACATCATGGCATTGAACCACAGTGTGGAGTTATCTCCACTCATGGCTTGTGAAAAAAATTTGGATCATCCTTAGGTCCAACATCAAAATCATACTCTTGAGGTATACAACATAATCACTAGAAATTGTTGATCTCCTTATTCTATAAGATTTTCTTAATTCTGCTTCATCTGCATTTTGCAAAGTCTAAGTAGATTCAAATCGAACCTATTCTTCATGAATTGACAATTCTAAAGCTGATCGTGGTGTAGGGTAATCAATTTGATTTTTCATAAGTACAATCAAACATCATTCATATGAAAGAGCCTCAGTCAACTCTCATGCTTCCTCTGAGTAAAACTTTTGAGGATAAGCACTCCCACTAGGTTCAACATCCTCTAGAAATTCTACAGTCAACAATTCTAGGATTATACGACGGATAATAAAACCTAAAACTCCTTGGAGTTTACTGGATAGCCTATGAAAGATCCATTGGTTGTCCTTGAATTAAATTTCCTTATACGAGAATTGTAAATCCCATCTTTAGCAAAGCAACCCCATATGTGTAAATAATATAAACTTGGCTTCCATCTATTTCATAAAAGGTATCTTAAGGACAACATATACACAACAGTTTTCAAAGCTTTACACTATAAGGGTAATAGCAGATTAGTATTACTAATCAGTTTCCTTTTGTGTATACCTACTATAATACTCTTTGCTTATATCAGATTTTATGATCTTAATGTTGTTTCTCTTCTTCTTCTTTATAGGTATTGAAACCTCAGACTTCTCATTTAAAAGATAGAGATACATAAACCTTATATGGTCATCACTAAAAGAGATAAAAATATCTCTGACAATTTAGGCAATAAGTATGAAAAAGGTCAACACATTTCAATGTACATGATCTCAAGAATTTCAAAAGGCTCTCTTCGGCACCTTTAATGGTCTTGTTGGTATGTTGTCCCTTATACAGTTCATACAAGTACCAAAGTCAGTAAATTATTATTTATTGACTTTTATTTTCTGTATGGTGATATATTTCAATTTCCAATGTCATAACAAGAGCATTTTTAAATTCACAAAGACTTCACTTTATGTCAACATCAATATGTAGAAATAATTTTGTTTCAAAAGTTGGGATATAGGTCAATTTTAAATAGACTTTAAATAGACCATCAACCAATATTTCACCCAAAATAAGAAAAATTTTAAGTTTAAAATAAAATTGAAATTTTTTAACAAACCAAACTAGAAAATAAATTTCTAAAAGATTATGGAATATAAATCATTTTTGAGGTAACAAATATAACAAAATTTCAAAAATAACCTATAGATCCCAACAACCTCCAATTATGAAAAACACGTGTTCTGCATTTGTTGACAATGTGGATTGTTAAACTATAATCAATCCACAACATATTTGAATGAGTCACTAAAAGAGATTCACGGCATATTAGATATATGAGATTATCTTTATTTTAAGTCATTTCTCATACTTCATGCAATCTTTTTTTATATGCTCTTAATTTTCCTTATTACAAGAGAAATAGGTATCTTGATTGCCATAATACTTTATTGGCACCTTATTCTCATGCTTTAACTGTTGGGTATGATTACATTTATTGGTATTTCCTTTAACATGAAACCATGTGAACACATTATGGATTCTCTCATATTCTTGAACATACATGGTCAGAAGTTTATTTACTAACCAATTATCTTTATGTATGCCTCAATATAAAATTTCATATTTAGAAGAAAGAATTCAAAAAATGAAATAGACCAATAATGACTCAAAATCTCAATCTTTAGGGACTTAAGCTAAGTTATAATATCCTTCATTCCCATAATGAGATTAAAAACACTAAAATGAAAAAGCATATTAATCTTTTTCTAATCAGAAAAATATGATCATAAAGTATTGGAACATAAAACTACCAAAATGTAGAGAAATAGGAATAGCTTCAATCACCAAGAAAATTTAATGCTATGAAGTAACTTTATTTTAAATTAGCCAATGACAATTTAAATAGTAAATTTCAACCTACCTGTGGGCAAATGTTGCATCACGCATGAAATTTACTCTTTATTAATAAGACTAAAAATAAATTTAAATATTGATAAATAAAATTCTTCATACCTGTGGGCAACCGAGAAAAAAAAAACCTTTCATGTGGGGATAAATAATTAAATTTATGAATTAATTACAAGATGATGTTAATTTTTCTATATAAAGTTCATGTGTATGATCTTTATGCAATTATTATAAAATTGAGATGCTGTGGCTCTCCCAAAATCATAATAATCATGCTGCAATTCATGAACATCTAATAAAATTCTTTATAATGTTCATATGTGTAATCCTGATGTAATTATCATTAAAAATTGAATGTTATGGCTCTCCTGAAATTATTATGATAATTACGTGTGTAATTCTGATGCAATTATTATTAAAAAATTGCCATGTGGCTCTCCCGAAATTCTTAAGATAATTGCGACTTCATTAACATCTAACAACTTTATAGATGCCCACGAATGGCCCTAGGAATATAACAAACCAATACCTAAATGGGGTAAACAATATTTTTCAATGTGCAACCAGGTGAGTTCCCAGAAAAGTGAGGGGGTTCACTTGGACACACTTAAATCCCACGACTTTCCTAACCAGAACTTTTTTAGATATTGCATTCTTGGATAATACTGTAAACACACGAGCATATATGGTATTGTTAATTATTCTTAGGTCTAAGCATCAAGCAATTTATATATAAATGATATAAATTAAATAATCAAATATATATCCAAGATCATGTATTAAAGAAATAATAATTTTAATACACAACACTGTAAATAATAAAGGGAATACAATCTTAGTGTTAAAGCATAAAATTAGGCTTAGCTTAATGGTTTGAAACTTGTCACTTAATGAACTCAAAGGTTCCAAGTTCAAATCCCCACCTAAGCCCAATTTTTCTTTATTTTCACAAAATCCAAATGGGCCACTGTATTGGGTTGGTCCAATTAGGTCAACCCACTTAATTGGGCCAGGTCAAGCATTTAAAGTAAAATCGGGTCGGGTTGGGCTCTTGGGTTTTTGTATAGTGCTGGCCCAAATCGGGTCAGCCCACTTAAATGGTTTTTTTTTTTTTTTTTTTTTTTTTTTTTTTTTTTTTTTTTTTTTTTTGAATAAACAAAAATTGGGCTAGATATGGGTTAGAAAACCCTACCCGAAATCCAAACCTTATGACTCGAAATCCTTATGGGTTTGAAACCCTATCCGAAAAGTTAACCCGAAAACTTTAAGTCCCAACCCGAAAACATACTCGACCCAGAAACCTTAATGGGTCGAAACCCTAACTCGGAATTTCTTTTTCCCCTGCGCCACCACCCTCTTCCCTATGCGCCTGCCATGAAGGGCCGCCGCCCATTGTAGGCGGCATCATGCCGCTGTACCGACCAGCTGACAGGTAGCCCGTATAGGGCCGTCGTTGCTGTCCAACACCGATGGCCCTGATGAAACACTAAGTGTTACACCGCCACCCCTTGCAACTTCATGCGGCGGCCACGAGAGGTTGCCGCTCAGCAGGGCATGGCGACCTTTAAGGGTCGCCGTTCACTAAGGTATCTGGTGGCCTGTGAAGGGCTGCCGATACTGTCACAGCCCTTAGCCCCACCGCTATCTCACACAACGACGGCGGCCACGAAAAGGGCTGCCCCTACTGCCTGCGGTAGAACTCGCTCACCTTTATGCAGTCTTTCATTGGCGAATGCCGGTGTTGCTATGTGAGAATCCGTTGGTGGTGACACTGGTTTCACGGCAAATCTACTTTACAGAGAAAGAAAGAAACAACAAAACATATTACAATGCAAGTGTACAGTAGTTTCACGGTACAAAAGCCACAATATTGCAATATTGCATAAACAATAATGAACATAAACAATATTGCAAAAAAGGTGTAATAATCGGATGTAAAAACTGTATGTGAACCATAAACATAGAAACTGAGGATCAATGTAACTTAATGCTGAGCAAAATAGCATAAAGGTGGCTCTGATACCACATGTTAGAACATAAAAACATATTATGCACTACTAACATACGCAACGAAAAATAAAAAAACAAGATTCAGGCTTACCTCTAACCATCCTTGTTCAAGCATTTCCACAGAGATCTGAAGAACAAGAAAAATGTTCTCTGAGCGATCTTCTAGCATTTGCTTTACTGTATTGCCGTACTGATGGTGTACACAGACTATATATTTATAGGTTAGGTTAGGGACCATCAAATATGGTAAACACCGTATTGTTCCTCCCATCAAGGAAACAATATTATTAATTGATTTTAAATCAATTAAATGATTCTATAACGATAATTTAAATTAATATAATCATAATACCGTATATTATATTTATTTATTAAATATAATAAATATCGTATATAAGGCATATATGCCATATATGAAGATAATATCTTACAATATCAAGACCGAGACTACTCAAATCTGCTAGAGGGTACTCTTGGTATATCTTTTCGATCCTGTTAGAACAAATCTGAGAAAAATTCAAACAGAATATTTGTAAAACGAAACAATCCAAAGGAATAGCTACCCACTAGCTAGTCTTATTCTAATCCAAGATTCCCTATAGTTTTCCTTAAGAAAAGGGCCTCAGAAATTGCTTGCCTCATGTCTCAATCATTGCATCACAGTCCGAAATAATTCACAGTACGCACTGATCAAAACTCTCCCATTTCTCTCTGTTTTGGTCCACCATTTCCTAAAAGGACAACGAGAATTCGTTTTCATGGATTTCAATTTCTAACTAAATTGGCTCTGTTCGGATTAACTTGTGAGTCGACTATATACTAATTGCCAACTTTACTTTGGGATAGGGTTGGTTGGCCATCTTAGAATTGAAAGCTTGGGGTGGGGGTGGTCCAACACCCTCTAAATCAATCTTTAAGATAATCGAACTATCCCTAACGTACGGTTAGTTGCCCACCCCATCCCAACCCTTTTTATTTTTTATTTTTATTTTTTGTATTTAAAGAATTTATTTGTAATTTTATAAGAACTTTGTTAAAAAAAAAATTATCCCAATTTATATGAAGGGATCATTTTGTAACAAAGCATATTACAAAATTTGTAATTTCATTTTAAAACTAACGTAGAGGTTTTGAATTTGAACGTTCACACGTAAGATAAGAGTTTTAGAATATTAATTAAATGATTAAATTCATCAATTCTTATTAAGCTTATTCTTAAAGGATAGGCGGTAGTTTATCAAAAATTAATTGCAAAAAAATTGACTGTTGGCAGGGGTGGTTTGACCTTAGAGGCCTAGATCCATTACTCATAAATGTGCTTAATTAGGACCACATCTTTCATTAAAAAAAAAAAAAAAAAAAAAAAAAAAAATAAAAATTAGGACCACTTCTTTATTGTATTAATTGACTTGATATGATTGTATTTAATTATAAGATAATCAGTCTGCCTTTGTCTCTCATGCATTAAGTATTGCATAACAATGAACAGAAAAATCCACCAACAGCCGAACAAGGGGGCCGTCTGGAAGTCTCTTAATAGATTATACAGATTGAATCAACCAGCTGCGCTTGGTGTTAATTTGCAGTACAATTTAGTAAACAAATTAATTATTTAATTTAAAAATATTGTAGTAACAGCCGACAATCATCAAACAAACAAAGGACAATAAATTAATCCCAGCATTTAGCATGCAGGCTTTCAAAATATTGAATGTTATATATAATTAGCTTGGCATAAAAGCGACAAACAGGAACCCTCTCTCAGCCAGCTACTAGAAAAAAAATTCTCAGAAGACAGATCTAAAAGGAAGAGGGAGTAGATCTACTCTTTCTTCCTCTTCCTTTCCCTTTTTACTCCCCGCTAGCTCCTACCATCTCCCTCCTATTTTGGGTTTTTTTTTTTTTAGGTGTTCTCTGATAATATCAGTAATTTTGGCATCTCCGCTATACATCCGTCCATTTACTTCCATGTTGTGCTGTTCATATCCTCCATGACAACTGCTGTTGTTTGCTGATTTGTGTTTTTGCTTTGAATAAGAGTTTTCTTCTCTATAGATTTGTTCTCATGGACGATCTATGAGATGAAAGTTAGTCAGGTGTGAGGGGTTATCTCTCATGGCCTGGATAGTTTCGTTGTGAGGAGTTATCTCTCACGGCTTGGATAGTTTCAGTGTGAGAGGTTATCTCTCATACCGGTTTAAATAAATTTTTCTAGGATATTTGGCTACCATTGTCTTAGATCTAGTTTGCTCGGAGCAGGTCTGTTCTTCAACTTTTTGTGTACATGGGTTAGCGGAAGATGAAAGTCATAGATATCACTTTATTGTAAGAATTTTATTTGTATCTATGAGTCTATGACTTTGTAATCTCATAGTATATGGCTATGATTTTGCAGAGCTTTCTACTTTGTAATGTAAGAGCTTTATATACATAATTTTTTATCAATGAAATACTCAGATCTTTCGAAAAAAAAAAAAGAAGGCTTGGCATAAAAATAAGAAAGAAAATTATCATATTGCATTGTCAACAGCTCACCAAATGATTCCACCAAAGCAGAGACAGATTTAGGGGGCGGTATAGGCCATGCGTGGCCCCATCAATTCCAAAAAAAATAAAAAAATATTATAAAGTACAAAATAAAAATTTAGCTTACCAGTCTCTACTAACAAATTTTTTTACTCTTCGCCCATGCCCATAATTGTTTCTAGCTCCATCCTGCACCTGCACCAAATACTCAAAGTTTTATCCTCCTTATTTATCATAGTTGATAATTCCAATTTCTAAGGTACGTATTATCAACACAATCCCGATTTTACGGGCAACCCTGGACCCAAGAGGAAGGTGCCAACTGGTGAGGTTGGAATCTGAACATTAATTGCATGTGTTAATAATTAATGAAACAAGCACATACTATACACTACTCACATGGCAGAACATGATTGGTGGCAAAGGCACAAACTTTTGATTTCCCATTTGGTCCATGCCATTCATAATTATCAGATTTTTTCTTCCTTTTTTTTTTTTTTTTTTTTTAACCCTTCTCGGTTGTTGTTGATATATATATATATATATTACATTTTTATTATATTCGGAAAAACAAAAGAGAAAAGAATATAAGTAAATACAAGTACGATAATCATTATAATCCCATTAATATTTCATTATAAGTAACCGTAAATGATAATATTTTAATATCAGTCACATATAGAATATATGAAAAATATATTCTAACATATATATTTATATACATACCCTTAAAACACACTTTCTTCTACTATATATACAAACAATAATCTAGCTTGGATCTCAACCCACTGCCGTTCTCTTTTTTTCTTTTTTTTTTCCTCTCTTTCTATAGAGCTAGAGAAAGGAGAAACAAAGTACAATGGAAAGTAAGCCTTTTTGTTGGGTTCTTTTAGCCTTTTTCATTCTCTCATGCTTTGTGGCTCAAACTCATGGGAGGATGAAAGAGCAAGGGTTACACCATCTCTACAAGTCCATTTTGAAGCCAAATTTTGGTCTCGACACAAGCCTTTTTCAGGCAGATGACCTTGTCGTCGATCAAACTAATGTTCTTCCTCAGCAAGGCTTGAAAGAGAGAGATTGGATTAAGGCATGGCCAGGACAACCCCCCGTGAAATTCTCTCAGTACGGTGGTTATGTCACAGTGAATAAAGCCGCCGGTCGCGCGCTCTATTACTACCTCGCCGAAGCTCAACAGTATAAGGATATATTGCCTCTTCTTCTCTGGCTCAATGGAGGTATACATATATAATACAGTCTACAATGTCATGTCACTTTGCTCAAATAAAACACCTTTAATATATATATATGTTGGGGGTGTTTTTTTTTTTTTTTTTTGAAGGGGTTACCATTTTTAAGAGAGACAAAGAAAGATGATTGGGATGAAAAAAAGAAAGAAAAAAACCATAAAAATCATAGAACGAACCTGGCCTAGAACTCTTGATATGTTCACCATTGATGTAAAAGTCTTACCTACTTTCTCTATCTTTATCTCTCTCTCTCTCCTCATTCCAAGTTTTCTCTCAATTTCCTTGATGATTAAACTTGCTTAATTATTGTCTGTACAGGCCCAGGTTGTTCATCTCTTGGATATGGAGCAATGCAAGAGCTGGGTCCATTTCGCGTGCTTAGCGATGGCAAAACACTTTTCAAAAATAATTTTTCTTGGAATTATGGTAAATTTATTTAATGACTTTTGTTGTATTATTTTCAATGAAAAATATGGAGAGTTTAGATTTTCTTTTCTTCTTTGGTTTCAATTCTAATTTTTGTTTTGAAATTTTCTCTTCAGTTGCTAATGTTTTGTTCCTTGAGTCACCTGCTGGAGTAGGATATTCTTACTCCAATACGACATCGGATTATGATAAAATGGGGGACAGAATTACCGCAGCAGATAATTATTTGTTTTTGGTGAATTGGCTAGAGAGATTTCCTGAGTACAAGAATCGTCCTTTTTGTATTTCTGGAGAAAGTTATGCTGGGCATTATGTTCCTCAACTTTCACACACTATTCTTCATCACAACAAGAAAGCTAATAGGACCATTATCAACCTCAAGGGGATCATTGTAAGTCTCTCTCTCTCTCACCGCATATAGGCCAATAATTGAAAAGTTCAAGCTCTATAGCAAATAATTAGAAATCGTAACTCGAAAGTGGCTAGCTTAGCTTTTCAACATGGAGAAATCATGAAAATTAATTAACTTGGAAGTTAGCTAACTATAGTTATATTACTCATTGTTGCTTCCCTTTTTCTTCTCTTTTTTTTTTTTTAAATTTTCATATTAATTAAATTTATAAATTTTTTTTATCAATATAAACTTTTAAGATAATGACGCGGGGCAGAACTAAGAATGTTCTTACAGCGTAGAAACTAAGAATTAAATATTGAAAAGAGAATTCAAGAAGAGAGAAAATAACAAATAGGGAATAGAAATACCATAATTTTCTCAAATAAGCAAACATGAGAAATAACTCTGAAAGATTTAAATTGAATTGATACTATAAAATTTGATTCCAAAATAATACAGACGTGTCTTTATATAAGAAAAATTTGGGTATTTTCTAAGCAGAATACTTGAAAAAAAAAAAAAATACAAAACATAACCGTACATGAATCAAATAACTGATAATTTAACGTTAACAAAGAAAATTATGTGAACCTTACACTTGGTGCGACCCGTAGAAGTGGACCTAAACCCCTGACAATATTAGGCATACCGAACCAACCCTTTTTTGCCTTTAGGAAATAACGTAGTAGTGGGTTTGTAACAATTTAGGAACTCTAAAATGATAAGTCAAGTTGTTCCTTAAATTTTTGATTCGTCCATCTCATGTGGGAAATTTATCTTTAATTTAAATGTAGGACTAACTTTATAAGGCGACACAAACTCTCCTCTCAAATTCTTAATTAACGTTCTTGTCAAGGTGCATGCAATGCCTCAACACTACATAGTGTTACTAGGTTACTAAAATACCTTTTGTAACAACAGAAATACGCTAATCATATTTGCACTATAACTTCAAAATAACTAATTAATCAAAATATATATATATATATATTTTTTTTTTTCTGGATCGATCTGAAACTAATTACTTTATAGAGTCATGCACATTATTACTTTGGTTTCATGATGTGTGAAATGCTATTGATTTGATGGGAAAACTACTTTTCACATGCTAAAACAAGATGATCGAACAATGGGCAGTCAACTCAAAACGTTCTTTCTTAAATGAAGTTAAATGATCACATCTTGCAACAATTTTTCCTTTCCCCTCTTTGAAGCTTAAACTTATGTTTTAGACAACCACCCACGCCATTCAAAAGAAGAAAACAGACATCAACAATCCAAATATAACATGCATGCCTTCTACGTACGAGTACGAGGGTTTAATTAACAAGGAGCTTGCTCCACTTCGTCTACGTACGAGTGTTTGGGGGCTTAACGTTATTAATTGGCACCCCCATAAACTACTTTTCACATGTTTATATTAAGGAATAGAATTTATCGTTAGTGCAAAAATTGGGCTTCTGCTGGTCCACTGACCGGCCACTTCCTGTGGTGAAAATTGTTGATAGTTTGTCAAGTTGCTTTTGTTTTATGCCTTCTAGTTTGTCATCATTTTGTTTCAGCCGTCATTATTTGGCACCAGAAATATATGAACAAATTGGGCTAGGGTCACATTCAGCCCATCACCCACTTCCTGTGCTACATTTGTTGATAGCGACAATGATTTCGAGGGTCGATAATTTTGTTGTCTCAATTGTTAGAAATTTGACTAGTAAATATAATAGTCTTTAAGGACCTATCTGTTCAAACAAGTGTCTATAGCCCGTCAACTTATTGGATAGGTAGCAATTCGAACAACAAATTGTTGAAGATTTGGAATTTCAGATCCATGAATAAATAGATAAACAAAAACGAAATGAGAGTTTTTTTTTGTCAAACTAAGTTAAATGAAATTTCTTCCACCGAGTATATAAAATTGATAAAAATCTTTACAGCATGTGTATTTTTAAAGTGCATGCAAGAATAACATGCTTTAAGGATAAATATCACTTATTCTGAAACTAAATGTAAAAATCACATTCTTTAAGAATATACGTCGAGCTGAAAGAATTTCCACCTACCTACCTTCCAAAAGAAAAAGGCTTGTTCTGTGCATGGACCATGGAAGCATTTGCTCTCTTTGGGCTAGTGTTGACGCACTGCCCTGCCCACATTGGATGGTGCAAAAGTGTCGACTAGATGAAAGTGAAAGTTTACAATTAATTTTTATTTTCTCATTTTATAAAATCATATATTGAATTAAAGTTTGTAACTTTTAAATACTACGCTATTTAATAGATTTTTATACATATGTTATACAACTAAAATGATGTGGCAGTACAAATCAGCTCTTAATTATTTTATTTTTACAAGTGTTGATCCAAAAGCTAATAGGTTCAACATATTGTAGATTGGAAATGCAGTAATCAATGATGAAACAGATGAACGAGGAATGTATGATTACTTTGCAACACATGCACTCGTTCCGGACAGACTTGTGTCTCAAATACAAAAATACTGTGATTTCTCACCCAAAGCCGGCAATCAGTCAAGTAAGTGCTATGCAGCCGTTGAAGCAGTCTACCTGAATATTGACAACATTAATATCTACAACATCTATGCTCCCCTCTGTTTTTCTACCAATGTCACAACCCGGCCCAAAAAAGCTTCTGTAAGTGACAGTTTCTCTCTTTTAATTAACAAGTATCAAAGATCTATATATATATATATATATATATGAGGTTTACAAAAGTAATAAAATTTTGACTAGGAAAAAAAGAAGTGATAATGGTTTATTAGAAGGAGAGATCTTAAGTGTATAGGAGGCATAAAAAAGGTTCACCTAAAGAAAATATGCTCCATTTTCGTTTGTAAAGAAAATATAGATATATAGATATATCCTCCATTGTGGTTTGTAAAGAATGAGAAGAAATAAAGGGAATTTTTTTATTTTTTATTTTTTAAAAAAGAAACAAAAGAAAGAAAGAAAGAAAGAAGTAAGTGATGGTCTTAAGAACAAGATTTGAATAAAGACCCTAATTTCGGGCTCAGGGTATCTTTCCTTTATGATATGCTTACCTAGGATCCAAAAAGTTCTTAAAATGTGTACCCAAAATTTGACTTAGCTAAAAAAAAAAAAGAAGAAGTTATTATAGTAAGATTTTCTTTGAATAAGGTAATGTAATGCACTAGCTATATCGTTATGATGCATTGATCTTAAAATAGGATTTAGTACAGTATTTTTTTTTTTATTATTATTATTTTTTTTCAGAAAGAGGTGATGAACTTAGGCCTCAAAAGTTTTATAAGTTGTCTGTTTTTTTTTTTTTTTTGGTAAAATGAAGTAAACTTACCTTATTTAAATCATTAAATGACATATATATGCTCTGGAAAAATCAAAATAAAAGTTGGATTAATTATTTTTTGTCGTGCAGATACTAAATTTTGATCCATGTAGCAACTATTATGTGCATGCTTATTTGAACCGGCCTGATGTTCAAGCAGCCATTCATGCCAATGTAACTAAACTTACACATGACTGGGAGCAATGCAGTGATATCATTTGGAACTGGTTAGATAGCCCTTCAACCATCCTTCCCCTTCTTCAGGAGTTCATGGCCAATGGTCTCAGAGTTTGGGTTTTTAGGTAAATAAAACTTCATTAATTGTCATTAATTATCAGTTATATTTTCTAATTGTTGTTGTCGTTGTTGCTATTGTTCAACAGCTTGTGGGTGCGTAATTGAGTAATGCTATTTAGTAAATTCTTATACTACTGAAATGATGTATTTGATGAAATGCAGTGGCGACATTGATGGAAGGGTTCCTGTTACTTCAACAAAGTACTCTCTAGACAAATTGAAGCTTTCTGTGAAGATTGATT
The DNA here is from genome assembly GCA_028654335.1 of Alnus rubra. Taxonomy (NCBI): domain Eukaryota; kingdom Viridiplantae; phylum Streptophyta; class Magnoliopsida; order Fagales; family Betulaceae; genus Alnus; species Alnus rubra. The sequence continues at coordinate 3,349,008 of JAJPGS010002489.1, read as the reverse complement.
GGCATCCTTGGTTCCTCATGGGAGAGGTATAGATTAATTACTTCTCTTTTGTCTATTTCTTTTCTTGGCATATATACAAACAAAAGTGTTGTATTAATTAATTTCTTCAATGATTGGGTTTGTATCACAGGTTGGTGGGTACACAGAAGTGTATGAGGGAGACCTAACATTCGCGACAGTGAGAGACGCAGGGCATCTAGTGCCAAGCTTCCAGCCAGCCAGAGGATTTTTTTTGATCAAGCACTTCCTTGATGGCACACCTCTTCCAAACACTAAAAGATCCTGACTGATTTCATTTAATCTTAAGTTTGCTTGCCTTTTCAATGCTAATTTTATTGTACATTTGCTTGGTTTCATCTAGCTACCCTGATTTATAAAGAAAGTAGCAAGTTGCTACTTAATTAGAGAAAAACCCAAATTTGCTTCTTTCTTTTTCTTTTTTTGTTAGAAAAAATATATATACTCGATCCCCTATAATTACCGAACAATTTGTAAGATTTCTCAAACTTTCAATTTTTGCAATATCCTCAGTAAACAAAGCCTCTTCCACCAAAGCCTCATTATAAGAATCTGCTTTATTAGTGTCCAACTTTTTAGCGGCGAAAACAATTATTAGTGGCGAAAACAAAGTCGCCGCTAATAGTTGACACTAATATACAAAAGCATTAATATTAGCGTCAACTTTTTGGTCACTGCTAATACGTCACCACTAATAACTGTTAGTTAGCTACAGCTAGCATATATTTTATTCAGCTTATATTTAGCCTTAATGGTAGCTGTAGATATTTTATAATTATAGGTTGATTATAGTTGCCTTATTTGGTTTCCTATAATCATGTAATTATTGATATTCAACATTGTAATTACGGTTTATTTTCTATATAATACGACAACCCTCATAAAGAGAGGTATTCAATCCAATTGACATGGTATCAAAGCCCTCATCTAAATTAGGGTTGTTCAATTTTATTTTATTTTATTTTTTTTGCTCTTAATAAATCAAATAGAGGTGAACTTTGTTAGTAAGCGGCAGAGTGTTGTTCTAGGCTTTCAGTGGGTGCTAGGTTTCCGGTCAATTTCGTGTTGTTAGTGGCAGTTTTTGGTGGGTGCTGGGTTTCCGATCAGATTCTTAGTGGGTGTCGGTAGGTTTTGTGCCAACTTTTGGAGCAATTTTGAGGATTTGTGTTGGACAGGAGCAGTTCCGACAGGTTCTATGCCTTTTTTTTTGGAGCAATTTTGGCGATCGGTGATGGAATTCCTATGCTCGATCTTCTAGATGTACACATGAGCGTTGTTGTGCTCGAGCCCTTCTACTGTGCGCTCAAACACTTATAACTTGTCCAAAACTGCCTGTTTTGATGAAAGGAGAAGTAGGAAATAGTGCTTTAGTGAAAATTTCACGCCAAAAAATTTTGGGTCTAAAATACACCGTTTTGCCCCCTTTCAACCCTCGAAAATTTCCCTTAACGGTTAAACTCCTTTGAATATTCTGTTTGTCCATCCTTACTAACTCATCAAGGGGCATTCATATGACCGACAAAGATATCCAGTATTTCAAAGCTTTAGGTTACTTAAGGTTTGTTTGGTTTGAATATTATTCAATATTCTAATAGAGTTTTATTCAAAAATTTGGAAACCCACATCCAACCCGAATAAAAACCTGGATTTAAATATTCTAATTTTCAAATTTCCTTATTCAACACCCAAACACAAATTCAAAAAGAATCTGAATTCTATTCAACATCCAAATACATTTTCATTGCCTCGAAATCTGCAAACAGATTCAAAATATTATTCTTATTCAAAAAATTCAACACCCAAACGGACCATTACTATTTCAGACTTTCAATCCTTCACGGTTCAACCTTTCATAGATGTAGAAATTAAGTTAGAATCACAAAGAAGGAAGACAATACAATTTTACAAACGATGCATGTGTTTCAAGTAGTACATGACAAAACACACATTTTAAATTAGGCCTGGATATCAGGGGAATCGGTGACAGTAGGGGGTTTTTCGCCTACCGTCCCGACTTTGTCGGTGAAATCGGTGATTTCACCGACAATGTGCCGATATATCATTTTTCGACCGTTACCGTCATCGGTTAACCGGAGACGGTAACAGTCGGTGAAGTCAGTTTAAAGGAGGTTAGACATGCAGAAGAAGAAGAAGGTGGCTGGTAGATAAGGTTCTTTTCCTCCTGTGCGAAACTGCAAATATACCTCAGCTCTCTTCAAATCAGGCCTCAAGTAACGGAATCTGCTTCACTGTAACCACTAAACATGACAAAAAAAAAAAAAAAAAAGGAAGGTTGCTTCTGCTGTAATGGAAAGAAAGGAGAGGGTGCGACAATGTTAGACAGGGAGAGAAGAAGATAATGGGGGACTCGGTAAGAGGCAAGACTTTTTTGTTTGATATTTTATGCCTCATTGCCTTATTTCAGACGTTTTAGACTCTTAGTCTAGGAAAGAGGAAAAGAAGTCTGACATCAATTCAAAAGTTCAAAAGTTAAAACCATGACCAAATCATCAAAAGAGAACAAGGTTTTAGAACAAGATCAACACGGTTTTCCCACGTCTGCCGCACAGTGAGAACACGGTTTCTCTAAATCAAACTGACATGCAGGTTATGGAGCAATGTGTTTTAGGCAGCTACAGTAAAAAAAGTACAAAATAATTAAAAAAATAAAATAAAATAATTATGGCACTGCACGAAGCACAAGGTAATGATGGCATGGATTTACTTGCATTGGGCGGTGTAAATGCAAGTAATAAAGGCAAGATTGTGTAATTCTGTAAAGAACATTTTTTTACCAAAAAATTAATAAATAAAGTACAAAATAATAATAATAATAAAAAAAAACAAATAATGATGGCACCAAGTACAAGGTAACGAAGGTATCATGAATTTACTTCATTACTTAAGTAGTGTAATCACTTTAAAAAACAAAAAATAATAAAAATCAAAATCATTTTCTAAATAATACAAATATACAACAGATACTATATAACAATTAAACTTAACTTTATTATTCATACTTATCAAATCATAAAATACGTTAGTACTCGTATCATAGTTCACTAAAACAATTAAACAAAAAAATAATTAACAGTTCGCAAACCAAATTAAAATTTATAGAAGAAAACTAATACAATTTAAATAGTAAATAACATCATTCAATTTGATCTTCTCAATAATCCAATTAAACTAAACATCCTTCTATTACTTTTATTTGATACCTGCATTGATCAAATAAATCAAAATATAAGCATAGTGATTAATAAAAAAAATAATACTACAAACTAAATATTACGTAAAAATAAATCATTACCTAAAAAAAGAGATCATTCGATAAAGCACATCCTTCAAGCCTTAATCCGCATCATATGTGATGGAATTGGATATTATTTCTACCACAATAAATTTTTAAAAGAATTAATAAAATTAATGAATAATTGAAACAATAAACAAAATATGAAATTTATTTTGTTATCATTACCTGAGTCAAGCTTGTAGCTCTCTTCATCTTCAACATTAGACAAGTATGTCTCATGGGCACTAATGGGAGTAGATCTCAACCAATTTTGAGTACATACAAGAGTCTCAATTGTTTTTGGAGCCAAAGAACTCGGATAAGGATCTATCACCCGACCCCCAGTACTAAATGCTGACTCAGAAGCAACCGTGGTAATTGGAATTGCCAATACATCTCGCGCTATCTCAGCGAGGATTGAAAATTTTGTTGAATTTACCTTCCACCACATTAAAATATCAAAGTTTTCACTAGGTGTCTCAACATCCTCCAAAAAATATTGTTCTATTTCTGTCTTACATTGCATCAAATTTCGAGACGCCTAAAATGAATGAAAATTCTGTAAAAAAGTAGTTCTAGACTTAGAACTACCAACTAATGTTGTACCACTCCGCACTTCATCATTTGATAACATAGACCCACTTCCAACATTTTTAGAACCACGGGCGTAGTGCTCATATAACCGACCTAATACCCACTTCAGTTGAGAGTCAATTCTTTCCGCTTTCTTAGCCCCAAAACTAAGCTAGAACCAATATTCTAAACCAGCCATCTTGTAACGTGGATCAAGCAAAGAAGCCACAAACAACAACGGGTTAATCTTCTCAACATCTCCCCAATACTTATCATATTTCACTTTCATTCTGTTCGCCATGGTATTCAACAATGGATCACTGCTTTTAGAATACTCTGTCAAACATGAATGAACATCACAAAGTACGTCGAAATATAAGTTGAAAGTTGAATGCAAGGAACCAGAGATTTTCATTGTGACATTATAAAACACTTGCAAGAACTTAATAAAGTGACGAATATTATACCAATCATCATCAGTCGGAGAAACCAACCCCCTTTTTCCCGCACCATCCTCGTACAAATAGTTTAAAAAATGTCCATCTTCGTCTATCATAAGTTCAAATGCCCTTTGGTACTTTTCTGCCACCTCTAACATCATATAAGTAGAATTCCATCTAGTGGGAACATCAAGTGTCAAGGAAGCATTACACTCAACGTTTTTTCTTCCTACACAAGACTTAAAGAGAGCCAATCTTTGGGGAGAAGACTTCACATACTTCACCATATTTCAGACCTTTATGATTGAATTGTCAATATTTTTCAAACCCTCATGCACAATTAGATTAAGAATATGTGCAGAACACCTCACATGAATAAATTCATGACGACAAACAACTTCTTTATTGGCTACAATTCTTTTTTTAAACCAATCAATTGCAGTATCATTAGCACTTCCATTGTCAACTGATATTGTCAATATCCTATGAATCCCCCATTCAACCAAACACTCTTCTAATTCCCTTGCAATTGTTTGCCCCTTATGATCTGGCACTTGACGAAATGCTAATATCCTTTTGTGAAAAGTCCAATTAGTATCAATAAAATGTCCAGTGACACAGATATAATTCATATTCTGAATTGAAGTACATGTGTCAGTGGTCAAGCAAACCCTTTGACCAGTCATAAAAAACGTGTTCTTCAATGTGTTTTTATCTCTTATATACAGTTTGACACAATCCTTCATTATTGTATATCGAGAAGGAACCTTAAATCGAGGCTCAAGAACCCTGAGTAATTTCTGAAATCCCTTTCCCTCCATGGTCATAAAAGGCAATTAATCAACAATAATCATTTCGCAGAGTGCCTCCCTAATAACTTTCTTAGAATACTTGGCAATCATGAGGTTGTTACCACTACCACCTTGCCCGGCCCCAAAGGTGAACTTAGACTGAGACCTATCCTGTTTAGCTTTTAGGCTCTTGTACTTTTGGCATGAGTTCACATGATACAACATAGATGAGGTGTCATTGTTCTTTGGGTGACATTTATAGGGAGTCCAATAGTAATTGCAATGAGCGACAGGATCGTCATCAGGGGTACTTTTATCTCTAGTGAAATGGTCCCACGCTGCAGATTTGTTTGAAACATTTCTTTTTTTCCTAGGGAGTGGTGGCCGTCCACCACGACCATGACCACCCACTGGTATAGATCCACTAGCAGATGTTCCTACATCGTCAATCTCTATGGGAGTCACTGGAGTGTCCTCAATCTCTATGGGAGTCACTAGAGTGTCCAGAGGAGAAGATATATGACAAGAAGTACCATTCACTGAATGTGTGCCTAGAGGTGAATCCATCTGTAATTGATTAACAACTAAAAATTAATATTATTCCTTATTAATTATTATGGTAAACAAACATGATGCTTTGTGGTAATTTCATGATTTGAGTCATTAAATTGAAAAAATTTTCTGACAAATAATCATAACAACCTAAAAATTAATATTATTCCTAATTAATTATTATGGTTTTTAACTATAAATTCTTATTTTTCTAAGAGAAACCGATCTAAGAAATTTTATATAAATTCTAAACCTATCTGTAGATAAATTTTAGGTTGGCAAGCCATTCCACCCGGTGAATAATCGCCTTTTATTCCCATCATAAACAGTAACTCATGTCAATCTGAACCGATCCTGTAGATTTCATGCCTAATAAATCTATATAGTGGAATGAAGCTGATATAATAAATACAATAATAAAGAAATCAGAAAATTAAAACAAAATATTCAAAATATATTAGAAACTTTTTCTAAACTATTGTTACTTTAATTTGTTAGTTCTTATAAGTGCATGCATTTAATACCCACTACTACTAAACTTGTCGTTGGAACAAATTTTGACATGTGGGAATATGTAATTGGAGCTAAAAGTTGTACGTAAGCGTTTAATACCTTTTATCACAATTCAATTATATGCTGGCACGTGAAAAAAATAAATGTAAAAAAAAAAAAAAAAAATTATAAAACAATTGTCTCTTTAGCATTTGTTTAACAATTTTTTACCAACTTGTATTTTTAATAATCTATGTCATAATTTGATGATTAACCTTGCTTAATTATTGTCTGTAGAGGCCCATTCATCTCTTGCATATGGAGCAATGCAAGAGCTTGGTCCATTTCGCGTGGGTAGCGATGGCAAAACACTTTTCAAAAACAAATTTTCTTGGAATTATGGTAAATTTATTTAGTGACATTTGTTGTGTTATTTTTAATGAAAAATATGGAGAGTTTAGAATTTCTTTTCTTCTTTGGTTTCAATTCTAATTTTTGTTTTGGAATTTTCTCTTCAGCTGCTAATGTTCTGTTCCTTGAGTCACCTGCTTGGGTAGGATATTCTTACTCCAATACGACATCGGATTATGTTAAAATGGGGGACAGAATCACCGCATCAGATAATTATTTGTTTTTGATGAATTTCCTAGAGAGATTTCCTTAGTACAAGAATCGACCTTTTTATATTTCTGGAAAAAGTTATGCTGGGCGTTATGTTCCTCAACTTGCACACACCATTCTTCATCACAAGAAGAAGGCTAATAGGACCATTATCAACCTCAAGGGGATCATTGTCACTCTCTCTCTCTCTCTCTCTCCACATAGGCCAATAATTGGAAAGTTCAAGTTCAAGTTCTATAGCAAATAATTAGTAATCATAACTCGAAAGTGTTTACCTTAGCTTTTCAACACGAAGAAATCATGGAAATTAATTGACTTGGAAGTTAGTTATATTACTCATTGTTGCTTCCCTTTTCCTTCTCTTTCTCTTAAATTTTTGTATGAATAAAATATAATTAAATTTATAATTTTTTTTTAATCAATATAAACTTTTACGATAATGATGCGGGGCAAAACTAAGATTGTTCTAACAATGCAAAAACTAAGAATTAAAGATTGAAAAGAGATTTCAGAAAGAGAGAAAATAAAAAATAGGGAAGAGAAAGACCTTAATTTCTTCGAATAAGCAAACAAATAAATAACTTTGAAATATTTAAATTTAATTGATACTTCAAAACTTGATTCTAAAATAATACATACATGTCTTTATATAGGCAAAGTTTTAGTATTTTCTAAGAAGAATACTCAAAGAAAAATAAAGAAATAAAAATACAAAATATAATCGTACCTACATCAAATAACCAGTAATTTAACATTAACAAAGAAAATTATATGAACCTTACACTTGGTTCAAACTTGTAGAAGTGGACCTAAACCGATGACAATATTAGGCATACTGAACCAACCCTTTTTTGCCTTTAGGCTATAGCGTAGTTGTGAGTTTGTAACAATCTTGAAAAAATGCTAGTTACATTTGAATTATAACTCTAACTTTATAAGGCGACACAAACTCTTCCACTCAAATTCCTAACGTACTCGTCATTGTGCATGTAGTGTCTCAATGCTACATAGTGTTTGTCACGCCCCCGTTTTGGGATATAAGGGAAACGTGAGTTTGAGTACTAAAATCATATAAATGGAAGCGTGCATTTACAACATATAAATTTAAAACTCCTATTTTATTAAACCTTTCTATTACTACTACTTTACAAGGTCATGAACTCCAAAAAGAACAAAACATACTATACAATATTAGAGTTTGGCCAGTTCATCACGAACTATCGCTCTCAGCAAGGTCTACGCCCTTACAAGAAAAAGACTTCGTCTTACAATTGTCATCTGGAAAGGGGTGGAGGAAAAAGGGGTGAGTTCGACAACTCAGTAAGGAAAATACAACACCAGGGGAATAAAACATGTTATAAACCTTTATGCCATAATCTTTCGTCATGTATAGTGACAGATTTATTCTACTCACTGTTAAGAATTAATTTCACATATGATGAATTGCATAATGTAAATTGATTTATAACCTAAACCAATAGTATGTTGATTTTAATTTATTTTAGATGATTTAAGTGTTTTTTAGTATATTAAAATTTACGATGATGTTTAAAAGTATGAACATGATATGTGACTTTAGATTGAGTATAAGTTCAAGATTCAAGTTATGAATAGTTGTCTGAGAAGTGATATGCTAGGCTGTTTATGTTTTATAAGAAAACACATATTAAAGTATGCTTCATAAAGTGAAATGTATTGTTTTAGGACATGTGGCATGGCATATGAACAATTAAATAGAATTTGAAGAATATGAATAATGGTATAAGAATGACAGTTTATGCAGTTTAATAAAATGAACATTTAAACAGATTTTCTAATGATTCAGTAAATTCTTTTTATCAGTTTTCTCTTTAATCCTTTATCTGTGGTTTATCCCTTTATAGACTCTACACCGCCAATTCCCGTGAGCGGCGCACGTTGGCTTTGTCCAAAGGACCTATAGACTCAGCCTGTCGTCACAGAGAAGAGTCGCCGGGTTGGGGATCTTCCCTAGGTGAAGGCCAACTCCGGATGGTAGCACACACCGACTTACGGTATGCTTGCCGTGCTACCCTATATGGTACCGAATCTAACTGTAGTAGTGCCTCAGGGTTAAACAATTACTGCACATGAACGTTTTCTGTAATACTGTAGGCTCTGTTATAACTGTAAACTTTATTTCAAAACTGTGAGAGCCGCTTTCATAACTGTAGTCATGTGCAAAATTTAACTTTAGAATCTCTTTTCTTTCAAAACTGTATTCATGAATAGAGTCATATACATTGGAATGCTCTATAGTCATAACTTTCAAATGCTCTCTTTTCATCATCGTAAGTATGCATAATTCATAACTTTAAAATGCTTTTGATCATATCTGTAATTATGCATAAATCATAACTTTAGAATGCTCTTAATCATATCTGTGAGTATGCATAATTCATAATTTTAAAATGCTCTTAGTCTTAACTATAATTATGCATAAATCATAATTCTTAAAAATGCTCTTAACCAAAACTGTGATTTATGCTCAAAATTCTTAAACAATATCATATGAGTAATAAAGCTTGGCATTAAAAATCACATGAGCAACGCTTTGTAAAATTCCCCAACACTTTTTCAAAAGATTTATAATAAAATCTTGTCGGGGTTTTTCGGTGTTGTATCCCCTTACCTGGACTTTCCATTAGCGTCAGAATTGACCTTTTACCTAGATCAAGCACAAGGATGGATTTAGCGGAGCGTTCTGAAATTCAATTCTAAAACTTAAACTAATTTATCCTATATATAAATATACAAAATCTCTATCCAAAATTAAAACATATATATGAAATTATAGCTTATGACTTTTCTTGAAAATCAGAGTAATCTAACTAACATCACTATCTTAGTGAACTAAATCCTCAATAGTTAGCAATTCCAATATATAAGAAGCAAGAAATCATTTGGCCTATTCACATAAATCCCCAAAAATGAACTTTCTTAAATTATCAAATTCATAGTCCAAGACTCCATAATTCAAACCAACCAATATTAAACCGAACTCATAAAAAGAATCCACCCAAAATCAATCCATACTCACGGCTTAGCCAAAACACCAAACAGCCAACTCTCATATACTCTGCCAAAACCTGAACAGTAATCCAAAAATAGGAACTCCAAAATTACAATGATTTCTCTAAACTAACATTACAGAAACTCCATTACAGTACTTACACTAATCCCAATAATACCTCATATCATAATTGATCAACAACAAAAGCCACCTAAAGTCTTAAATTCAGTTAGCAATCCATTATGACTAAATTTAACCCATTTCAAATTAACACAATATATATATCACACATAAATATCTAGCCAATACCTCCTAATAACATTCCAATACCTATCTAATTGAAAGAACCTAAAACAAATCTCCAAAAGACCATAACCTAAAACAAATCTCCAAAACACCATATGGTCAACATAGAAAATCTATTCTTTAAAATTCATCACTGATCAAATTAACCAACTCAAACTAGCAGTCTCTTTAAAAGCCATTAATCCTCAATTTAAGTATTAAATCAACCAACAATAAAACTCATCAATTGATTTAGTTAGAACAACCCAAATACTAACACCTATCTCTCAAATATATTATACTTGAAATAGACACCAAAACAGCTAGTAAAAACCTTCATCACAAAACACATATCTCTACTAACCGAATCCATAGAACATCCAACATCCAATTTCAATTAACCATAGCCACTGCCGACACACAACCAGCCGGAACAAGAACACAACACAACCAACAATACCCCATCATTAATCAATAAAATCCCCTAATCAATCCATAGAAAACCCCCAAATTATCAAACATAATCCAACCAAACCCTAAGTCCAAAAATAATCACAAATCAGAATACCCAAGCTAAATCATAGGGTTTTTATACCTTGAGGATTTAATCAGAAATCCACCCGAAAAGCTGCTGGTAGTCACCGGAAATTCGCCGGAATTGCACAAGAAGAACCGGGTCTTCCTCTCGGGTCTTCGGGTCACGGGTTCGGGTTCTGGGTCACGGGGCTTCGGGGTTCGGCTGGGTTGTTGCACACGGGTAACGGCTCACCGGAAACCGCAACAGGGATCGCCGGACATGGAGGATCGAACCTCCGGAAGATTCGGATCTCGCAGGTTCTCCCGGATCCGTCGGGTTTTGGCTCGCGGGTCGTGGGTCCAAGCTCCTGGGTTGATGGGTTTTAGCCCACGAGTTCGTCGGAAATCGCATCATCGGCGCTCCCTGGTCTCGCCGGCGTCACCCAATTCGGCCACCGGAAGATCGGGTCTGATCTTCCCGATTCCTCTCCTTCTCCGTTGGGTCTCTCTCTCTTTCACGGATCCACCGGGTCCTCTCTTCCCCGCCACTCTCTCTCTCTCTCGGTTCTCATTTCTCTCAATCTCTCGCATCTCTCTCTCACTCGATCTCTCATCTCAGTCTCACTCTCTCCCTCTCGCTGTCTCTGTTTTCGGAAAAAAAAAAATCAGAGAAGAGAAAATGAAGAAGGAAGAAGAGAGAAGAAGAAAATTATAAAAAAAACCAACTTGCCGTGCAAGTTGCTTCTTTTTTTTTTCTTTTTTTTTAAAAAAAACCAATTAATAAATTTTAAAAAAATTTGGGGTATTACAGTGTTACTAGGTTACTCAAATACCATTTAATTTGTAACAACCTAAGAAATATGTTAAACCACATTTGCTCTATAACCCCAAAAAAACTAATCAAATTATATATATATAAATTTAAATTTTACCCCTAAATTTTTTATATGTTACTCTTTTTTTTTTTTTCTTTTTTTCTTTTTTTTTCTTTTTTAATTTGGCCCCAAATTTCAAATGCTAACTCCGGCCTTATATATATATTCTACATCTCAAGCTAACTTTATGGTGTGTCACATTATTACTTTGGCTTCATGATGTGTGAAATGCTATTGATTTGATGGGAAAATTACATTTTCACACCCTAAAACAAGATGAAGAATGGGCTTATCAACTCAATACGCGCGTTCTTTCTTCTTGTATATTAACGAAAAGAATTTATCGTTAGTGCAAAAATTGGGCTTCTGCTGTTTCTTTTGTTTTATGCCTTCTAGTTTGTCATCATTTTGTTTCAGCCGTCATTATTTGGCACCCGAAATATATGAACAAATTGGGCTAATCTCTGGTCCATCTGGGTCACATTCAGCCCATCACCAACTTCCTGTGCTACATTAATTTGTTGATAGTGACAATGCATGATTCTAAGGGGTCCGTAATTTTGTTGTCTAATTTGTTAGTAATTTAAATAGTAAATATAATAGTCTTTAGGGACCCATCTCTTCAACTAAGTGCCGTACAGCCCGTTCATTTATAGGTTGAAAAAAAAAAAAAAACTAAAAAAACATTATCTTCAAGCCATTGGCCCATTCTCAGTTCTCAGCAAATTATTTTGGCCTAACCAATAAAAATTTTGGCCCAATTAAACCTAAAAAAAGCCCTCTGCAATCCACATGACCACAAGCCAAAAATAAATTAAAGACCTAGACATGAAAATTTCAAAAAGAAAATTAAAGACTTAAAACAAAATTTCAAAAAACTTCTTTGTCTAACCTAACCTAATTGTTTGTGCTTCCGCTTCCTCATTGTCAATTTCTTCTACTTCCTTATCGTCGATTTCTTCCTCATTGTCAACAGTTACAGGAAAAAACCCACCAAGCCAAAGCAAAGCAAAGCAAACCCACCAAGCCAAACATAAAAACAAAGACTTTGTTTCTATGGATACATAAAATTAAGACAGTGGAGTTAGAGAACTCAAAGAGAAGAGTCTTGGAAGAAGAGATTTAAGAGAGTCGTCATAGAAGAGCTTCAATACAAAGGTATTTTATTTTGTTGTTTCCTTTGTGGCTTTGTGTTTTCCGTAAGAACTAAGAAGAGTCTAGAAAAAGTGTCTTGGAAGAAGAGATTCAAGAGAGTCAAGAAGGGGTTCAATAAAGAAGTACTTTATTTTACTTTTTTCTTTGTGGCTTTGTATAATCCGCAAGAGAGTCTAGAGAAAGTGTACGGAAAAAAGTGTTTAGAAAAGATTGGGAGGAAGACAAAATATAAAATATAATAATGTTTAAAGTAGTACTTAAAATTTGAGAAAGTTTCAACCCTTAAAAAAAAAACGTGTGAAAATAGAATTATTGTCAATTTGTCATATTGTGATTTGTAAGTGAATTTTGTCTCTTTGAATTATGATATTCGTAAATGATGGCTTGAAAGTTGGGGTTGAAAAAGTGGTCTAAGTACAATTAACGGATTAATTAAAAAAGAAAAAAATGGGTAAGGATTAGAATTATTAAATAGCTTAAATGGTTTGTTTAGTGATTATTGAATGCATTGTTGACGATTTATTATTATTATTATTATTATAGTTTTTTCTTTATAGTATTATAAAATTTTGATTTTGGAAATTGTTGATTTAATCTGATTTTTACGACACAGAACAACAATTAACTCGCAACACATAAGCGGTGCAAAAACACTCAACGCAAATCGCACTTTTTGAGTTTATTTTTCTAAGCTCAATTCCTAATATAAGTAGTATTATAATTTGGATATTATGATTATTAAATATTGAGAATATTGGTTATTATAGTTTATAAGTTTAAACAATTAATTGAATAATTTGACACATGAAAGTTATTATATACTATTAACTACTTTGACCCCTACCTCCTATTTTAATATATTTATAATTTCTGCCTTGACGGCTTGGCCCCTACCCAAAATACTTTCTGACTCCATCCCTGCTTGTTCTATGCATGGACCATCAAAGCGTTTGCTCTCTTTGGGCTAGTGTTGATGCACTGCCTTGCCCACGTTGGATGGTGCAAAAGTGTCAACTAGATGAAAGTGGATGTTTACAATTAATTTTTTTTTTCTTCTTATTTTATAAAATCATATATTGAAAAGTTCGTAACTTTTAAATAGTACGCTATTTAATAGATTGTTATACATCTGTTATACAACTGAAATGATGTGACAATAAAAATCAATTCTTACCTTATTTATTTTTATAAGTGTTAATCCAAAAGCTAATTCGTGCAACATGTTGCAGATTGGAAATGCAGTAACCAATGATGAAACTGATGAACGAGGAATGTACGATTACTATGCAACACATGCACTCATTCCGGACATAGTTGTGTTTCAAATACAAAACTACTATGATTTCTAACTCAAAACTGAAAATCGGTCAAGGGAGTGCAATGCAGCCATGAACTGATGCAGTCGACCCAAATATTGACAACATTAATATCTACAACATCTATGCTCCCCTATTTTTTTCTACCAATGTCACAACCCGGCTCAAAAAAGCTTATGTAAGTTACAGCTTTTCCCTTTTAATTAACAAGTATTAAAGAACTAGGGAGACCTTGAGTGTATTAACAAGTATAAAAGAGGTCTACAAAAGTAATAAAATTTTGACTAGAAAAAAAAAAAGTGATAAAGATTTACTAGAAGAAGCAGAGATCTTAAGTGTATAGGAGGTATAAAATAAATGTTCACCTAAAGAAAATATGAAAAATTCAACAAAGGGGTTAGTTCAAGTAGTGAAGGCCTTGGACTTGGTGGCATTTTTCCATCGGGTCTTACCCATGCTGCTTTTATATATCGTATTCAGATAAGGATTCTCTCAAATTCTTTGCGTGAACTTAAGAGAATTCGAGTAGGTGATTGTGATAGAGCACTTATGGGACCCACATGAGTCCTGACCAAATAAAAATTAGGCTGCCCAACTACTTATCCGGTTAGGTGGGTCTTATAAGTGATCTTTCACAATTACCTGCCTGAATTCTCTCAAATTCGGGCAGAGAATTTGAGGAGATCTTGATCTATTGTATTCAGCTATTCTAAACAGCATTTTCATCCAAACGGTGAAGAAATTAAAACAGGTTACTCAATTTGGAGCATTTTCGGATCTCAGGTTACCCAATCTGATAATTGGCGGGCCCAATTCAAGCTTCAAGTTTCAAGTTTCAACCCTCCTTCTTCTCCAGCTTGTAGGGATCGGAGGCTTCCGAGTTACTGGGCTCCTTTTTGAGGGCCACTTAGCTGACATTTGCCAACCTATCTCTGACCGGATTGTGTTGACTGTTAATGTTGGCTTGAGAAACGGCAACTCTGGCCAGTTGTCGTTACCCATCTTCCTTGAAAGGCAAATGAACAAGCACACAGTTGGCTTCCTAACGCAGTCTTCTGTTCTATCCCTTATTGATTCCACCCCTCTTAACCCCCCCTTTTTTTTAACTATTCTTCCCTGTACGTAACCTATTATTATCATAATTTGATCGATCAACAACAAAATTATATCTTCCCTTTGAATCTTGAAATGCATAATATTACAATGCACTTTATCGTCCAGGATCAATTTTGATGTATCTAACAGTATACATAGTATCCTGTCATTTAAAAATATATGTAAGACTATAATTGCTGTCGACCCTCGATCCTCGGGCTTTGATTGGAAAAAGACATTTTCTTTTGTGAGATAATGAGATTGTGGACTAAACAACAGTAGTGGAAATAGGGTTTCCCTATATATTATTAGTATAATTTGATCAGCAAAAAATTTATCTCCAGTTTGACTTTTAACATGCCCGTGTGGCCGTTATGAATATAATGCATTTTATTGTTCATGGTAAATTCAAATAGAATATTTGTAAAACAAAACAATCCAAAGAAATAGCTACCTACTAGCTAGTCTTATTCTAATCCAAGATTCCCAACAGTTTTCCTTAAGAAAAGGGCCTCAGAAAATTGCTTGCCTCACGTCTCAATCATTGCATCACAGTCCGAAATAATTCACAGTACGCACTGATCAAAACTCTCCCATTTCTCTCTGTTTTGGTCCACAATTTCCTAAAAGGAAAACGGGAATTCGTTTTCATGGATTTGAATTGGAATTCCAAACTAAATTGGCTGTGTTCGGGTTAACTTGTGAGTTGACTATATACGAACTCGACACGTCAGCTTGAATTGCCAGCTTTACTTTGGGATAGGGGTGGTTGGCCATCTTAGAATTGATCGCATGGGGTGGAGATGGTCGAGCACCCTCTGTCCCTCTGAGTCAATCTTTAGGATGATCGAACTATCCCTAATGTACAGTTAGCTGCCCACCCCATCCCTAATGAAATATCTCCTATAACATTAGTCTCAAAAGCAGATTTTGTATCATTTTCCACCTTCAGTACTACTTGCTTTGACTGAAACAAAACCTTGTGAAAGTGGTCCTCTCATTAATTCGGGTTTGGCTCTCTAAGACTACGAAAATTATGGAGGAGTCTGATGAAGCAACTAAATAGCTATTCATAGTGAGTGTCCATATCATGGTATAAAGTGCTCGATGATATTATGCTAAAAAGCAAGTAGGCTACCATGAGCATTCATCTATCTTTTGGATATTAACTCGGGCACGCTTTAAAATTCAAGGCTTTGTGTAGTAGACAGCCAATTTTAGATTTCTGTAAAAGTTCAGAAATTTAAAAATAAGAATAATAAAAAAACCAAGACACTTCCTAACATTCAAGTAACTTGTTTCCTCATAACAAATTGTTTGTTTTTTAGGTTTTTTTTTTTTTTTGGGGGGGGGGGGGGGGTGGGACCTGTTTGCATTTCCCCTGGATCCTCAAAAAATTAAGCTGTACTTGCACTTCCAAGCCCTTGTTTTCTCTTCCTCTGTTAAGCTGTACATGATGCTGGATCAGTTCAATACATCTGCTTTGTAAATATACCTACATATTTTCTATAATTATCTGTTTCTAATATTTGCGGTGATATTGTAGCACTGTAAACACTTAACTTGAAGCTTTTCATACAGATTCATTCTACTTAGTAGTTAACAATGGTGCAGCTGCTGGCCAAGTTATATTTCACGTAAGTAATTATTGTTTTTTCTCTTTTTTATATTCAAGTAATCACATATCATCTGTTAAAGGATGAAGTTTTTATGGATCTTATTACAACCAAATGCAACGGGACAGCTGCTGCCTATCATTGAGGGGGCAGATGTTTTTACTCTTTTCTCAAGCCTTTTTGTTTTCTTTTCTTTTAAAGTACACCTAGGAAAACGATTAGTTTCTGCTAATGTTGCTATATTTTATGGAAATTTCAGACTCATATTCATATAATTCCTCGTAAGGCACGTGATTGCTTGTGGCCTTCTGAGGTACGCATCACTTGCTTATATTTGTTAATTCTGGGAGAAAAACTCTGGTTAGCAGTATGTGAAAGTTGAAGGTTTTGCAGAGTTTGCGGAGGCATCCCCTAAAGTTGGACCAGGAAACTGTTAAACTTGTAGATTCTGTTCACAAAGTGCTGTCACTGTCAAGCAACACTGAAGATAGCAAGGATCAAGGATCCAGGATCTAGTCTCACCAAAATTCAGCGCAATCATTGATCTGGTGTTTGTTGTTTATACTATGATGGTATGTACCTTCTGAACATGTACAGATCTTTGGCTTGACTTGCACAAATGGATCGTCGTCGTCGTCGATAAATTGAATGAGCTTATATGAAAAGGTTTTAAGACATGCCCCCCACACACACACACGAGAGGAGAGGAGAGGAGAGGAGAGGAGAGGAGAGAGAGAGAGAGAGAGAGAGATTGCATGGATTTTGCCTCAATAGCATTACTTGAAGCCGGTTACTGCTATGGCTATAGTCATTACTATTGTTCGAATTAGTCGATTTTGTACCACAACATTTGGGTTCTTATTGTCCTATTTGTGTTTTATGTCCTTGAGATTTTTAATATATATGTGAAGCCCTTATTAGTGAGTGTTTGACTCAAATTGGTTCTTCTGGAATCTGGACATCATCTTTTGACCTTTTGATCCTCCTACTTCAGTGTCCCAATTTCAATGTTAATCTGAGGCACGCAAGGGTGTTTTTATTTGGAAAAATCGAATCTAGAATGGACGTGATCGATAGAATTAAGAATAATTCTTTGGCTCTCTAGCGGATGCTTTGCTTGGGCCATGTGATTGTGAATGACTTCCTGGATTGGTGTCTTGTGACGTCCCACATCGCCTGGGAATGAAGATGTGCTTATATGTATAAATGCACCCTTTATGACACAACGCGTTTTAAAGCCGTGATGGCAATGAACCTATCAGAACTCCGCAGTTAAGCGAGCCGCTGCGAGAGCAATTCCAGGATGGGTGACCTCCTGGGAAGTCTGATATGGGGAGCCAAAAGCGGACAGTATTGTGTCATTGGGGGTGGGTCGTTACAAATGGTATCAGAGCCATTGCCCAGCCTGAGATGGTGGGAGCGTGCACAAGCCCAAGAGGGTTGCCGGCGGGCACTCGCTGGGATGCCAAGAATGGGGTGATCTCATGAAGGTTGCCAGCGAGGACGCTGGGTCCAAAGAGGGGGTGATTGTGACGTCCCACATCGCCTGGGAATGAGGATGTGCTTATATGTATAAATGCACCCTTTATGACACAACGCGTTTTAAAGCCGTGATGGCAATGAACCTATCAGAACTCCGCAGTTAAGCGAGCCGCTGCGAGAGCAATTCCAGGATGGGTGACCTCCTGGGAAGTCTGATATGGGGAGCCAAAAGCGGACAGTATTGTGTCATTGGGGGTGGGTCGTTACATGTCTGATGGAGATGAACTCTATATTCTTGTACAGCTTGTCGAGACAACCTTTATTCGGTGGACCATTGGATCCCCATTTGGACGAAAGCAGGCAAAATTAAAGAACTAAGGAGCTCCATGTTCATATGGATTGCCTGATGTCTTGCCCGGATTTGATACTGCTTCGTTTAGATATGTTGCCGGCGCGGGCGTTCGGGTCTAAATGAATCCTCTCCATTTATTCTTTGATTAATACTATTATCATAAGCATGTTATTTACGACCTCACTGCATTGAAATGAAGGATCCCCTGATCAATACTATTATCATATGCATGTTATTTATGACCCCACTGCATCACTTGTCACACTATCCCGTTTAAATATTAATACACATCAGGTATTACTTTGAATTTGCAATTGAATTTTCTTCCAAATTGAATTGAGAAAAATCTTTCGGTCAGGTCTATTAAACGGCCATATATTTTTATGATAATTTTATCTAATTATGATTATGATCAAATTGGACACGTAATTAACACCAAGTACATCGAGGGTTTGGAGCCTGTGAGGGACCGTGTTCTCCAAGGAAGACACGGTTGCAATAGAAAACAGAGACTAAAACATTAAGAAACTAAAAAAGAAGAAGAAATTCCTTTTCCAAAATAGGAAGGAAAGGAACTGGAGGAAGAAAAAGAATTGGGAATGCAGCTAGAGTTAAATTCAGTCGCAGTCCAGTTTGTCATATGATGGGCATAAAAGTTTGCACTTCGGTTAACATGACAATGAGACCAGCTAGTTGTTGAAGGGATGGTGGAGAGAATCTGAGAAATAATAGAAGAGATTCTCCAGTCTTGCGTAATTGTAGGATTATTGATAGTTAGAGTTACTATAAGAGAATCTCCTTCCAAAATGAAAGATTGAAGCTTCAAGGATAGAGCTAAACGGACTGCCAATAGAGCTGCAGTAGCTTCACCATAAACAGCAGAAGAACAAGGAGGGTTGATAATAGTAGAATACTGGATAATAGTACCTGTGGAATCACGACAAATTGCTGATTGAGCTGAAAAAAAATTCCGAATAGCTGTATCATAATTAATCTTATAGAAAGGAGGTCTCGGTCCTGTTATGGGCCCAGCAGAGGAGTAGCAGCCCAGCCCACCTTTGGCAGTGAATGTTCCAGAAGAATAGCAGCAATTGGGTTTTTCTTTTAAGTTCCTGCGTTTTATGCTTTATACTTGGGCGTTTTGATATCCTGTATAGCATGCGTCCATGTTAAATTTGCTCTTGTAATTTGCATTCTAGAAGCTTTTGGTATCTAGTGAGCTGTAGGGTATCGTATGAGCTGTTCCAATTCTGTTAGAATATTTTCTAACAGAATTGCTTATTTAAGAGGAATAGCAACGGCTAGAGAGGCAGAAAAGAAAATACTGTAGTTTGTTGTTTTTCCAGAGAGATTGGGCCTCTCAAAGTGCCCTCAGCTAGTGAACTATCCTCATCTTCTCCAATTTTCTCTGTTTTGATTGCTCTTTTTTCCTTCCCTAACCATAACCATTACAGGTTTCTGCCAAACAACTTGCTTTGGATTCAAAATAGTGTTCCAAGCTAAATGAAGTTCCTTTACAATTCTGTTGATAGTAAAAGAAATATCCATAGCATTAGGAACTAGATCCTCATGATAAGCTTTATTCTTGGCAAACCAAATTTGATCACAAGCCACTGCTACAAAGATCTGAAATAAATGTGAATTTGATAGAGGAATCCCAATTTGCTCTGGATGCAAGATAATAGAAAACCGATCTGTTAGAGAAGTAAGATGCAAAGCAAGAATATCCATTGGCCAAAAAAAATTTCTCTAGATGACACGAGCAATAGGACAAGAAAAAAAAACAGATGTAAAAGTCAGTCGGTTGGAAAAGAACATAAAGTTTCCCAAGAAGAAGAAACTATGGAATAGGAGATGCGGGTCTTCGTAGGAATGATATTCCAGACCATTTTCCATAAAAAAAAAAAAAAAAAAAAAAAAAAAAAAAAGAAAAAAAAAGAGGACGAAGACGATGATTCGCTTGAGTTTCCAAATAGACTTAGGTAAAGGGGACGTGACAGGGGTGTGGACGGATGATCTTGTTTTGGTCCACGCCATTCTCAAGCATATAAAAGAGCCTCTTTTTGGTCGCTCCAATGCCTGTTTTTCTGCATAATTGTGTGTGTTTGGTCTAATAGGAATAATAATAAAATAGATTTTTATTTTTATTTAAAAAAAAAATGGTTGTGTTTGGGCACTGTCATTTTCATTTATCCATAACTGCCAATACAATATATAAGAGAAATGATATATACTACATCCTCATATGTTGATGCCTATCAACTCTTGTTAAAATATATATATTCAATGGTTGATTGGCAATGCCACCAAACTAGCCCAGTGCGATGGGGGTAGGATGATGGTGTAATATTTTATTCTACAACTATCTGACAATGCTGATGTGACTGTCTCAATCAACCTTTTGATACTCTTTTTTTTTTAATAATAACTGATCCAATTGTTAATTGAGATTCTGGGGATTACCACATTAATATTATATGATAATTTCATAA
This sequence comes from Alnus rubra, assembly GCA_028654335.1. NCBI lineage: Eukaryota > Viridiplantae > Streptophyta > Magnoliopsida > Fagales > Betulaceae > Alnus > Alnus rubra. The sequence continues at coordinate 3,328,011 of JAJPGS010002489.1, read as the reverse complement.
TAGAAATATGATCTCTAACATAACACTCGTATGCTCTACTTAGACCTGAGTCAGTCACGGACAATGGTAGAGTTAGTTGGCTTATCATTTTTTTTTTTGTATAAAAGATCCCTTCGAATATATATAAAAGAGACCAAACAGTTTAATGTCTAGGGTTACAACGATTCCCTAATAAACTAAGTCAGTGGCAGGAGATGGAGTTTCCTCCACCCATGCAAAGACAGACTCAGACTATAACATACCACAGCTGCTAAAAAACCTGGACAACAACAAAATGATGCATCTACGTTACATGAATACCTATAAAGATCTAGGAGAGGGCACACATTCTGAGCTAAAAATAGCTTTAAGAGTTCAAGTTTGAACTAAGACAATGGAGCAGACTGCATTAGTAGACTAATAATATACAAACAAAAATAAAGAAAGACAGAAAAACAAAAAACAAAAGGATCAACACTGGCAGCCGGTGAAGCACCGTTCACTCGATAGCACGTGAAGGCCACACGCCGACCAAGGATGTCAGCAACCGGTGAAGAAGCTAGAAAACCTCCAGGGAGGTCGGAGCCTGCCATGCCCCCCCCCCCCCCCCCCAATTTCCTACAAAAAAAAATTTATTAGGTGGAAACATTTTTTTTTCTAAATAATTAAAAAATATAAAGTAAAAATAAAAATTTAGCTTATTTGACCTCTACCGAATTTTTTTTTTTAGTCATTGGCCCTTGCCCATAAGAATTTTTGGCTCCGTCTCTGCCAGAGACGGCAATGAAAGGTGGTCGCACGCAGCTCATCATCCACCCATACCTTAGTAGTTCTTCCTTTGTCTCACCCTCAATTTCTCCATTCTTCTTTTTGTTCCTTAATTTATTCACGCCCATGCCATGCCGTACCGCATAAATCAAACACCAAAACAACTCAAATTTGGCGTCTTCAACTCTTCCAGATTCTGTTAAAACAAAAGTTACAAACCATCCCCTCATGCATCTCAATCATTTGCATCATACTCATAATTTCAAAGTCAAAACTCTCTCATTTCTCTTCTGTTTTGGTACCCCTTCATGATGTAATTTATTCATTTATTTTATTTCCTAAATTGATAAAGAAGACCTAATTATTTTGTAAAAAACACGTTCGAGGTACTAAAATTTTTACTACAACTCCTTTCAAACTCAAGTGGCAGTCCACCTAAGTGAAAATAAAAATAAAAATTAAGCAACAAAATTTAACGGGCAAACTTATTGTTTAGCATCTAATATGGTAAGCGTCACATGGACTTGCAACTGCCAAGTTATTTTGTAAGTATGGTTGTAATTAAGCCGAATATTAAATGTTCAAGCTCTGTTCATTTTAAGTTTATTTGGAACACAAGTCGAGTTTGATCTTATCACTGAGTGAGATAATTTGTTAAAGCTCGAACCATTTATTTTTCGAGCGAACTCAAACTTGTTCATGAACTGCTCAGATAACTTAATAATTTCTTATATGAAGTAAATATCATGATTTTTTATTTTTCGTAAATCCATACTAATTAATTATTGTTAAAATTTTATCATATGAGTTAATTAAACAAATTAATTTGAATCTTAAATAATCCAATCTCGAGTTTATATGTATTTTTTTATATAAATTCATTATGCGCACATACACATATTTATACATACACAGCTACACAAGCACACATATATTTATATCAAGACTCAAAATAACAATAATTCAAGTTATATCTATTATATTAGGAAGAAATTTCATCTACTTAAGATGTTCTAATTACGAAATTAAAATAATACTACAAAAAAAGAAGAAGTTATATGAGTTTATAAGAGCTTATACGAGTATAGTTCATTTAAAAATTTAGCCTAATGTTGTGTTCACAATCAATTCATTTACTTAACAAACCGAATTTGAGTCGATTTTATATGAGCGGGTTGTCGAACGGACTTGTTCACTGATATTCTTTAGAAAGTTTTGAAGCAAAAATCTGAAGTCGTCTCAAATTAATTTTGTCATAATATTCATATGATACCCATGCTGCTTTTATATATCGTATTCGAATAAGGATTCCCTCAAATTCTTTGCTTGAATTTGAGAGAATTCAGGCAGGTAATTGTGAGAAAGCACTTATGGAGCTCACCTGACGAAATAAAAATTGAGCTGCCCAACTATTTATCCGCTATGAATACGATGCATTTTATCGTTCGGGGTAAATTTTGTTGCATCTAATGATATACATAGTATAATATTAATTAAAAATCTTAAATATTGTAGCAATATATATACCATCACAATGAAACATCTTTTTCATGCCCGTACCATGATACAAGCCTCACGTGTAATTTACTATATATTGAAAGTTGGCTTGAAAATATAAGATGTATGCTTAAAAGAAAAGTGATAGAAATCATTTCGTTGCATAGCAGAATGATCGATGTCTAACATCTCTCGTATCTAAACACTTACATACACATAGTTAAAATTGTACTTAAAACATGTGAGCGTGGAACACTCAGAATCGTAACATATATCTGTTAGAACATACAAACATATTATGCTCAACTAACATGCGCATCGAAAAAAAAAAAAAAAAACAAGATTCAGGCTTACCTCTAGCCATCTTTGCTCAACCGTTTCCACGAAGATCTGAAGAACAAGAAAAATGTCATCTGAGTGATCTTCTAACCTATGCATTACTGCATTGCAATACTGATGGTGCACACAGGCTATATATTTATAGGTTAGGTCAGGGACTCTCAAATATGATAGAGAAATGCTTGGTTGTACACTCTCATCCAACTCCTATCCCACCCTTGTCTACGTGGACCAATAATGTAAGAGATAATAGAGAGAGTGTAGTGGGACCCTATTCTTTTAACAATATTATTGGTCCACGTAGATAAGAGTGGGATAGGAGTGGGATGAGAGTGTACAACCAAGCATTTCTCAATATGATAAACACTGTATTGTTCCTCCCATCAAGGAAACCATATTAATTGATTTTAAAATCAATTAAACGATTCCATAACGGTAATTTAAATTAATAAAAATTACCATAACCGTAATACCGTATATTATATTTATTTATTAGTATATGTGGCATATAGGCCATATATGGAGATAATATCTTACATTCTCCCACTTGGCCTTAATGACACATGGCCTTATGGTATTAGGTTCTTTAGTTTGGCCAATCACTTATGAAATCCTCTCACTCAGATAAGAAATGTTTCATATGAATCATGGCAGTAAAACCATTATAAAATTAGGTCGTCCCTTCCATGTATCACAATGTAAAACACTCCTTACATGAGTACTTTATGGATAGTAAAGCTTTGTGAATAAACTTTCTATAATTTATTCGGGTCCAACTTTATTTATCCTTATGGATAAAATAACAAATGTGCACAAAATCTTTATTATAATAACTTCATGTCTATAGACCAAAAATAGACAAACCAAGCAAAAATTGAATTAATGGTCTCATATACTCCGCATGACTTTATACTTTCTTTATAGGTAAACTTTTAGTCATGCGATCTGCAATCATTAATTCACTACTTATATGTTCAATAGACCCTTTATGTCTCTTAATGTTATATCTCGTACTGAGATACTTGATGTGGATTTACTTCTGCTTCTATTCTTTATTCTTATAAGGGAAAAAGACACTTTACCCCCCTGATTTATCTACCTTGTGGCAATATAGCCCCCAATGTACCAAAATTTAGATATGACCCCCCCAAACTTGCCAACGTGTGGCAAAAAATACAATCCGTCCATCCGCCCGTCTGTTTGGACGGAAAATAGGTCACATGCGTTGCACGTGACCGTTTAAGACATATCTCCTACCCAAAATACCCCCGCCTCATCCAACCTTTATCCCGTGCGTGCGTGTCTTTTTCCCTTTGTCTCATGCGTGCATTTGGTCCCCACTTAGCAATGTCTAACGTTCTACACAAAGGCTGACCCACCGAGACTTTGTCGCCGAACTCCACACCGACAACGGGGGATCTTTCGGAACCTATCAACTCCAAAAGGCGTTCAATAAAGGTCAGTTCCTTTTTCTAAATGGTTAAAGTTTTTTTTTTTTGTAGGTGATTTGGGGGGTTTTGTTAATCTAGGCTTTCGGATTTGGGGGGTTTTTGTTCGTTAATGGTTGTCGGATTTGGTGTTTTTGTTAATGTTGTTTGTTAAGTCTCATGTTTTTATATATAAATTGACTGTGATTTGGGTATAAAAAAATGTTAGGGTTTGTCGGGATTTGTGGGTTTTGGTCTATGGGTTTTATATTCATTCATAGTGGTCCCAATCTGTCATGTTTTCAATATTTTGGTATGCTTGGACTGAGACAGTGATCGGAATAAAGTGGTCCCGATCTGTAATTTTTTCACCAAGAGTGCTTTGCACTATGGTTTGTCGGGATTTTGGGGTTTATATGCAGTGATGTATATGCTACTTTATAGCATCTACTTTATAGTAGTTTGCATTTAAAATAGCGCATTTTTAAAAGTATACCCCTTTATAGCATCTACTTTATATGCAGTGATGTTGGAGCATTATGTAGGACCATTATTTTGATGTTGTACTGTACATTGGGCCCTGATGCTATTGACATGTGTTGTGTATATTAGTTGCAGTGACTTATTTATTATAGTGGTCCCCTTGTCCCATTGATAATGTATTTTGTTGTGTGCATGTGTAGGATGAAGTTGGTGTTTGAGATAAACCACGGGGGTATGTTTGACAGAAAATGTGGATGTATTTATGTGGGGGGTCAAGTGGATGTTCATCCAGAACATGTGGATCTGGATAATATGACATTTGTCTTGATTGAGTCTATTTTGGAACAATATGGGTACAGTCCAAGTGATTTGATTTACGTTAGGGACCCTACCAAAAATCTAGTGGATGGTTTACAACTACTTTCCTCAGATTATGATGTGGCTTATTTGGTTGCCAAACATGTGGATACTCATGTTGTAGAGCTTTATATTGTTTCTTTCCAAAGTAATGTAGGTGAGGATGGGGAAGATTGGGAAAATTATGAAGAGGAAGATGATGGAGGTAGGGTTGATTATAACGACACATGGTGGGATGATAGAATAAGTGATGATGAAGATGTTTTTGATTGTCTGGTGGATAGGGCTGGCCCCTCAACAATGCCAGAAATGGATGAGGGTGATCGAGAGGATGGGGATGGGAATGGGAATGGGGATGGGGATGGTGATGATAGTGCTGATGTAAAGGGTGGGGGTGAGAGTGGGGATATTTTGGATGATGGTAATGGCGAGAGTGGGCCATCTGGTAACGTAGAAGTGACATCATTTGAAGATGTTGAGGTTGATGAAAGAGACTCTGACATTGGTAGAAGTGACATTCTATTGTCACCAATTGTTAGTGAAGATGAGGATGGTGGGATTTCATCTCACCATGGTGTGGAGTTCCAGGAAATTGACCTAGGCAATCCAGAATTGAAGCTTAAAATAAAGTTCTCTAGCATACAACTTTTTAGAGAAGCTGTTAAGCAGTACAATGTTAGAAGGGGAAAGGACATAAAGTTTGTGAAAAATGAAAGAGCAAAGTGTGTAGCAGTATGTAGAGATCCATCTTGTCAGTATAGAGTTTACGGTAAACAGATGTTGACTGAGGCATCATTTGAATTGAGGTCCTTAAGACCTAAACATACTTGTTCTCGAGTATACAAGAGCTCAATTGTCAATTCAAGGTGGATATCAGACAAACTATATGATAAGTTTAAAATTCAGCCGGACATGCCACTGCAAGTGATACAAGATGAAGTGAAGAGGAAATGAAATGTTGAAGTAAGTAGGAGTCAAATGTATAGAGGTAGGAAGAAGGCAAGGAAGAGGTTGTACGGTTGTTTGGGTAAGCAGTATGGCCGGCTGTGGGATTATTGTGAGACTTTAAGGTGTACTAACCCGGGCAGCTGTGTAATGCTTAAGGTTGAAAAAACAAACCCTAATTTGCCTGCTACGTTTCATAGACTCTACATGTCCCTTGCAGCCATGAAGAAAGGGTTCTTGGAAGGTTGTAGGCCTGTCATAGGTCTAAACGGGTGCTTTTTAAAAGGACCCTACAAGGGAATATTATTGGCTGCGGTTGGTCGAGATGCCAACAACAACATGTACCCGATTGCAATTGCCGTTGTAGAATCTGAGACAAAAGATAGTTGGACTTGGTTCTTGGAGTGCCTAGTTTCAGATCTTGGTTCACATGAGAGGCATACTTCTCCTACATTCATTTCTGATCGGCAAAAGTTTAGTTAAATTAATTACTTACATAGTTTTATATATTATGATTTCCTGATTTTTTTTTTCTACATGTAAACTTACCCTTTTGTACATTGGAATGATGCAGGGTCTTATTCCAAGTTTTGATAATGTTATTCTAATGGCAGATCATCGAATATGTGTACGGCATTTATATGCCAACTTTCGAGATAATGGGTTTCGAGGGGTGGCCTTGAAGGAATTGTTGTGGAAGGCAGGATCGTCTTACACTGAGGTTGACTTCAAAATACATATGGAAGAAATTAAGAGAATCAGTCCTGAGGCATTTGACTACCTAGACAAGGTTGACCCCAGTGGATGGTCACGAGCATGGTTCAACGAATCTCCCAAATGTGACCTCCTTGTCAACAATATCTCCGAATGCTTCAATTCATATATCTTGAAGGCTCGAGACAAGCCTATTCTGACAATGCTTGAGATGATTAGGAAGCATCTCATGAGAAGGTACCAACTGAAAAGAGATTGCATCAGCAAATTGGAAGGTAAGCTGTGCCCTAGAATTGTTGAAAAGCTTGAGGCCATTGGTGAAGCGGCATCGGACTGCCTTTCCCGTTATTCTGGCGATGGTATGTTTGAAGTGGAGGAAGGAAGAAGGCAATATGTTGTTGATATCCGGAATAGGAAATGTGGCTGCAGGAGGTGGCAGATGACTGGGATCCCATGTGCACATGCACATTCTGCCATAACCTTTCATGGACATCACCCTGAGGATTATGTGGATCCATGCTATACCATTGAGACGTACAAAAAGGCCTATGCTCCACTCATATATCCAATGCCTAGTGACGAACAGTGGATTTGGACTGAGCATGATGTTTTGGATCCGCCAAGATCAAGATTGATGCCAGGCAGACCTCGGAAGGCTAGAGTAAGAGGTCCTGATGAGTCGAGAGTTCCTCATAATCCTTATAGGATGAGAAAGTTCGGATTGAAGGGTAGGTGTGGGCTTTGCAAGGTGGTTGGACACAACACCAGGACTTGTCCAAAGAAGAAGGAGCAAGCATCTAATTATATGCAACCCGCAACAGAAGTTTATTTGCCTACTCCACCCAGAGTAAGTTTGCCTACTTCACCCACACCAAGTGTTAGTTTCACTAAGCAATATGTTTATATTATATTTGATATGTTATTTGATTTGTAACTTCATTATTTAATGTGTTATTGATGTTGGCCTTCAGACCCAAAGCATTGGATGTAGCAGTAGTACAAGGGAAGGTGCACAAACAGCAACCAACAGTCGAAAGGGAGGGGCACAAGCAGCAACCAACAGTCGAAAGGGTGGTGCACAACCATCAACCAAAAAAATATGTGGGATTCAATTTTTGACCTAAAATCACTTTAATTACTTGGGGATGATAGTGATTAATCACATGTTTTTTGGTTCTTAGAAGAGTTTAAGGACAATTACTGGTGATACACAGCAACTCACTGCCACTCCTACTGCAACAGTTGAGCCCACTGCCCCACCTATTGCAACAATTGAGAGAAATTTGGTACTTATCTTACTTTAGTTTAGTATTTAAAATGCATCTTACTTACCTACCAGCTTATTTATCAATCTTTTTTGGACTAAACTTATGGCAGGAAAGTGACCTTGTTGGACTTAGATTGCCAAGTTGGAACAGGCAACCGACAGCACCCAGACCAGGGCCGACTCGATATATTTTGGGGCCTTAGGTGGAAATTTTAAATGAGGCATTTTTTAAAAAATAAAAATAAAAAAATAATAATTAATTTAAAAAATAGAATGGTAAAACTTAATTTGTCAAAAGAAAGACAAATTAGTGTTAGAATATTTTCTAAAACTGAATAAAAAAAATTAATGCAATTGATTAATTGAGTTTTTGATAATTAATTTTTTTTTTTTAATTACTAATCAGATATGGAATGATTTTTAGGACTTGAATGATAAGCTATTGGGAAATAATGAAAATCGAGAAGAGAGAAATTCAAATTCAAATAAGACTTGAATAGGGAAATTGAGATAAAAAAATAAAAACTTATAAATAGTAGGATTTAAAATGGAAACTTAGAGACTTTTCATCTTCTTAGCATTTATTTTTTATTTTTTCATTTTATTTTGATTCTTGAACGTTGGACTTAAGACCTTCAATTTTTTGAACATTGAACATAAAGCTTTCAATTTTTAATGCGAGTAATTAAGGCCTTCAATTTTGAAGCTTTCATATCTCATTTATTCTATTTTGAACGTCAACGTTCAAAGAAATTGAAGGCCTTTAATGTAGAGACTTTTCATATCTCACAAGTCACAAGTCATTGGTAATTAGACATACAAAAAATTAAAGGACTTCAATTTAGACTTTTCATATCTCCCAAGTCGTTGGTTATTAATTAAGGCCTGCCATTTTTTTTTTTATTCTGCAGTTTTTTTTACGGGAGAAGGCCCCTAAGCAGCTATTTTAAGACATCAACTGGGGGCATTACCGGAAACAATGCTTTGATGATTGTCTTTTTGTAAGCATTTTTTTTCTTAAAATAAATCTTCATTAATTGGGGCTTTATTAAATTCGGCCCTGCATTATATTATTGCCTTTTTTTAATTTTATTTTTACCAAGATTTGGGGCTTTATTTAAGTGTATTGATCATATTTAAGGCCTTAATTTTTTTTTTTTTTTAGAAATAAATCTCTATTAATATTTTTAAATTAGGGGCCTTATTAAATTGGGGGCCTTAGGCGGTCGCCTAATCCGCCTAAGGCTTCAGCCGGCCCTGAGTCCCAGACCACCACCACCACCACCCAGGAGAGAGTCTAGCAGAATCAAGAACATGTTTCGAACAGTTCCAATTAATCCTCAACCTCCTGTTTTTATTGACCTAACTGCTAGGTCTATTGCTGCTGGAGACACAAGAGGGAAAGTAGTTGGATTGACTCCAAGAACCCCACAAGTTGCTGACAGTGATGTAGTGGCAACATCCTCAACAGCGGCCAAAGGAAAAAGGATGGTACACTCCATTGAAAAAGGATTACAAATTATGGAGTCAAAGTAGAAAAAGAAAAGGCCAGAATGGAGGCATTGAATATTTTTTTACATGCTTTTTATTTTTTGGAATGTAATGATTGGTATGTGACCGGTGTTGTAATGGTTTGTTTTTGGATTGTAATGGTTTTTGGGAGGTTTGTTTTTTGGACTGTATAGTTTTTTGGGAAGTTTGTATGTGACCGATGTTGGACTTTTGGTTTGTGTGAAGTAGTTTATGGACATATTTAGACAGATTTGGATCATGTAAGTTTGACTTGCAAATGTTGAAATGTTGTTTATGTAAATGGTCATGTATGTTTGGTAATGATAGTGGTTTTGGATGTATGATGGACAGATTTTTGGACAGGTTTTGGTAAGCATGTTTGGACATTTTTGGTACAATTTTTGATACCAAATTTTTTTTTTCAACCATGTAAGATTATTTTTGGACAGGTTTTGGTATGCATATTTGGACACTTTTGGTGCAATTTTTGATACCTAAAAAAACTTTCAACCATTTTGATTATTTGTTGACAGATTTGTTTATGCATGTTTGAACAGATTTGGACAGGTTTTGATATGCATGTCTTAAAACACTTTTGTGGACACATTTGTTTATGCATTTTTGGTGAAATTTATTATACAAGTGAGTTGCAACTACAAGTGAATATATGTTGACAAATTTGGTTATTTGCTTCCTAATTTAAGCCTTACATCATTGGTGCATTCGGGTTGTCCATTTTAGCTCCCATCATGCATTCCATACAAATTTGTCTACGCAAACATCATAAACACAAAAAAAAAAAAAAAAAAAAAACGGATGATGTTTACAAAACAAAACCATCCTAAACATCAACATAAACACATACAAAAAATGGATTATGTGTACTAAACAAAGCCACCCTAAACATCACCATAAACACATCACCCTAAACCCTAAATAAAAGCATCATTGTCTTCATGGTAACAACATACGATAACATCTAGAATCGAACACACCTTTTGATTCTGATCCAGCCATAAACACATATACAATTATCAATATCCATGTACATACAATTACTGTCTTATAAATCTTCTTCGATGCTTTGTATTTGATCTTCCAAATCTCGATTTCTTTACGAAGGGCGGCAATTTCACACTCCATATTTGCCCTCGACTTTGCAACTTCTGCTTCAACTACAAATTGACATCGTTCAGCTTCTTTTGTCTCCATCTTCACTTTCAACTTTTCAACTTCAATTTCCACCATTGTACGACATCGTCCAGCTTCTTGAATCAAACTTATATGCCATTCCCGCAAACGATGTACCACCCTCTCTCCATGTGAACACATTTTTGGATCAACCCACTCCCAAAAATGACAAGCCCGATTAATCTACAACACCAAAACAAAAAACCAGAAGAAAAAAAGAAAAGAAAAGATCCACAAAAGGTACTCAAATTTCAACCTACATACCCAAGCTTATATAATCAACCTACACATATATAATCAACTCATACCTGAGCTTACAACACAGAAATGTTCAAATATTATTTCCTCAAATGTCAGGCTCCAGATTTTTTTTTTTCAAATTAATATGCAATATACGACATACCTAGCATTAAAATACCTAAATGCACTATATATGCGATATACCCAGCATAAAATATACACTTAAAAATATAAACCATAAATTACCTTGTACTTCTCGCATTTTATAAATCTTCTACCGAAATTTCGTTCAGTGTAGGAGGTTAACGCACAGGCCGGTGCCCCGCAATAACATAGCCACTTTGCATTCGAAGTTGCCCCACTCCTTGAAGACTCTGAGTCCGTTGAAGCAGTGCCCGATGGTTGCATAGAAGCAGAGCCCGATGGTTGCATCTTCGAGGAATGGTGCGAATACGGGTTAGCAATGTTGAAAGCCAAAAGCCCACTTGGAAAACCCTAGTTCTTGCAGAGCTGTTGGTGAAGGAGATGAGAAAAATGGTTGTGAAAACTGGGGAGTGGGGACCAAATGCACGCATGAGACAAAGGGAAAAAGACACGCACGCACGGGATAAAGGCTGAATGAGGCGGGGGTATTTTGGGTAGGAGATATGTCTTAAACGGTCACGTGCAACGCAGTGACCGATTTTCCGTCCAAACAGACGGGCGGATGGACGGATTGTATTTTTTGCCACACGTTGGCAAGTTTGGGGGGGTCATATCTAAATTTTGGTACATTGGGGGCTATATTGCCACAACGTGGATAAATCAGGGGGGTAAAGTGTCTTTTCCCCTTCTTATAAAAGAAAGCTATAGTAAAATTACCGTAGAGTATCTTTATGGTCTAACTGTAAAATTGACAATATGGTGACTTTTAACAAAATGTCTCATCCATCATGCCTGTGTACTAAATTCACTGCATACAAGAATTTTAGTTTTCTTGGTAGACGTAGCAATTATAATCTACTTATTGCATCTCTAGGATATATCCCTCAATAAGAAAATATATATCCTAAAGTAAACTTTCTACTATCTACACAATCAGCAAAACTCAAATCTGAACAACTAACCACCTCCAAATGGAAAGTGTATCTTTAGGTTAAGTTGTACTTCTTGATTCCTTGCATATACCGCAAGACTTTATTTGTAGCACTTTATTGACCCAATATTTTTACTGTTAGTCCAATTGTTAAGTCTAGTGCAAGCATATGCTTGTATTAGGTTGCATAATGCAGATGCTTACAATACACTTTTCATCTACCCTTGTTCCAATACATTTTTGAGACATTAATCTGTATTGAATTGGTCCCTCTTAATTGCTACTGAAGGTGCAAAATCCTTCATTCTAATTCTTTCCAAAACCTTTTCAATGTAAGCCTTCTGAGACAATGTTAATATTCTTTAATTTATGTCTCTGTGAATCTCTATGTAAAAAACATAAGAGGTTTCACCCAAATCCTTCATTTCAAAGTTTTGTGAAAGAAACTTTATGTAGCAAACCTAAATCACCACTTGCAAAAAATAATATCTGTATATGGGTTTAGAAATATTACTTTACTCCCACTGACCTTAAGGTATATATACTAATTAACAAGGTTTTCAATAAATAATGAAGCAACAACCTTGTAAAAAGTATACCACCGATGAGAGATCTGTCACAACCATAAATAGAATTCTTTAATTTGCAAGCATTCTGACTGTTATTTATAAAACATTTTGGTTGTTTCATGTAAACCTTTTACTTAAGATCCCCATTCAGAAAAATTGTTCCCACATCCATTTAATATAACTCTAAGTCAAAATGAGCTACTAATGCTATGATTATATTGATGAACCATTCTTAGACATTGAAGAGAATGTTTCATGATAATCAATGCCTTCCTTATGAGTAAAACCATTGGCTGTGAGTCTAGCTTGACTTTTTAGCCATGGATTTATCTCCTACATCATGGCATTGAACCACAGTGTGGAGTTATCTCCACTCATGGCTTGTGAAAATAATTTGGATCATCCTTAGGTCCGACTTCAAAATCATACTATTGAGGTATACAACATAATCACTAGAAATTGTTGATCTCCTTATTCTATAGGATTTTCTTAATTCTACTTCATCTGCATTTTGTAAAGTCTAAGTAGATTCAAACCGAACCTATTCTTCATGAATTGACAATCCTAAAGCTGATCGTGGCTTAGGGTAATCAATTTGATTTTTCATAAGTACAATCAAACATCCTTCGTATGAAAGAGCCTCAGTCAACTCTCGTGCTTCCTCTAAGTAAAAATTTTGAGGATAAGCACTTCCACTAGGTTCAACATCCTCTAGAAATTCTACAGTCAACAATTCTAGGATTATACGAAGGATAATAAAACTTAAAACCCCTTGGAGTTTACTGGATAGCCTATGAAAGATCCATTGGTTGTCCTTGAATTTAATTTCCTTATGCGAGAATTGTAAATCCCATCTTTAGCAAAGCAACCCCATATGTGTAAATAATTTAAACTTGGCTTCCATCTATTTCATAAAAGGTATCTTAAGGACAACCTTAAATGGAATCTTGTTCAACATATACATAACAGTTTTCAAAGCTTTACACTATAAGGGTAATAGCAGATTAGTATTACTAATCATTTTCCTTTTGTGTATACCTACTATAATATTCTTTTCTTATATCAGATCTTATGATCTTAATGTTGTTTCTCTTCTTCTTCTTTATAGGTATTGAAACCTCAGGCTTATCATTTAAAAGACAGAGATACATAAACCTTATATGGTCATCACTAAAAGAGATAAAAATATCTTTGACCATTTAGGCAATAAGTATGAAAAAGGTCAACACATTTCAATGTACATGATCTCAAGAATTTCAAAAGGCTCTCTTCGGCACCTTTAATGGTCCTGTTGGTATGCTTTCCCTTATACAGTTCATACAAGTACCAAAGTCAGTAAATTATTTACTGACTTTTATTTTCTGTATGGAGATATATTTCAATCTCCAATGTCATAACAAGAGCATTTTTAAATTCACAAAGACTCTACTTTATGTCAACATCAATATGTAGAAATAATTTTGTTTCAAAAGTTGGAATATAGGTCAATTTTAAATAGACTTTAAATAGACCATCAACCAATATTTCACCCAAAATAAGAAAAATTTCAAGTTTAAAATAAAATTGAAATTTTTTAACAAACCAAACTAGAAAATAAATTTCTAAAAGATTATGGAATATAAATCATTTTTTAGGTAAAAAAATATAACAAAATTTCAAAAATAACTTATAGATCCCAACAACCTCCAATTATGAAAAACACGTGTTTTGCATTTGTTGATAATGTAGATTGTTAAACTATAATCAATCCACAACATATTTGAATGAATCACTAAAAGAGATTCACGACATATTAGATATATGTGATTATCTTTATTTTAAGTCATTTCTCATACTTCACGCAATCTTTCTTTATATGGCCTTAATTTTCCTTATGGCAAGAGAAATAGGTATCTTAATGGCCATAATACTTTATTGGCACCTTATTCTCATGCTTTAACTGTTGGGTATGATTACATTTATTGGTATTTCCCTTAACATGAATATCCATGTGAACACATTATGGATTCTCTCATATTCTTGAACATACATGGTCAGAAGTTTATTTACTAACCAATTATCTTTATGTATGCATCAATATAAAATTTCATATTTAGAAGAGAGAATTCAAAAAATGAAATAGACTAATAATGACTCAAAATCTCAATCTTTAGGGACTTAAGCTAAGCTATAATATCCTTCATTCTCATAATGAGATTAAAAACACTCAAATGAAAAAGCATATTAATCTTTTTCCAATCAGAAAAATATTATCATAAAGTATTGGAACATAAAACTACCAAAAGGTAGAGAAATAGGAATAGTTGTAATCACTAAGAAAATTTAATGCTATGAAGTAACTTTATTTTAAATTAATCAATGAAAATTTAAATAGTAAATTTCAACCTACCTGTGGACAAAGGTTGCATCACGCATGAAATTTACTCTTTATTAATAAGACTAAAAAAAAATTTAAATATTAATAAATAAAATTCTCCGTACCTGTGGGCAACTGAGAGAAATTTTACTTTTAATACTAAATTTTTTATCTTATTCTAATCTTATTCTAATTAAGTCCTACAAAAAAAAAATAAAAAAAAAAAATCCTTTCATGTGGGGATAAGTAATTAAATTTATGAATTAATTACAAGACGATGTTAATTTTTCTATATGAAGTTCATGTGTATGATCTTTATGCAATTATTATAAAATTGAGATGATGTGGCTCTCCCAAAATCATAATAATCACGCTGCAATTCATGAACATCTAATAAAATTCTTTATAATGTTCATATGTGTAATCCTGATGTAATTATCATTAAAAATGGAATGCTATGGCTCTCCCGAAATTATTATGATAATTACGTGTATGTAATTCTGATGCAATTATTATTAAAAAAAATTGGGATGCTGTGGCTATCCCGAAATTATTAAGATAATTGCGACTTCATTAACATCTAACAACTTTATAGATGCCCACAAATGGCCCTAGGAATATAACAAACCAATACCTAAATGGGGTAAACAATATTTTTCAATGTGCAACCAGGTGAGTTCCCAGAAAAGTAAGGGGGTCCACTTAGACACACTTAAATGCCACGACTTTCCTAACCAGGACTTTTCTAGATATTGCATTCTTGGATATTACTGTAAATACACGAGCATATATGGTATTGTTAATTATTCTTAGGTCTAAGCATCAAACAATTTATATATAAATGATATAAATTAAATAATCAAATATATATCCAAGATCATGTATTAAAGAAATAATAATTTTAATACACAACACTGTAAATAATAAAGGGAATACAATCTTAATGTGAAAGCATAAAATTAGGCTTAGCTTAATGGTTTGAAACTTGTCACTTAATGAACTCAAAGGTTCCAAGTTCAAATCCCCACCTAAGCCCAATTTTTCCTTATTTTCACAAAATCCAAATGGGCCACTGCATTGGGTTGGTCCAATTAGGTCAACCCACTTAATTGGGCCAGGTCAGGCATTTAAAGTAAAATCGGGTCGGGTTGGGCTCTTGGTTTTTTGTATAGTGCTGGCCCAAATTGGGTCAGCCTACTTAAATGGTTTTTTTTTTTTTTAATAAACAAAAATTGGGTTGGGTATGGGTTAGAAAACCCTACCCGAAATCCAAACCTTATGACCCGAAATCCTTATGGGTTTGAAACCCTATCCGGAAAGTTAACCCGAAAACTTTAAGTCCCAACCCGAAAACATACCCGACCCAGAAAACTTAAGGGGTCGAAACCCTAACTCGGAATTTCTTTTTCCCCTGCACCACCACCCTCTTCCCAATGCGCCTGCCACGAAGGGCCGCCGCCGCCCACTGTAGGCGGCATCATGCCGCTGTACCGACCAGCCGACAGGTAGCCCGTATAGGGCCGTCGTTGCCGTCCAACACCGATGGCCCTGATGAAACACTAAGTGTTGCACCGCCGCCCCTTGCAACTTCATGCGGCGGCCACGAGAGGTTGCCGCTTAGCAGGTCACGGCGACCCTTAAGGGTTGCCGTTCACTAAGGTATTTGGTGGCCCGTGAAGGGCCGCTGATACTGTCACAGCCCTTAGCCCCACCGCTGTCTCACACAAAGACGGCGGCCACGAAAAGGGCTGCCTCCTACTGCCTGCGGTAGAACTCGCTCACCTTTATGCAGTCTTTCGCTGGCGAATGCCGGTGTTGCTATGTGAGAATCCGTTGGTGGTGACACTGGTTTCACGGCAAATCTACTTTACAGAGAAAGAAAGAAACAACAAAACATATTACAATGCAAGTGTACAGTAGTTTCACGGTACAAAAGCCACAATATTGCAATATTGCATAAACAATAATGAACATAAACAATATTGCAAAAAAGGTGTAATAATCGGATGTAAAAACTGTATGTGAACCATAAACATAGAAACTGAGGATCAATGTAACTTAATGCTGAGCAAAATAGCATAAAGGTGGCTCTGATACCACATGTTAAAACATAAAAACATATTATGCACTACTAACATACGCAACGAAAAATAAAAAAAAAAAGATTCAGGCTTACCTCTAACCATCCTTGCTCAAGCATTTCCACAGAGATCTGAAGAACAAGAAAAATGTTATCTGAGCGATCTTCTAGCATTTGCTTTACTGTATTGCCGTACTGATGGTGTACACAGACTATATATTTATAGGTTAGGTTAGGGACCATCAAATATGGTAAACACCGTATTGTTCCTCCCATCAAGGAAACAATATTATTAATTGATTTTAAATCAATTAAATGATTCTATAACGGTAATTTAAATTAATATAACCATAATACCGTATATTATATTTATTTATTAAATATAATAAATATCGTATATAAGGCATATATGCCATATATGAAGATAATATCTTACAATATCAAGACCGAGACTACACAAATCTGCTAGAGGGTACTCTCGGTATATCTTTTCGATCCTGTTAGAACAAATCTGAGAAAAATTCAAACAGAATATTTGTAAAACGAAACAATCCAAAGGAATAGCTACCCACTAGCTAGTCTTATTCTAATCCAAGATTCCCTATAGTTTTCCTTAAGAAAAGGGCCTCAGAAATTGCTTGCCTCATGTCTCAATCATTGCATCACAGTCCGAAATAATTCACAGTACGCACTGATCAAAACTCTCCCATTTCTCTCTGTTTTGGTCCACCATTTCCTAAAAGGACAACGAGAATTCGTTTTCATGGATTTCAATTTCTAACTAAATTGGCTCTGTTCGGATTAACTTGTGAGTCGACTATATACTAATTCGACACATCATCTTGAATTGCCAACTTTACTTTGGGATAGGGTTGGTTGGCCATCTAAGAATTAATAGCTTGGGGTGGGGGTGGGGGTGGTCCAACACCCTCCGAACCAATTTTTAAGATAATCGAACTATTCCTAACGTACGGTTAGTTGCCCACCCCAACCCAACCCTTTTTATTTTTTGTATTTTTTGTATTTATTTGTAATTTTATAAGAACTTTGTTAAAAAAATATTATTGCAATTTATATGAAGGGATCATTTTGTAACAAAGCATATTACAAAATTTGTAATTTCATTTTAAAACTAACGTAGAGGTTTTGAATTTGAACGTTCACACATAAGATAAGAGTTTTAGAATATTAATTAAATGATTAAATTCATCAATTCTTATTAAGCTTATCCTTAAAGGATAGGCGGTAGTTTATCAAAAATTAATTGCAAAAAATTGACTGTTGGCAGGGGTGGTTTGACCTTAGAGGCCTAGATCCATTACTCATAAATGTGCTTAATTAGGACCACATCTTTCATTAAAAAAAAAAAAAAAAAAAAAAAAATTAGGACCACGTCTTTATTGTATTAATTGACTTGATATGATTGTATTTAATTATAAGATAATCAGTCTGCCTTTGTCTCTCATGCATTAAGTATTGCATAACAATGAACAGAAAAATCCACCGACAGCCGAACAAGGGGGCCGTCTGGAAGTCTCTTAATAGATTATACAGATTGAATCAACCAGCTGCGCTTGGTGTTAATTTGCAGTACAATTTAGTAAACAAATTAATTATTTAATTTAAAAATATTGTAGTAACAGCCGACAATCATCATACAAACAAAGGACAGTAAATTAATCCCACCATTTCAACATGCACGCAGGCTTCCAAAATATTGAATGTTATATATAATCAGCTTGGCGTAAAGGCGACAAACAGGATCCCTCTCTCAGCCAGCACTATAAAAAAAAATTCTCAGAAGACAGATATGAGAGGAAGATCTACTCCCCCTTCCTCTCTCTTTCCCTTTCTACTCCCCGCTCCTATCCTCCCCCTCCTATTTTGAGTTTTTTTTTTTTTAGGTGTTTTCCGATCATATCAGCAATTTTGGCATCTCCGTTATGCATCCGTCCATCTACCTCCATGTTGTGCCATTCATATCTTCCATGACAGCTGCTATTTGCTGATTCATATTTTTGCTTTGAATAAGAGTTTTATTCTCTATAGATTTGTTCACATGGACGATCTATGAGATGAAGGTTAATCAGGTGTGAGGGGTTAGCTCTCATGGCCTGGATAGTTTCGTTATAAGGAGTTATCTCTCACGGCCTGGATAGTTTCGGTGTGAGAGGTTATCTCTTAGACCGGTTTAAATAAATTTTTTTAGGATATTTGGCTACCATTGTCTTATAACATATAATAAAATGATTACATGTCATTTGACACAATGTTATATTATTTCATGATCATATATTCCTTTAATCCTATTATATTACATGAATAATATGATTAAGTATTTGGATTATCATCATATCATATATATGACTAACAATTAAATATTGATACTATTCATTTTTACTATTTTTTATACATATAACCAATAAATTATAACCAATTAATATATACTGACTAATGACTAATGACTACTGTTATTTGTTATTTAATTTATACTTACATTAGTATATTATTTTTTAATATACTATATTATAAAAATAAGTTATATATTAACGAATTAATATAATATATATATTGTTCGACTCGGTTAAAGCTCGTGAACCCGCTCGTATAAGGATCGACTTGCGAACAGTTCATTTAATAATCGATTCGAGTACGAGTCGAGTTTAAATCGAGCCGATCCCGAATAAACTCGCGAGTGGCTCAGCTCGTTTACACCCCAACATGCACCAAAGACTCAAAGTTTTATCCTCCTTATTTATCATAATAATAATAGTTGATAATTCCAATTTCTAAGGTACGTATTATCAACACAATCCCGATGTTACGGGCAATGCTGGACCCAAGAGGAAGGTGCCAACTGGCGAGGTTGGAATCTGAACATTACTTGCATGTGTTAATAATTAAGAGAAATGATTCCTACACTCATTTCTCACAACAGCCCCACAACAAGCTGATGTGGCTGGTAATATTTTATTATTATTTTACAAAAAGAAAACAAAAAAAAATAATTAAATATTACAAGCCACATCAGCTTGTTGTGGGGCTGTTGTGAGAAATGAGTGTAGGGATCATTTCTCAATAATTAATGAAACAAGCACATACTTTACACTACTCACATCAGTCACATGGCAGAACATGATTGGTGGCAAATTAAAGGCACAAACTTTTGATTTCCAATTTGGTCCATGCCATTAATAATTATCAGATTTTTTCCTCCTTCATTTTGTTTTTTTTTTGTTTTTGTTTTTGTTTTTGTTTTTTTTTTTTAACCCTTCTCGGTTGTTGTTGAAAGATATATATATATATTACATTTTTATTATATTCAGAAAAGCAAGAGAGAAAAGAATACAAGTAAATACAAGTATGATAATCATTATAATCCCATTAATATTTCATTATAAGTAACCATAACAGATAATATTTTAATATCAATAAGATATAGAATATATGAAAAATATATTCTAACTTATATATTTATATATATACCCTTAAAACACACTTTCCTTCTACTATATATACAAACAATAATTTAGCTTGGATCTCAACCCATTGCCGTTCTCCTTTTTTTTCTTTTACTTCCTCTCTTTCTATAGAGCTAGAGAAGGGAAAAACAAAGTACAATGGAAAGTAAGCCTTTTTGTGGGGTTCTTTTAGCCTTTTTCATTCTCTCATGCTTTGTGGGTCAAACTCATGGGAGGATGAAAGAGCAAGGGTTACACCATCTCTACAAGGCCATTTCGAAGCCAAATTTTGGTCTCGACACAAGTCTTTTTCAGGCAGCTAACCTTGTCGTCGATCAAACTAATGTTCTTCCTCAGCAAGGCTTGAAAGAGAGAGATTGGATTAAGGCATGGCCGGGACAACCCCCGTGAAATTCTCTCAGTACGGTGGTTACGTCACCGTGAATAAAGTCGCCGGTCGTGCACTCTATTACTACCTCGCGGAAGCTCAGCAGTATAAGGATACATTGCCTCTTCTTCTTTGGCTCAATGGAGGTATACATATATAATACAGTCTACAATGTCATGTCACTTTGCTCAAATAAAACACTTGTAATTTGTTCCTTTTATATATATATATTTATTTATTTATTTATTTATTTATGTTGGGTTTTTTTTTTTTTAAAGGGGTTACCATTTTTAAGAGAGACAAAGAAAGATGGTTGGGATGAAGAAAAAAAAAACATAAAAAACATAAAAAATCCTAGAACGAACCTGGCCTAGAACTCTTGATATGTTGACCATTGATGTAGAAGCTTTACCTACTTTCTCTATCTCTATCTCTCTCTCTCCTCATTCCAAGTTTTCTCTCCTTAATTTCCTTGATGATTAACCTTGCTTAATTATTGTCTGTACAGGCCCAGGTTGTTCATCTCTTGCATATGGAGCAATGCAAGAGCTGGGTCCATTTCGCGTGCTTAGCGATGGCAAAACACTTTTCAAAAATAATTTTTCTTGGAATTATGGTAAATTTATTTAATGACATTTGTTGTATTATTTTTAATGAAAAATATGGAGAGTTTAGATTTTCTTTTCTTCTTTGGTTTCAATTCTAATTTTTGTTTTGGAATTTTCTCTTCAGCTGCTAATGTTCTGTTCCTTGAGTCACCTGCTGGGGTAGGATATTCTTACTCCAATACGACATCGGATTATGATAAAATGGGGGACAGAATTACCGCAGCAGATAATTATTTGTTTTTGGTGAATTGGCTAGAGAGATTTCCTGAGTACAAGAATCGTCCTTTTTATATTTCTGGAGAAAGTTACGCTGGGCATTATGTTCCTCAACTTGCACACACCATTCTTCATCACAACAAGAAGGCTAATAGGACCATTATCAACCTCAAGGGAATCATTGTAACTCTCTCTCTCTCTCTCTCTCTCTCTCTCTCTCTCCACATATGCCAATAATTGGAAAGTTCAAGTTCTATAGCAAATAATTAGAAATCATAACTCGAGAGTGGTTAGCTTAGCTTTTCAACATGAAGAAAGCATGAAAATTAATTAACTTGGAAGTTAGCTAACTATAGTTATATTACTCATTGTTGCTTCCCTTTTTCTTTTCTTTCTCTTAAATTTTCATATTAATAAAATTTAATTGAATTTATAATTTTTTTTCATCAATATGAACTTTTAAGATAATGACGCAAGGCAGAACTAAGATTGTTCTCACAGCGCAGAAACTAAGAATTAAATATTGAAAAGAGAATTCAGGAAGAGAGAAAATAACAAATAGGAAAGAGAAATACCATAATTTTCTCAAATAAGCAAACAGGAGAAATAACTCTGAAAGATTTAAATTTAATTGATACTTTAAAACTTGATTCTAAAATAATACGAAAATGTCTTTATATAAGAAAAATTTGAGTATTTTCTAAGCAGAATACTTGGAAAAAAAAAAGAAATAAATAAAAATATAAAACATAACCGTAGATGAATCAAATAACCGATAATTTAACATTAACAAAGAAAATTATATGAACCTTACACTTGGTTTGACCGTAGAAGTGAACCAAAACCCATAACAATATTAGACGTACCAAACCAGCCCTTTTTTGCCTTTAGGAAATAACGTAGTAGCTAGTGGGTTTGTAACAATCTAGGAAAAATGCTAGTTACTTTTGAATTATAACTCTAAAATGATAAGTCAAGTTATTCCTTAAATTTATAATTCGCCCATATCATGTGGGAAATTTATCTTCTAAATGTAGGACTAACTTTATAAGGTGACACAAACTCTCTGCTCAAATTCTTAATTAACGTCCTTGTCAATTAAGGTGCCCGCATGCAATGCCTCAACACTACAGTGTTACTAGGTTACTAAAATACCTTTTGTAACAACGGAAATACGCTAATCACATTTGCGCTATAACTTCAAAAGGACTAATCAAGACATATATATATATATATATATATGATCTTCTGGATCGATCTGAAACTAATTACTTTACAGAGTCATGCACATTATTACTTTGGCTTCATGATGTGTGAAATGCGATTGATTTGATGGGAAAACTACTTTTCACTGCTAAAACAAGATGATCGAACAATGGGCAGTCAACTCAAAACGTTCTTTCTTAAATGAAGTTAAAGGATCACATCTTGCAACAATTTTTCCTTTCCCCTCTTTGAAGCTTAAACTTATGTTTTAGACAACCACCCATGCCATTCAAAAGAAGAAAACAGACATCAACAATCCAAATATAACATGCATGCCTGAGCACCACAGAAAACCCGGAAGAGGGTTTAATTAACAAGGAGCTTAATTGCTCCACTTCGTCTACGAGTGTTGGGGGGCTACACGTTATTGGCACCCCTATAAAGTACTTTTCACATGTATATATTAAGGAATAGAATTTATCGTTAGTGCGAAAATTAGGCTTCTGCTGGTCCACTGACCACTTCCTGTGGTGAAAAATTGTTGATAGCCTTCTAGTTTGTCGTCATTTTGTTTCAGCCATCGTTATTTGGCACCAGAAATATATTAACAAATTGGAATCTCTGGTCCATCTGGGTCACATTCAGCCCATGCCATCACCCACTTCCTCTGCTACATTAATTTGTTGATAGCGACAACGATTCCGAGGGGTAGTAATTTTGTTCTCTCAATTGTTAGTAATGTAAATAGTAAATATAATAGTCTTTAAGGACCCATCTATTCAAACAAGTGTCTACAGCCCATCCACTTATTGGATAGGTAGCAATTCGAACAACAAATTGTTAAAGATTTGAAATTTCGGATCCATGAATAAATAGATAAACAAAATGGAAATGAGATTTTTTTTTTTTTGTAAAACTGAGTTAAATGAAATTTCTTCCACCGAGTATATAAAATTTATAAAAATCTTTAGAGCATGTGTATTTTTAACGTGCATGCGAGAATAACATGCTTTAAGGATAAATATCACTTATTCTGAAACTGAATGTAAAAATCACATGCTTTAAGAATATACATCGAATTGAAAAAATTTCCTCCTTCCTACCTTCCAAAAGAAAAAGACTTGTTCTGTGCATCGACCATGCATGGAAGCTTTTGCTCTCTTTGGGCTAGTGTTGACGCACTACCCTGCCCACATTGGATGGTGCAAAAGTGTCGACTAGAAGAAAGTGGAAGTTTACAACTAATTTGTATTTTCTCATTTTATAAAATCATATATTGAAAAGATTGTTACTTTTAAATACTACGCTATTTAAAAGATTTTTATATGTACATATGTTATACAACTAAAATGATGTGACAGTAAAAATCAACTCTTAATTATTTTATTTTTACAAGTGCTGATTCAAAAGCTAATAGGTTCAACATATTGCAGATTGGAAATGCAGTAATCAATGATGAAACAGATGAACGAGGAATGTATGATTACTTTGCAACACATGCACTCGTTCCGGACAGACTTGTGTCTCAAATACAAAAATACTGTGATTTCTCACCCAAAGCTGGCAATCAGTCAAGTGAGTGCTATGCAGCCACTAATGCCCTGAATATTGGCAACATTAATATCTACAACATCTATGCTCCCCTCTGTTTTTCTACCAATGTCACAGCCCGGCCCAAAAAAGCTTCTGTAAGTGACAGTTT
This sequence comes from Alnus rubra, assembly GCA_028654335.1. Taxonomy (NCBI): domain Eukaryota; kingdom Viridiplantae; phylum Streptophyta; class Magnoliopsida; order Fagales; family Betulaceae; genus Alnus; species Alnus rubra. Next base: position 3,303,631 of record JAJPGS010002489.1, on the reverse strand, counting down.
CTCTCTTGTAATTAACAAGTATTAAAGATCTAGGAGAGACACTAAGTATATATATATAACAGGTTTACAAAAGTAATAAAATTTTGACTAGGAAAAAAAAAAGTGATACTGGTTTATTAGAAGAAGGAGAGATCTTAAGTGTATAGGAGGTATAAAAAAGGTTCACCTAAAGAAAATATGCTCCATTTTGGTTTGTAAAGAAAATATAGATATATAGATATATCCTCCATTTTGGTTTGTAAAGAATGAGAAGAAATGAAGGGAATTTTTTTATTATTAAAAAAAAAAAAGAAGAAACAAAATAAAGAAGTAAGTGATGGTCTTAAGAACAAGATTGAATAGAGACCCTAATTTCGGGCTCAGGGTATCTTTCCTTTATGATATGCTTCCCTAGGATCCAAACAGTTCTTAATTAAAATGTGTACCAAAAATTTGACTTAGCTAAAAACAAAAAAGTTATTATAGTAAGATTTTCTTTGAATAGGGTAATGTAATGCACTAGCTATATCGTTATGATGCATTGATCTTAAAATAAGATTTAGTATAGTAATTTTTTTATTTTTTATTTATTTTTTTCAGAAAGAGGTGATGGACTTAGGCCTCAAAAGTTTTATAAGTTGTCTGATTTCTTTCTTTTTTTTTGGTAAAATGAAGTAAACTTAACTTATTTAAATCATTAAATGACATATATATGCTCTGGAAAAAATCAAAATAAAAGTTGGATTAATTATTTTTTGTTGTGCAGATACTAAATTTTGATCCATGTAGCAACTATTATGTGTATGCATATCTAAACCGGCCTGATGTTCAAGCAGCCATTCATGCCAATGTAACTAAACTTACACACGACTGGGAGTCATGCAGTTATATCATTAGTAACTGGTTAGATAGCCCTTCAACCATCCTTCCCCTTCTTCAGGAGTTCATGGCCAATGGTCTCAGAGTTTGGGTTTTTAGGTAAATAAAATTTCATTAATTGTCATTATCATTTATATTTTCTAATTGTTGTTGTCGTTGTTGCTATTGTTCAACAGTTTGTGGGTGCGTAATTGAGTAATGTTATTTAGTAAACTCTTATACTATTGAAATGATGTATTGGATGAAATGCAGTGGCGACACTGATGGAAGGGTTCCTGTTACTTCAACAAAGTACTCTCTAGACAAATTGAAGCTTCATGTGAAGACTGATTGGCATCCTTGGTTCCTCATGGGAGAGGTATAGATTAATTACTTCTCTTTTGTCCATTTCTTTTCTTAGCATATATAGTTAATTAATTTCTTCAATGATTGGGTTTGTGTCACAGGTTGGTGGGTACACAGAAGTGTATGAGGGAGACCTAACATTCGTGACAGTGAGAGACGCAGGGCATCAAGTGCCAAGCTTCCAGCCAGCCAGAGGACTTTCTTTGATCAAGCACTTCCTTGATGGCACACCTCTTCCAAACACTAAAAGATCCTGACTGATTTCATTTAATCTTAAGCTTCCTTGCCTTTTCAGTGTTAATTTTATTGTGCATTTGCTTGGTTTCATCTAGCTACAGTGATTTATAAAGAAAGTAGTAAGTTGCTACTTAATTAGAGAAAAACCCAAATTTGCTTCTTTTTTTTTTTTAGAAAAAGTATATATACTCGATCCCCTATAATTACCAAACAATTTGTAAGGTTTTTCAAACTTTCAATTTTTGCAATATCCTCCGTAAACAAAACCTCATCCACCAAAGCCTCATTATAAGAATCTGCTTCATTAGTGTCCAACTTTTTAGCAACGACCTCAAAGTGGCTGCTAATAATCAATTATTAGCGGCGAAAACAAAGTCGCCGCTAATAGTCGACACTAATATACAAAAGCATTAATATTAGCGTTAACTTTTTGGTCACCGCTCGTCACCACTAATAACTGTTAGTTAGATACAATTAGCATATATTTTATTCAGCTTATATTTAGCCTTAATGATAGCTGTAGATATTTTATAATTATAGGTCGATTATAATACACCGTTTTGCCCCCTTTCAACCTCCGAAAATTTTCCTTAACCCCAGTTAAAGTCCTCTGAATATTCTGTTTGTCCACCCTCACTAACTCATCAAGGGGCAATAATATTACTGGCAAAGCTTTCTGGTCTTTCAGAGCTTTAAGTAGTTACATAGGTTTGTTTGGTTTGAATATTATTCAATATTCTAATCGAGTTTTATTTAAAAACTCGAAAACCCACATCCAACCCGAATAAAAACTCTGATTTAAATATTCTAATTTTCAAATTCCCTTATTCAATACCCAAATACAAATTCAAAAAGAATCTGAATTCTATTTAACATCCAAACACATTTTCATTGCCTTGAAATCTGCAAACAGATTCAAAATATTATTCTTATTCAAAAAATTCAATACCCAAACGGATCATTACTGTTTGAGACTTTCAATCCTTCGCAGTTCAACCTTTCAGAGATGTAGAAATTAGGTTAGAATCACAAAGAAGGAAGACAATACAATTTTACAAACGATGCATGTGTTTCAAGTAGTACATGACAAAACACACATTTGAAATAATAAAGCTTGAGTTACGTTGTGTTGACCAAAACATTGATTTGCGAAATCCGATATGTTGATTAAAGCATATTTGTTAAACGACGCGTTTAGTAATATACAGAATTCTCAAATACACTTTGAAACAAGTTTAGTAGTTCAACAACAAATTAATCCCAGCATTTCAACATGCATGGAGGATTTCAAAATTTTGAATATTATATAGAATTAGCTTGGCATAAAAATAGGAAAGAAAATTATCATATTGCATTGTCTTATTGCTCACCAAATGATTTCACCAAAGCAAAGACAGATTGAGGGGAGATATAGGCTATGACCCCCCAATTCTAAAATAATAATAATAATAATAATGATAATAATAAGTTATAAGGTTAAAAAAAATAAAAAATTTAGTTTATTAGTTCTTACCAACCATTTTTTTTTACACTTGACTTATGCCGTAAGTGTTTTCGGCTCCGTCCCTGTACCAAAGACTCATAGTTTATCCTCCTTATTTAACATAATAATATTAATAATAATAATAGAAGATAATTCCAATTTCTATGGTATGTATTACCAACAAAATCCCGATTTTATGGGCAACCCTTGACCCAAGAGGAAGGTGCCTGCCGGCGAGGTTGGAATCTTAACATTAATTGCATGTGTTAATAATTAATGAAACAAGCACATACTTTACACTACTCACATGGCAGAACATGATTGGTGGCAAAGGTACAAACTTTTGACTACCAATTTGGTCCATGTCATTAATTAATAGTTATCAGATTAAGAAAAAAACACTAATTCTAACCCTTCACGTTGTTGAAAGATATATATATATATATAGTAAGAATATATGAAAAATATATTATTATTTTTATTATATTTCATATTTTGTTGATATTAAAATATTTTCTATTTATGGTTAATTGTAATGAAATATTGAATATACAGAAAAGCAAGAGAAAAAAGAACGCAAGTAAATACGTACAAGTATGGTGATCATTACAATCCCAATATTTCATTATAATTAACCGTAAATAGAGAATACTTTAATATCAACCAAATATAGAATATATGAAAAATATATTCTAACATATATATTTATATATACACCGTTAAAACACTTTCTTCTCCTATATGTACAAACAATAATCTAGCTTGGATCTAAACTCATTGCCTTTCTCCTTTCTCTTTTTCTTACACAAAGAACAATGGAAAGTAAGCCTTTTTGTTGGGTTCTTTTAGCCTTTTTCATTCTGTTATGCTTTGTGGCTCAAACTCATGGGAGGATGAAAGAGCAAGGCTTACACCATCTCTACAAGTCCATTTTGAAGCCAAATTTTGGTCTCGACAAAAGCCTTTTCCAAACGGCTGACCTTGTTATCGATCAAACAAATGTTCTTCCTCAGTAGGGATTGAAAGAGAGAGATTGGATTAAGGCATGGCTAGGACAACCCTTCGTGAAATTCTCTCAGTATGGTGGTTAAAGCCGCTGGTCGTGCGCTCTATTACTACCTCGTCGAAACTCAGCAGTCTAAGGATACATTGCCTCTTCTTCTTTGGCTGAATGGAGGTATACACTAAACATATATAATACAGTCTACAATAAATGTCATGTTACTTTACTCAAATAAAACGCTTGTAATTTGTTCTTTCTTTTTTTTTCTTTTTTCTTTTTAATGTTGGGGTTTTTTTTTTTTTTTTAAGGGGCTTCTTGTTGTTTTAAGGGAGACAAAGAAAGATAGTTGCAAAAAAAAAAAAAAAAAAAAAAAAAAAATGAAAAGAAAAGAAAATCATAGAACTTAGAACCTGGCCTAGAACTCTTGATATGGTCACCGTTGATGTAGAAGTCTTACCTACTTTCTCTATCTCTCTCTCCTCTAGAAGTGACGCCACACCTTTGCATGTTCCTCATTCCAAGTTTTCTCTCCTTAATTTCCTTGGAGTAGACTCAATGAGAACAATATTTAGCTATCCTCGAAATCGGTCGGAGAAAATTCCAACAATTTAGACATATGTTTTAAAAATGTACGTGAAATTAAATTGACAAATATAACAAACTGAATGAGAGAAATTTAATTGGAGGAAACTCATATATATATATAGGAGTTGGCTAGAATCACTGCAGCAGATAATTATTTGTTTTTGGTGAATTGGCTAGAGAGATTTCCTGAGTACAAGAATCGACCTTTTTATATTTCTGGAGAAAGTTATGCTGGGCATTATGTTCCTCAACTTGCACACACCATTCTTCATCACAACAAGAAGGCTAATAGGACCATTGTCAATCTCAAGGGGATCATTGTAAGTCTCTCTCTCTCCACATAGGCCAGTAATTGCAAAGTTCAAGTTCTATAGTAAATAATTAGTAATCATAACTCGAAAGTGTTTACCTTTAGCTTTTCAACATGAAGAAATCATGGAAATTAATTGACTTGGAAGTTAGTTATATTACTCATTGTTGCTTCCCTTTTCCTTCTCTTTCTCTTAAATTTTCGTATTAATAAAATATAATTAAATTTATAATTTTTTTTTTTTTTTTTTTATCAATATAAACTTTTAAGATAATGATGCGAGGTAGAACTAAGATTGTTCTGACAATGCAAAAACTAAGAATTAAATATTGAAAAGAGAATTCAAGAAAAGAGAATAAAAAATAGGGTAGAGAAAAAACTTAGTTTCTTCAAATAAGCAAATAAATAAATAACTTTGAAATATTTAAATTTAATTGATACTTTAAAACTTGATTCTAAAATAATACAGACATGTCTTTATATATACAAAGTTTCAGTATTTTCTAAAATGAGTATTTGAAGAAAAAGAAAGAAATAAAAATACAAAATATAATGGTACCTGCACCAAATAACCAGTAATTTAACATTAACAAAGAAAATTATATGAACCTTACACTTGGTTCAACCTCGTAAAAGTGGACCTAAACCCATGACAATATTAGGCATACCAAACCAACCCTTTTTTTCCTTTAGGCAATAGCGTAGTAATGAGTTTGTAACAATCTTGAAAAAATGCTAGTTACATTTGAATTATGACTCTAACTTTATAAGGCGACACAAACTCTCCCACTCAAATTCCTAACGTACTCGTCATTGTGCATGCAGTGTCTCAACACTATATAATGTTACTAGGTTACTCAAATACCATTTGTAACAACTTAAGAAATGTGTTAAACCACATTTGCACTATAACTCCAAAAAAACTAATCAAATTATATATATATATATATATATATATATATATATATATATATATATATATATATATAAATTTAAATTTTACCCCTAAATTTTCTATTTTTTGTTTTTATTTTTAAATTTGGCCCCGCAAATTTCAAATGTTTACTCCGGCCATATATATATATATATATATATATATATATATATATATATATATTCTAGATCTCAAGCTAACTTTATGGTGTGTCACATTATTACTTTGGCTTCATGATGTGTGAAATGCTATTGATTTGATGGGAAAACTACATTTTCACATGCTAAAACAAGATGAACAATGGGCTTATCAACTCAAAACGGGCGTTCTTTCTTCTTGTATATTAACGAATAGAATTTATCGTTAGTGCAAAAATTGGGCTTCTGCAGTTTCTTTTGTTTTATGCCTTCTAGTTTGTCATCATTTTGTTTCAGCCGTCATTATTTGGCACCAGAAATATATGAACCAATTGGGCTAATCTCTGGTCCATCTGGGTCACATTCAGCCCATCACCCACTTCCTGTGCTACATCTGTTGATAGCGACAATGATTCCGAGGGGTCTGTAATTTTGTTCTCTAAATTATTAGTAATTTAAATAGTAAATATAATAGTCTTTAAGGACCCATCTGATCAATTAAGTGTCGTACAGCCCGTTCATTTATAGGGATAGGCTGCAATTCAAACAACAAATTGTTGGAGATTTGAAATTTTGGATCCATGAATAAATAGATAAACAAAAGGAAATGAGAAATTTTTTTTTGTCAAATCGAATTAAATGAAATTTCTTCCATCGAGTATATAAAATTGATATGGATCTTTAGAGCATGTGTATTTTTAAAGTGCAAGCGAGAATAACACGCTTTAAAGATAAATATCACTTGTTCTGAAACTATATGTGAAAATCAAATGCTTTAAGAATATAGGTCAAATTGAAAGAATTTCTCCTTACCTACCTTTCAAAATAAAAATGCTTGTTTTATACATGGACCATCCAAGCTTTTGCTCTCTTTGGGCTAGTGTTGATGCACTGCCCTGCCCACATTGGATGGTGCAAAAGTGTCGACTAGATGAAAGTGGATGTTTACAATTTATTTTTTTTCTTCTTATTTTATAAAATCATATATTGAAAAGTTCGTAACTTTTAAATAGTACGCTATTTAATAGATTGTTATACATCTGTTATACAACTGAAATGACGTGACAGTAAAAATCAATTCTTACCTTATTTATTTTTACAAGTGTTGATCCAAAAGCTAATTCGTGCAACATATTGTAGATTGGAAATGCAGTAATCAATGATGAAACTGATGAATGAGGAATGTACGGTTACTATGCAACACATGCACTCATTCCAGACAGAGTTGTGTCTCAAATACAAAAATACTGTGATTTCTCACTCAAAATTGAAAATCGATCAAGTGAGTGCAATGCAGCCACTGATGCAGTCGACCCGAATATTGACAACATTAATATCTACAACATTTATGCTCCCCTATGTTTTTCTACCAATGTCATAGCCCGGCCCAAAAAAGCTTATGTAAGTTAGAGCTTTTCCCTTTTAATTAACAAGTATTAAAGATCTAGGGAGACCTTGAGTATCTATATATATATAAGAGGTCTACAAAAGTAATAAAATTTTGACTAGAAAAAAAAAAAGTGATAAAGGTTTATTAGAAGAAGAAGAGATCTTAAGTGTATAGGAGGTATAAAATAAAGGTTCACCTAAAGAAAATATGCAAAATTCAACTAAGGGGTTAGCTCAGGTAGTGAAGGCCTTGGACTTGGTGGCATTTTTCCATCGGGTTTTACCCATACTGCTTTTATATATCGTATTCGGATAAGGATCCCCTCAAATTCTTTGCGTGAATTTAAGAGAATTAGGGCAGGTGATTGTGATAGAGCACTTATGGGACCCACCTGAGTCCTAACCAAATAAAAATTAGGCTGCCCAACTACTTATCCGGCCAGGTGGGTTCTATAAGTACTCTCTCATAATTACCTGCCCGAATTCTCTCAAATTCGAGCAGAGAATTTGAGGAGATCTTGATCCATTGTATTCAGCTATTCTGAACAGCATTTTCATCCAAACAGTGAAGAAAACAAGTTACTCAATTTGGAGCATTTTCGGATCTCAGGTTACCCAATCTAATAATTGGCGGGCCCAATTCAAGTTTTAGGTTTCAACCCTCCTTCTTCTCCGGCTCGTAGGGATCGGAGGCTTTCGAGTTGCCGGGCTCCTTTTTTAGGGCCACTTAGCTGACATTTGCTGTTAATATATTATTGCCTTTCCTATTAGAATTTATTCTCTACCTTAATTACTCTAGGGTTTCTTGGTCACTACTCATAGCCTCTCTATATATAGAGGTCTCTTGTAATATGTTATGGATATACTACTCAACATGGTATCAGAGCCTATTTTGATCCCACTTTTGGATTTAATTTTGCCTATTTTGTTGTGATCTGCGGCTCAATTCATTGGCGAAACTTGGCACAATATGGTTTGGCTCTTCACAAGATTAACGGTTAATTTATGTTTTCGACCATCATTGTAAGTTGCGGTTTGGCCCCTCATGGGATTGACGGATATTCTCCGTTCTCCGGCCGTCTCCTTCAGCCTTTTGGCACAATGTGGTTTGGGCCTTCTCAGGATTGACAGTTAGTTACTGTTCTCCGACCATTATTGTCAGTTGTGGCTTGGCCTCTCACAGGATTAATGACTTGTTTCCGTTCTCCGGTTGTCACTTTCAGCCTTTCTCGCCGGCACCATTTTGATCCAACCATCGACTTCGGCTGCATTTAAATTCGGCTTCTAATTTCAAACTCAAGGTTCCAGAATCTTCTACCTAAATTTGAGGGGGGATGTTAAATATATTATTGCATTTCCTATTAGAATTTATTCCTTACCTTAATTACTCTAGGGTTTCTTGGTCACTACTCATAGCCTCGCTATATATAGAGGTCTCTTGTAATATGTTATGGATATACTATTCAATACAACGTAGGCTTTAATATATTTTCGCTCTTTCTCTTTCACATATATATTCTATATTTTATATATTTATTTCAACATTTGCCAGCCTATCTCTGATCGGATTGGGTTGACTGTTAATGTTGGCTTGAGAAACGGCAACGTTGGCCAATTGTAGTTACCCATCTTCCTTGAAAGACAAATGAACAAGCACATAGCTGGCTCCCTCATTCGGCGGCGTCTAACGCAGTCTTCTGTTCTATCCCTTATTGATTCCACCCCTCTTAACCCTTTTTTTTTTAAACTATTCTTCCATGTACATAACCTATTATTATCATAATTTGATCTATCAACAACAAAATTATATCTTCCCTTTGAATCTTGACATGCTTATTATTACAATGCACTTTATCGTCTAGGTTCAATTTCGTTGTATCTAACAGTATACATAGTATCATGTCATTTAAAAATATATGTAAGATTGTAACTGTTGTCGACCCTCAACCCTCGGGGTTTGATTGGAAAAAGACACTTTCTTTTGTGAGATAATGAGATTGTGGACTAAACAATCGTAGTGGAAATAGGGTTTCCCTATATATTATTAGTATAATTTGATAAGCAAAAAATTTATCTCTAGTTTGAATTTTAACATGCGCATGTGGCCGCTATGAATATGATGTTGTTACAAGTCTACATCTTATGAATATGCTTGAGAAATTAAGCCCATAACAAATGCATTTTATCGTCCAGGATAAATTTTGTTGCATCTAATGATATACATAATGTAATATTATTTAAAATTCTTAAATATCGTAGCAATATATATACCATCACAATGAAACATCTTTTTCATGCCCGTACCATGATACAAGCCTCACGTATAATTTATCATATATTGAAAATTGGTTTGCAAATAGAGGACATATGCTTAAAAGAAAAGTGATAAAAATCATTCCGTTTGTTGATAATATTTTTGGGCCGGTGACGTGGCGTCATCAGAGACGTCCCTTCATCCGCGCCCTGATCTGCAAAACAACAAAGACCCGCCGGGGGTGCCGGCGGAACTTCCTCCGACGATCAAGTCAGTCCGGTATTTATGTGAAGAGGAGAGAGAGAGAGAGAGAATGATAGATCCTGCCCAAATGATTTTTTTTATACTCCCTTTTATATCCCTGCATGTTATATGTCTATTTTGCCCATGTCAAGCACAAGGCCCATGGAGACGTCTGATATCTTCTCTGACTTGATTTGACTGGTCTCATAAATATTGAAGGCTTCCTGCGACCAAGGTTCTCGTCCGGGGACTAATTATTTTTCGGGGTCTGAAATCCCATGAATGAGGCCAACCTGGCCCACTCCAAAGTGGAGACAAATATTTTCCTAACACCGTTGTATATCAGAATGATCATCTATGTCTAACATCTCTTATACTTAAATACTTACGTACACATATTTAAGATTGTATTTAAAACATGTGAGTGTTTCACACTCACGATCGTAACATATATCAAGACTAAGACTACTCAAATCTGCCAGAGAGTACTCTTGGTATATCTTCTCGATTCTGTTAGAACAAATCTGAGAAAAATTCAAATTGAATATTTGTAAAACGAAACAATCCAAAGGAATAGCTAGCTACTAGCTACTAGCTAGTCTTATTCTAATCCAAGATTCCCAACAGTTTTCCTTAAGAAAAGGGCCTCAGAAAATTGCATGCCGACCGTCTCAATCATTGCATCACAGTCCCAATTAATTCACAGTACGTACCGATCAAAACTCTCCCATTTCTCTCTATTTTGGTCCACCATTTCCTAAAAGGAAAACGAGAATTCGTTTTCACGGATTTGAATTGGAATTCCTAACTAAATTGGCTGTGTTCAGGTTAATTTGTGAGCCGACTCGATACGTCAACTTGAATTGCTAGCCTTATTTTGGGACAGAGGTGGTTGGCCATCTTAGAATTGATCGTTTGGGGTGGCGGGGGGTGGTCGAACACCCTCTGAATCAATCTTTAGGATAATCAAACTATCCTTAATGGTTAGCTGCGCACCCCACCCCACCCCTTTTTATTTTATTTTATTTTATTTTTTGTATTTAAAGAATTTATTTGTAATTTTATAAGAACTTTGTAAAAAATAAAAAAATCGCAATTTATATGAAGGGTTCATTTTGTGACAAAGCATATCACAAAATTTGTAAATTCATTTTAAAACCAACGTAGAGGTTTTGAATTTGAATGTTCACACGTATGAGGAGAGTCTTAGAATATTGATTAAATGATTAAATTTATTCATTCTTATTAAGCTTATTCTTAAAACATAAGTGGTGGTTTATCAAAAATCAATTGCTTAAAATCGACTGTTGGGGTGGTTTGGCCTTAGAGGCCTAGATCCATTACTCATAAATGTGCTTAATTAGGAACACATCTTTATTGTATTGACTCGATATGATTGTATTATATTGTGTTGTATTTAATTATAAGATAATCTAATTAATAAGGAAACCCTAGATTTATTCTTTTAATAGTTTCTATATATGCATGTAAAATCAGTCTGCCTTTGTCTCTCATGCATTAATTATTGCATAACAATGAACAGAAAAATCCACCAACAGCCGAACAAATTAAAGGGGCCGTCTGGAAGTCTCTTAATATATTATACAGATTGAATCAACCAGCTGCGCTTGGTGTTAATTTGCAGTTCAATTTAGTAAACAAATTAATTATTTAATTTTTAAAAATATTGTAGTAATTAACAGCCGACAATCATCAAACAAACAAAGGACAATAAATTAATACCAGCATTTCAACATCCATGCATGCAGGCTTTCAAAATATTGAATGTTATATATAATTAGCTTGGCATAAAAGCGACAAACATAAACCCTGTCTCAGCTGGCTCTAGAGAAAAAAATTACAGAAAACAAATTTGAGAGGACGAGAGAGTAGATCTACTCCCTCTTCCTTCTTTTTTTTTTTTTTTTCTTTTGTTTGTATGTGTTCTTCTACCAAATCAGTAATTTTGGCATCTTCGCTATGCATCCGTCTATCTACTTCCGTGTTGTGTCATTCATATCTTCTATGGTCGTTGCTGCTATTTGCTGATTTGTGTTTTTACTTTGAATAAGAGTTTTCTTCTCTATAGATCTGCTCTTATGGACGATCTATGAGATGAAGGTTAATCAGGTGTGAGGGGTTATCTCTCATGGCCTGGATAGTTTTGTTGTGAGGAGTTATCTCTCAAGGCCTGGATAATTTCGGTGTAAGAGGTTATCTCTCACGGCCGGTTTAAATAATTTTTTCTAAGATATTTGGCTACCCTTATCTTAGATCTAGTCTGTTTAGAGCAGATCTGCTCTTTAACTTTTTGTATACATGGGTTAGCAGAAGATGAAAGTCATATATAGTATTTTATTATAAGAATTTTGTTTGTATCTATGAGTCTATGACTTTGTAATCTCATATTCTGTGACTATGATTTTGCAGAACTTTATACTTTGTAATGTAAGAGCTTTATGCTCGTGATCTTTGATCAATGAAATATTCAGATCTTTTGTTAAAAACAAAAAAAAGCTTGGCATAAAAACAAGAAAATTATCATATTGCATTGTCTTGTTGCTCACCAAATGATTCCACCAAAGCATAAACGGATTTAGGGGGGCATTATATGCCATGCAAGGCCCCCCTCAATTCCTAAATAAATAAATAAAAATGTAAAAAAATAAAAATTTAGTATATTGGTCTTTACTAACAAATTTTTTTTAACCCTAGCCCCTACCCATAAGAGTTTCTGGCTCCGTCCCTGCACCGAAGACTCATAGTTTTATCCTCCTTATTTATCATAATAATATTAAGGGATAATTGCATCATTGGTTCCTGTGGTATGCCATAATTATTTTTCATTCCCTATGGTTTAAAAAGTGCATGGGAGGTCCCTGTTGTATGCAATAATTACGTTTTACTCCCTAGGTCGATTTTCCGTCCACCATTTTGACGGAATCTATTAACCCTACACGTCAGAGCCACGTGTCACCAATAAGATGGCGACATGTGTTCATCTTAATAAAAAAAATATAAATTTATTAAAAAATAAATAAATATATTTTTTAAAAAACAAAAAAAAAAAAAAGATAAAAGGCAGGCCAAGGGGTGGCCAGGCCACTACGCGCAGTGGCCGCAGGGGGTGGCACGCGGCCACGCCCAGTGGCCGAGGGTGGCCCGAAGGCCACCCTAGAGACCCACCCTCAGGCCATTGGGGGTGGCCGTGCCCCACCCCTTGGCCTGCCTTTTTTCTTTTTTCTTTTTTCTTTTGTTCTTTTTTTTTTAAAAAAAAAAAATAAGTTTATTTATTTATTTTTTAATAAATTTATATTTTTTTTATTAAGATGGACACGTGTCGCCATCTTATTGGCGACACGTGGCGCTGACGTGAAGAGCTAATAGATTCCGTCAAACTGGTGGACGGAAAATCGACCCAGGGAGTAAAACGTAATTATTGTAATCCACAGGGACTTTCTATGCATTTTTTAAACCATAGGCAATGAAAAATAATTATAGCATACCACAGGGACCAACGGTGCAATTATCCCTAATATTAATAATAATAATAATAATAATAATAGAAGATAATTCCAATTTCTAATGTGCGTATTATCAACAAAATTCCGATTTTACTGGCAACCCTTCACCCAAGTGTAGGGGTGTAAACGAGCTGAGCTACTCGTGAGCTTACTCGGGATCGGCTCGAATAAACTCGACTCGTGCTCAAATCGATTATTAAATGAGCTATTCGTGAACACGAAAATCAAACTCGATTATTAAACAATGCAAACTCGTATAAACTCGGCTCGACTCGATTAAAGCTCGTGAACCCGCTCGTATAAGGATCGACTCGTTTATTAAGGCTCGACTCGTATATATATATATGTTAAAAATAAGTTTTAATTTGTTAATATATAATTTATTTGTACAATATACTATATATAAGCATGAATTAAGTAACAAATAAAAATAGTCAATAAATATTAATTGGTTATAATTATTTGGTTGTATCAATATGTATATAAAATAGTAAAAGTGAATAATATTAATACTTAATTGTTAATCATATAATCATATGATATAATGACAATTCAGATACTTAATCATATAATTCATATTATATTATTTATGTAATATAATATGACTATATGATCATATAATAATATAACATTGTGGCATATAACATGTAATTATTGATTCACTATATTCAATGTTATAACTTATAAGTATTATTATTATATACTTATGAATCATTACATCACCGTCATCACGTGATTCAAAATCTAAGATCATATGAGCATACAAATAAAATGATTTAAGTATTTAGATACTTAGATACACTGATTAAGTATGATGTAAGATTTTAAGTATCTAATAATTAGTAATAATACTTAGAGTCTTAGATACAATGATTAGGTATATAGATTATATACATAAGTATGAATTCATATTAATTATACGAATTATAATAACACTTTTTAAACTTAATCATGTTGTTCATATATAATGACAATGTAATTCATATAATCCCAAATTAAGTTATTAGGATTGGTCGATTGGTTCAATTGGAATTACTAATGTGTTAATTATGATAATAATTTAGGTGTTATCATTAGAATTTAGATCATATGATTTAACATTGTGCATTTGTGCTACATAACCATTAGATATTAATCATATGATCTAAGAATTATTATTAGACTTTAAAAAAAGAAGAAGGTATTATTATCATTTGATATATAGAACCATATGAAAATATAATAATTATAATTATTAATGTTTTAACTTAATATTTATATTGACTATTGTTACATTTTTTTTTATTTATAGTTAAAGGACATAAATTTCCTACAAACCGGTAGGTAGGAAATTTAATACAACTCACATATAAGATTAACATGTGTCCCTTAACATGTGAGAATCACATGTTTTAATAACAAGTGCTTCTTGTAAGAATTCAATGTCCCACATGACCTGACACATAAGACAACTTATTAGACTCGATCTTAATGTGGTTAATTAATCCTCCTTTATTAATTGTTGATTAATGGTTAATTAATACACCTTAAGAAAGTGTTGGTTAATTAACTACAAGAAGTTAATGTTTCTTATTAATTAATTCTAACTTTGATGGAAAGTAGAATTAATGGTAATAAAAGAACAAATGTTAAACTCGTATAAACTCGGCTCGACTCGACTTGACTTAATTGTTACCGCTCGAACTCGGCTCGAGCTCGTGATGAATAAGCTCGGGATCGGCTCGGGCTCGTGATGAATGAGCTCGAGCTCGTAATGAATGAGCTCGAGCTCGGTTCTGGCTCGCTCGAGCTCGGCACTGGCTCGCTCGAGCTCGGCTCATTTACACCCCTACCCAAGTGGAAGGTGCCGGCCGGCGGAGTTGCGGAGTTGGAATCTGAACATTGCATGTGTTATTAATTAATGAAACAAGCACATCCTTAACATGCATGGCTCACATGGCAGGATATGATTGGTGGCAAAGGCACAAACTTTTGACTACCAATTTGGTCCATGCCATTAATAGTTATCAGATTTTATTTTATTTTTTAAAAAAAAAAACTTCTAACACTTCACGGTTGTTGTTGAAAGATATATATGCAGAATATGATTGGTGGCAAAGGCACAAACTTTTGACTACCAATTTGGTCCATGCCATTAATAGTTATCAGATTTTTTTATTTATTTTTTTTAAAAAAAAAAAAAAAAACTCTAACACTTCACGGCTGTTGTTGAAAGAGATATATATATATATATATATATATATGAGTAATGATTCAATGACATCTAAAGATACAACTTTTCACCACCTTGCCTATGTGGTAAGGTGGTCCCTCACCTTAATTTATTTTTTAAAAATAATAAAACTCAAAAAGTAATAGGGAACCACCTTGCCACATAGACAAGGTGGTAAAAAGTTGTATATTTAGGTGGTAGTGAATCATTACTCTCTCTCTCTCTCTCTCTCTCTATATATATATATATATATATATTTTGTCAGAATATATAAAAAAATATTACATTTTTATTATATTCGGAAAAGCTAGAGAGAAAAGAGCACAAGTAAATACGAAGATGATACATGCACTATAAGTGCACAACACCAAGGCACATTGAAGTGGAACCCACACATGTAGGTCCCCCCAATCTACCTTGGTGTTGTGTACTTGTTGTAATTTGAGCATAACCCAAATATGGTAATCATTATAGAGAGGTGATTCCCGTACATCACATGTACAACAAGGGTACAACACTCCTCTCACATGGGGTGGACCCCACAGTGTGTGGGGTCCACCCCATGTGAGAGGGGTGTTGTACCCTTGTTGTACATGTGATGTACATTTATCATTTTCCATCATTATAATCCCATTAGTATTTGGGATTTGATTCTTGTACAACACCAATACAACAACTGCACAACAACCCCTCACATGAGGGTGGGCCCCAGTATGTAGGACCCACCCTCATGTGAGGGATTGTTGTAGAGTTGTTGTATTGGTGTTGTAAATCTAACATTTTCCTTAGTATTTCATTATAATTAATCGTAAAAGAGAATATTTTAATATCAACCAAATATAGAATATATAAAAAATATATTCTAACATATATATTTATATATACACCGTTAAAACACTTTCTTCTCTATATATACAAACAATAATCTAGCTTGGATCTAAACTCATTACCATTCTCCTTCTTTCTCTTTTTCTTACACAGAACAATGGAAAGTAAGCCTTTTTGTTGGGTTCTTTTAGCCTTTTTCATTCTGTTATGCTTTGTGGCTCAAACTCATGGGAGGATGAAAGAGCAAGGCTTACACCATCTCTACAAGTCCATTTTGAAGCCAGATTTTGGTCTCGACACGAGCCTTTTCCAGGCAGCTGACCTTATCGTCGATCAAACCAATGTTTTTCCTCAGCGGGACTTGAAAGAGAGAGATTGGATTAAGGCATGGCCGGGACAACCCCCCGTGAAATTCTCTCAATACAGTGGTTACGTCACCGTGAATAAAGCTGCCGGTCGCACGCTCTATTACTACCTTGCTGAAGCTCAACAATATAAGGATACATTGCCTCTTCTTCTTTGGCTCAATGGAGGTAATCCATATATAATACAGTCTACATGCAATGTCATGTCACTTTGCTCAAATAAAACACCTGTAATTTGTTTTTCTTATTTTTTTGAAGGGCTTTCCTTTTATAAGGGAGACAAAGAAAGATGGTAGGGATGCATAAAAATAAATAAAAATCCATAAAAATCATAAAACGAACCTGGCCTAGAACTCTTGATATGTTCACCATTGATGTAGAAGTCTTACCTACTTTCTCTATCTCTCTCTCCTCATTCCAAGTTTTCTCTCCTTAATTTCCTTGGAGTAAACTGTGGCTAAATATTGTTCTTATTGAACAATATTGTACCATGGAAAAATGATTTTTTTATCATTTATTTTTCATAATGCAATATTGTTCACTTTTTTAACTATCCTCGAAATTGTTGGGAGAAAATTCCGACAATCTAGAAATATGTTTTAAAAACGTATGTGAAAATCGACAAATATAACAAACTGAATCAAAGAAATTTGGAGGAAACTCACATATATAGGAGTATTAATTATTCCCTTATCTATTTTTACTCTATTATATATTTTGATTATAAAATAGGTAGAAATAACTTGTGTCAAATTATATATTAATGTTTTAAATAAATTAATTTTAACCCCCTTCATGGGGTGTGGCCTGCCGCCACTTTTTGTGGAAGTGTGACGATCTAATCCCACACTTCACTCTTACGGAGGATTTCTCGGCGTGCATCTCGCTTGCGTGTGTGACAATCATGCAATTTAAAATTAAAAAATATTTCAAAAAAATCATTTATGTTAGATTTTATTAAATAATTTAATTTAATTTAATTTATTTATTTATTTCTCTAGCGTTGCAACTTTAACATGCATGCATTTAGACCTCTCTTTTGTTAAAAAAAATGTAGATTTCATATCTAATAAATCTATATATAGTGGATTAATGAAGCTGATATAATAAATACAATAATAAAGAAATCAGAAAATTAATACAAAATATTCAAAATATATTAGAAACTTTTTCTAAACTATATATTGTTAGTTGTTATAAGTGCAACCTATAGATTACATTAATAGTACTACTACCACTAAACATATCGTTGGAACAAGTTTTGACACGTGTTAATATGTAATTGAAGCTAAAAGTTGTACGTAAACATTTAATACCCTCTAGCACCATTCAATCATATATGCTGATACGTGTAAAAAGTTGTAAAAAGAAACGATAAAACAATTTTCTCTTTAGCATTTGTTTAATAATTTATTATCTTTTGTATTTTTAATAATCTATGTTATAATTTGATGAATAACCTTGCTCAATTACTGTCTGTATAGGCCCAGGTTGTTCATCTCTTGCATATGGAGCAATGCAAGAGCTGGGTCCATTTCGCGTGCGTAGCGATGGCAAAACACTTTTCAAAAATAATTTTTCTTGGAATTATGGTAAATTTATTTAATGACATTTGTTGTATTATTTTTAATGAAAAATATGGAGAGTTTAGATTTTCTTTTCTTCTTTGGTTTCAATTCTAATTTTTGTTTTGGAATTTTCTCTTCAGCTGCTAATGTTCTGTTCCTTGAGTCACCTGCTGGGGTAGGATATTCTTACTCCAATACGACATCGGATTATGATAAAATGGGGGACAGAATCACCGCAGCAGATAATTATTTGTTTTTAGTGAATTGGCTAGAGAGATTTCCTGAGTACAAGAATCGACCTTTTTATATTTCTGGAGAAAGTTATGCTGGGCATTATGTTCCTCAACTTGCACACACCATTCTTCATCACAACAAAAAGGCTAATAGGACCATTATCAACCTCAAGGGGATCATTGTAAGTCTCTCTCTCTCCATATAGGCCAATAATTGGAAAGTTCAAGCTCTATAGCAAATAATTAGAAATCATAACAGGAAAGTGGTTAGCTTAGCTTTTCAACAGGAAGAAATCATGGAAATTAATTAACTTGGAAGTTAGCTAACTATAGTTATATTACTCATTGTTGCTTCCATTTTTCTTGTCTTTCTCTAAGGTTTCATATTAATAAAATTTAATTAAATTTATAATTTTTTTTTATCAATATTTACTTTTAAGATAATGACGCGGAGCAAAACTAAGATTGTTCTCACAACATAGAAACTAAGAATTAAATATTGAAAAGAGAATTCAGGAAGAGAGAAAATAATTACAAATAGGAAAGAGAAATACCATAATTTTCTCAAATAAACAAACAGAAGAAATAACTCTGAAAGATTTAAATTTAATTGATACTTCAAAACTTGATTCCAAAATAATAAAGACATGTCTTTATATAAGAAAAATTTGAGTATTTTCTAAGCAGAATACTTGAAAAAAAAAAGGAAATAAATAAATAAAAATACAAAACATAACTGTACATGAATCAGATAACCGATAATTCAACGTTAACAAAGAAAATTATATGAAACTTACACTTGGTCCAACCTGTAGAAGTGGACCTAAACCCATGACAATATTAGGCATACCAAACCAACCCTTTTTTGTCTTTAGGAAATAGCATATAGTAGTGGGTTTGTAACAATCTTGGAAAAATGCTAGTTACATTTGAATTATAACTCTAAAAGGATAAGTCAAGGTTTTCCTTAAATTTATAATCCGCCCAA
The DNA here is from genome assembly GCA_028654335.1 of Alnus rubra. NCBI lineage: Eukaryota > Viridiplantae > Streptophyta > Magnoliopsida > Fagales > Betulaceae > Alnus > Alnus rubra. Next base: position 3,284,135 of record JAJPGS010002489.1, on the reverse strand, counting down.
CTCATGTGGAAAATTTATTTTTTAAATGCATGTAGGACAAACTTTATAAGGCGACACAAACTCTTCACTCAAATTCTTAATTAAAGTCCTTGTCAAGGTGCATGCAATGCCTCAACACTACATAGTGTTACTAGGTTACTAAAATACCTTTTGTAACAACGAAAATAAACTAACCATATTTGCACTATAACTTTAAAAGGACTATATATATATATATATATATATATATATATGTGATTTTCTTGATCGATCCGAAACTAATTACTTTATAGAGTCACATTATTACTTTGGCTTCATGATGTGTGAAATGCTATTGATTTGATGGGAAAACTACTTTTCACATGCTAAAACAAGATGAACAATGGGCAGTCAACTCAAATCGTTCTTTCTTAAATGAAGTTAAAGGATCACATCTTGCAACAATTTTTCCTTTCCCCTCTTTGAAGCTTAAACTTATGTTTTAGACAACCACCCACGGCATTCAAAAGAAGAAAACAGACATCAACAATCCAAATATAACATGCCGGCCTGAGCACCACAGAAAAGCCGGAAGAGGGTTTAATTAACAAGGAGCTTGCTCCAGTACTTCGTCTACGAGTGTTGGCCGGGGGGCTTAACGTTATTGGCACCCCCATAAACTACTTTTCACATGTATATATTAAGGAATAGAATTTATCGTTAGTTCAAAAATTGGGCTTCTGCTGGTCCACTGACCACTTCCTGTGGTGCAAAATTGTTGATAGTTTGTCAAGTTTCTTTTGTTTTATGCCCTCTAGTTTGCCATCATTTTGTTCAGCCGTCATTATTTGGCACCAGAAATATATGAACAAATTGGGCTAATCTCTGGTCCATCTGGGTCACATTCAGCCCATCACCCACTTCCTGTGCTACATTTGTTGATAGCGAAAATGATTCCGAGGGGTCGGTAATTTTGTTGTCTCAATTGTTAGTAAGTTGAATAGTAAATATAATAGTCTTTAAGGACCCATCTATTCAAACAAGTGTCTACAGCCAGCCCGGAACAAACTGTTGAAGATTAATTTGGAATTTCGGATCCATGAATAAATAGCTAGATAAACAAAAAGGAAATGAGATCGAGTTTTTTTTTTTTTGTCAAACTGAGTTAAATGACATTTCTTTCACCGAGTATATAAAATTGATAAAAATCTTTAGAGCATGTGTATTTTTAACGTGCATGCGAGAATAATATGCTTTAAGGATAAATATCACTTGTTCTGAAACTGAATGTAAAAACCACATGCTTTAAGAATATACGTCGAACCGAAAGAATTTCCACCTACCTACCTTCCAAAAGAAAAAGGCTTGTTCCGTGCATGGACCATGGAAGCTTTTGCTCTCTTTGGGCTAGTGTTGACGCACTGCCCTGTCCACATTGGATGGTGCAAAAGTGTCAACTAGATGAAAGTGGAAGTTTACAACTAATTTTTATTTTCTCATTTTATAAAATCATATATTGAAAAGTTTGTTACTTTTAAATACTACGCTATTTAATAAATTTTTATATATATGTTATACAACTAAAATGATATGACAGTAAAAATCAGCTCTTAATTATTTTATTTTTAGAAATGCTGATCAAAAAGCTAATAGGTTCAACATATTGCAGATTGGAAATGCAGTAATCAATGATGAAACAGATGAACGAGGAATGTATGATTACTTTGCAACACATGCACTCGTTCCGGACAGAGTTGTGTCTCAAATACAAAAATACTGTGATTTCTCACCCAAAGCCGGCAATCAGTCAAGTGAATGCAATGCAGTCGTTGATGCAGTCGACCCGAATATTGACAACATTAATATCTACAACATCTATGCTCCCCTCTGTTTTTCTACCAATGTCACAGCCCGGCCCAAAAAAGCTTCTGTAAGTGACAGTTTCTCTCTTTTAATTAACAAGCTAGTATCAAAGATCTAGGAGAGACATTAAGTATATACATATAAAAGAGGTTTACAAAAGTAATAAAATTTTGACTAGGAAAAAAAAAGTGATAATGGTTTATTAGAAGGAGAGATCTTAAGTGTATAGGAGGTATAAAAAAGGTTCACCTAAAGAAAATATGCTTCATTTTGGTTTGTAAAGAAAATATAGATGTATAGATATATCCTCCATTTTGGTTTGTAAAGAATGAGAGGAATTGAAGGAAATTTTTTTTTTTTTTTTTTAAAAAAAAAAAGGGAAACAAAAGAAAGAAAGAAGTAAGTGATGGTCTTAAGAACAAGATTTGAATAAAGACCCTAATTTCGGGCTCAGGGTATCTTTCCTTTATGATATGATTCCCTAGGATCCAAACAGTTCTTAAAATGTGTACCCAAAATTTGACTTAGCTAAAAAAAAAAAAAGTTATTATAGTAAAATTTTTTTTTGAATAGGGTAATGTAATGCACTAGCTAGATCGTTATGATGCATTGATCTTAAAATAGGATTTAGTATAGTAATTTTTTTATTTTTTATTTATTTTTTTCAGAAAGAGGTGATGAACTTAGGCCTCAAAAGTTTTATAAGTTGTCTGTTTTTTTTTTTTTTTTTTTTTGTAAAATGAAGTAAACTTAACTTATTTAAATCATTAAATGACATATATATTCTTTGGAAAAAAATAAATATAAAAGTTGGATTAATTATTTTTTGTTGTGCAGATACTAAATTTTGATCCATGTAGCGACTATTATGTGTATGCTTATCTGAACCGACCTGATGTTCAAGCAGCCATTCATGCCAATGTAACTAAACTTACACATGATTGGGAGCCATGCAGTGATATCATTGGTAACTGGTTAGATAGCCCTTCGACCATCCTTCCCCTTCTCCAAGAGTTCATGGCCAATGGTCTCAGAGTTTGGGTTTTTAGGTAAATAAAACTTCATTAATTGTCATTATCATTTATATTTTCTAATTGTTGTTGTCGTTGTTGCTATTGTTCATTAGTTTGTGGGTGCGTAATTGAGTATGCTATTTAGTAAACTCTTATACTATTGAAATGATGTATTGGATGAAATACAGTGGCGACACTGATGGAAGGATACCTATTACTTCAACAAAGTACTCTCTAGACAAATTGAAGCTTCCTGTGAAGACTAATTGGCATCCTTGGTTCCTCATGGGAGAGGTATAAATTAATTACTTCTCTTTTGTCTATTTCTTTTCTTTGCATATATACAAACAAAAGTGTTGTATTAATTAATTTCTTCAATGATTGGGTTTGTGTCACAGGTTGGTGGGTACACAGAAGTGTATGAGGGAGACCTAACATTCGTGACAGTGAGAGACGCAGGGCATCAAGTGCCAAGCTTCCAACCAGCCAGAGGACTTTCTTTGATCAAGCACTTCCTTGATGGCACACCTCTTCCAAACAGTAAAAGATCCTTACTAATTTCATTTAATCTTAAGCTTCCTTGCCTTTTCAGTGCTAATTTTATTGTACATTTCATCTAGTTGCCATGATTTATAAAGAAAGTAGCAAGTTGCTATACGTAATTAGAGAAAAACTCAAATTTGCTTTTTTTTTTTTTTTTGGTTAGAAAAAGTATATATAGTCGATCCCCTATTATTACCAAACAATTGTAAGGTTTCTCAAACTTTCAATTTTTGCAATATCCTCCGTAAACAAAGCCTCCTCCGCCAAAGCCTCATTATAAGAATCGGCTTCATTAGTGTCCAACTTTTTAGCTGTGACCTCAAAGTGGCTGCTAATAATCGTTTATTTGCGGCGAAATCAAAGTCGCCACTAATAGTCGACGCTAATATACAAAAGCATTATTATTAGCGTCAACTTTGTGGTCACCGCTAATAACTGTTAGTTAGATACAACTAGCATATATTTTATTCAGCTTATATTCAGCCTTAATGATAGCTGTAGATATTCTGTAATTATAGGTTGATTATAGTTGCCTTATTTGGTTTCCTAGAATCATGTAATTGTTGATATTCAACATTGTAACTACGATTTATTTTCTATATAATACAACCCTCACAAAGAGAGGTTTTCAATCCAATTGACATGGTATCAGAGCCCTCATCTAAATTAGGGTTGTTCAATTTTATTTTTTTATTTTTTATTTTTTTGCTCTTGATAAATCAAATAGAGGTGAACTCTGTCAGTAAGTAGCAGAGTGTTGCTATAGGATTTCGGTGGGTTTTTTTTTTTGGTAATTTCCTGGGTAGTCGACAGTTTCTAGAGTTTGGTGATTGTTGGCAGTTCCTGCTGGGTTTACGGTGGGTTTCTGGTGGGTGCTAGGTTTCTGCTCAATTTCATGTTGTTAGCAACAGTTTCTGGTGGGTGCTACATTTCCAGTCAGATTCTGGTGCGGTGAGCGTGGAAGGTTCCTGGTGCTTGGATGGTTCCTGGGTTTCCGGTCAGATTCTTGGTAGGTATCGGAAGGTTCTATGCCAACTTTTGGAGCAGTTCCGACTATTTATGGTGGACAGGAGCAATTCCGACGATATGTACAGTTTTGGAGTGTTTTTCGGCATTGTTTTCAGCGGTCTGTGGTGGCTGTTGTTTCTGGTGAATCAGGTTTTATATTTTATGATTCAATTTTATTGGGTTTAATCATGTCTTCGGGTGATTCTTTTGGGGTGTGTTTTACTGGAAAAAATTACTCTCTTTGGGAATTCCAGTTTCGCTTATTTGTTACTAGAAAAGAATTGTGGGGCCAGATTGATGGTAGTGATCCAGCTCCTCCGGAGCCTAAGGAGTTGGCCAAGTGGAAGGTGAAGAATGCACGTGTGATGTCCTGGATTTTAAGGTATGTTGATCCTCTTATTGTGCTCAATTTAAGGGCCTATAAGATTGCGCAGACTATGAGGGAGTACTTGCTGAAGGTTTATCACCAAGATAATACCGCACATAGATTTCAGTTGGAATATGAGATTGCAATTACACTCAAGGCAATCTCTCCATTCAGGAATATTTTTCTGGTTTTTAGAATTTATGGGGAGAATTCTCTGATGTGGTTTATGAGAAGGTACCTGCTGCATCTATCTTTGCTGTTCAGGTTGTTCATGAGCAGAGCAAGAGAGATCAATTTCTGATGAAATTGGTCCCTAAATTTAAGGCTACTCCCTCAAATTTAGTGAACCGAGATCCTTCACCATCTTTGGATGTTTGTTTTGGATAATTGCTTTGCGAGGAGCAGCATCTTCTCACACAGGCTACGTTCCAGCAGATCGCCAACCCGAATCATGTTGCCTATGCAGTCTACGGGAGAGGGAAGGGTAAGAATATGTGCAAGGTCCAGTGCTTCGGCTGCAAGGAGTATGGTCATATTGCTACCAACTGTGCAAAGAAAATTTGTAACTACTGTAAGAAATAAGGCCACTTTATCAAAGAATGTCCCACTCGGCCTCCCAATCGTCGCGCTACCCCTTATCAGGCTACATTGAACACTTATTTTGCTCCAGGGGTGTCCTCAGCTTCTTTGCCTACAACCAGATCTTCTACCCTTACCTTTGAGATGGTCTAGCAGATGATTATGTCAGCATTTTCTACCTTAGGGCTTCAAAGTAATACTTCACATAAGTCTTGGCTTATTGATTCTACTGCATCCAATCATATGACCAAATCAATTGATACGTTGTGCAATGTTCGTCCACATCATGGTGCATCCCAAATTCAAGTAGCTAATGGGAGTCATTTAGCTATTAATGAAATAAGAAATATCAATCATTCATTCACAGATGTTTATGTATCTCCTGAACTATCTAATAATCTTATTTTGGTTGGCCAGTTAGTTGAGAAAAATTGTGATGTCCATTTTTCTCGTGATGGTTGTCTTGTGCAGGATCAGGTGCCGGAGAAGATACTCTCAAAGGGGCCTAAAGTTGGCAGACTCTTTCCATTGTAATTTTCTATTCCTAGTAGTTTATCTTTGGCTTGTATGACAGTTAATACTCCGAGTAAAGTATGACACAAACGTTTGGGCCATCCAAATTCTGTTATTTTGTTTCATATGTTAAATTTTGGTTTGTTAGGTAATAAAGAACATGTTTTTAAATACTTGTCATTTTATTGTTCTGTATACAAACTTGGTAAGAGTAAGTCTCTTTCGTTTCCTTCTCATGGTAGTTGTGCTACAAAATGCTTTGATATTGTGCATAGTGATGTCTGGTGCATTTCTCCTGTAATTTCCCATGCTCGATATAAATAGTTTGTGACATTCATAGATGATTTCAGTCGATATACTTGGGTCTATATTCTTCTGGCCAAATCTGAGGTCCTATCTGTTTTTCAGACCTTTGTCGTATATATTAAGAACTAATTTTCTACATGTATTAAGATGTTGAGGTCTGATTCTGGTGGAGAATACATGTCCCACGAGTTTCATGATTTCTTACATCACAAAGGCATTGTCTCTCAGTACTCTTGTCTTATACACCTCAGCAAAATGGGCGAGCCCAGCGAAATAACCGACATCTCTTGGATGTTGTTCGCACCTTATTACTTGAATCATATATTTCTTCTAAATTTTGGGTTGAGGCATTATCTACTGTAGTTTACTTAATTAATCGGCTGCCCTTTCAGGTCTTGAATTTTGATTCTCTTTATCACCGTTTATACCATCCGCATCCTAGCTATCTTAATCTGCATACTTTTGGATTTGTTTGTTTCATTCGTTTACCTCCTCATGAACGTCACAAACTCTCTGCTCAGTCTATTAAATGTGCCTTTATGGGTTATATCCTTTCACACAAAGTATATGTTTGCTATGATTCGTGTGCTAACAAATTTCGTATATTGCATAATGTTGTTTTCTTTGAGAATCAATGTCTCTTTTCTACCTATGTTGAGTCATTGCCTGAGATTAGTATTCTACCTTATTTTGATGAATTGACTCCTCTCCCTGAACGATTTAAACCTGAAATTGTGTATACTCGACGTCGACTGACTTTGACTGTTCCCAAGGCTAAACCTTCATCTGAAACTGCTCCGACAACTTCTCATGAGATTGACATGTCCTCCGAGACAGATCCGATAAGTTCTCCCATGCCCCCTGAGCCTAGTCCTTGATGATTTGCCCGAGTATCACGTCCTCCTAATCGATATGGTTATTACGACACTTCTTTTAACACTACTTTGTCCTCTATTTCCATTCCTACATGCTTTTCAGAGACTGTTAAACATGAATATTGGCGAAAAGCGATGGAGGAGGAACTTCAGGACAATCATACATGGGATGTAGTTCCTTGCCCCTATATTGTTAAAGCCATCGGTTGTAAATGTGTTTTTTCAATTAAGCTCTGTTCTGATGGAACTCTGGACCGGTATAAGGCACGATTAGTTTCCCCTGGGAACATGCAAGTATATGGGGTGGACTATGAGGAGACATTTGCTCCGATGGCGAAGATGATTATAGTGGCTGGCCACTTTTCACCAGATGGACATCAAAAATGTTTTTCTTCATGGTGATCTCAAAGAGGATGTTTACATGACTCCTCCTCTGGGTTTGTTCTCTACTCCGTCTTCCGCTCCGTGTAAGTTAAAGTGGTCTCTTTATGGCTTAAAACAGGATCCACATGCGTGGTTTGAAAAATTCAGGTCTACTTTATTTCACATCTCCTTTGTTCAAAGCCAATATGACTCCTCTTTGTTTCTGTGCAAGACTCCGACAGGTCTCGTTCTTTTACTTGTATATGTGGATGATATTGTCATTACTGGCATTGACTCCAACTTGATTTCCCACCTCAAGCATAATCTTCAGGCTTCTTTTCATATGAAAGACCTTCGTCTTCTTACATATTTTTTGGGTTTGGAAGTGCACACGGATTCTTCGGGTATATTCTTGAATCAACACAAATATACCTAGGATTTGATTGGTTTGGCTGGTCTTCAGGATTTGCCTTCGGTGGATACTCATATGGAGGTCAATGTGAAATATCGAAGTGAGGAGGATGATTTTCTTGTTGATCCCACAATGTTTCGATAGTTGGTAGGGAGCTTGAACTATTTGACTATTACTCAACCTAATATTTCCTTCGTTGTCCAGCAGGTTAGCCAGTTTATCCAAACTCCACGCCACCTTCATTTAGCTGCTATTCGCCGTATTATTTGATATCTTCGGGGGTCACCTGGCCGTGGGTTGTTCTTTCCAACTGGCTCTCCGCTTCACCTTGTTACTTATAGTGATGTTGATTGGGTCAGATGTCCGATACTCGACAGTCCGTCAAGGGTTAGTGCATGTTTCTTGGTGATTCTTTGATCCTTGGAAAAGTACGAAACAAGCTCACGTTTCTAAATCCTCTACTGAAGCCGAATCTTGGGCAATGTTTGCTGCTTGTTCTGAGATTGTCAGGTTACGTGGGCTTCTGGCTGAGCTTGGTTTTTCTCAATCTGATTCTACTCCTCTTCATGCTGATAATACTAGTGCCATTCAAATAGTTGCTAATCCTTTTACCATGAGCGTACCAAGCATATTGAAGTAGACTGTCATTCTACTTGGGAAGCCATGGACACTTGAGTTATATCTCTTCCTCATATTTCTACTAATCTCCAGCTCGTTGACATCTTCACGAAGGCCATGGCACGACATTGCCATCAATTTCTTGCTGGCAAATTGATGCTTCTTGATCGATCAGCATCAAATTTGAGGGGGGATGTTAGTTCGATACATCTAACATATATTTTATTCAGCTTATATTTAGCTTTAATGATAGCTGTAAATATTCTGTAATTATAGGTTGATTATAGTTGCCTTCTTTAGTTTTTTAGAATTATGTAATTGTGGATATTCAGCATTGTAATTACGGTTTATTTTCTATATAATACGACAACCCTCACAAAGAGAGGTATTCAATCCAATTGACAATAACTTGGCGGGATTTTTTTTCCAATGCACGGGCTGTTGTGGAAAGATATTAGCGGCAACAGTTAGAAGGCCCTATTAATAGTCAATTATTAGCAGCTACTTTTGACGATTGCCATTAATAACTTGGCAAGATTTTTTTAAGAGGCGGCCTGTTGTGGAAAGATATTAGCGGCGACTTTTGACAATCACCGCTAATACTTGACACTTTAAAAAATTATTAATAATAAAGATATTATCCTATTAGAATTATATTAGCATATAAAAAACATATTTTCCTCTTAAACCTATACATTTTATATATATATATATATATATATTACTAGCGAATTTTCTATTTTATTCTTATTTAATATATATACACTGCTTTCTAATTTTTTAAGATATATATAAGCATGTATGTATCTATATTAATTATTTTCTTCACGATCAATCCTACTGCATTGGATTCTAGACTTGGTTAACTGTATCATTAACACAAGAAAATGATCTAATGTATAACCTTTTTAGTGCATTAGTCTGATCAATCATGATAGAGTTCGACTGATTAACACAATAAAGGTTCGATCGAATGTCCGATCGATCATAATGTACTAGTTCGATCAATTATAATAGATCATAAGATCGATCGTGATAGGATTGATCGATCCTTATGCACTAGTCCAATCAATTGTAACTCTATGGCATTTTTATTATCCTAGTCCGATCAATCATGATAAGAACATCCAATCGATCCTTTTGCGGCAATTTCGATTAATCATCACTCTATGGATTTTTTTTATTATCCTTGTGCATTATATAATGGTCAATCATAATACGAACATCTGATCGATGATTATTCATTAGTTCGATCAATTGTGATAAGACCATCCGAACGATCCTTGTGCATAAGACCGATCATTAATCACTATCGATCCTAGTGCATTACTCTGATAGATCGTGATAGGATCGTAGGATTGATCGTGATAGGATTGTTGGTTTGACCGAACATCTGATTGATCCTAGTGCATTAGTCTAATTAATTGTGATAGGATCGTAGGATCAATCGATCAACCGATCAATCGTCCGATCGAACAAACGATCGGTTGTCCGATCGAACAACCGACCAATAGCCTGATCGATCATTGTGCAATACTCCAATCAATCGTAACCCTATGAATTTTTGTATTACCCTTGTGCATTAGTATGATTAATCATGATAAAAACATATGATCAATCCTTGTGTATTAGTTTGATCGATCATGATAAGACCATCCAATTTTGTAATAGTAGAATTGGACTATAGAGAAGGTGTTGATCCTCAGGGATTGAGTTGGTTTTGTTATCAAGTCTTAACAAAATTTATTCTAACTTAACTCAACGGAAAAATGATTTGTTCTTTTTGTTTTGAAACTAAATGCTGAAACATAAACTGAAATGCAAATAAATGAGAGTAGTTGATAGGGAATTGATTTCACCACTAATCTCGTAACAAAGGATATTGTATTTAACAAAGAAAATTCATTCTATTCATAATATGACTAGTGTGTGTTTGTCAAGCACCATCATCTGTTGGCACGAATTGTCGACCTACCTCTAATTTGGGGCACAATACGTCTTCTCTAGGCATGGATTATCAAATCTCTTAATTTCGTTACAAACAATCAAGGAATCATCATAACTCATCTTAGGTTAGCACGAATCATTTACCAAAAAGCTACACTAAACTATGTTGTGGCACGATTCGTCTTCCCTAGGCATAGCCTATCAAACACTCCCTACAAAAAAAAAAAAAAAAAAAAAAAAAAGGGTGGAAGGGTGGGGGGGGGCATTTAATGACGTTTTTTAAATGAAACTTTTCACTAAAAAAGCGTCACGAATTAGTTGGTGTCATTTATTTCGCAATGCTTGCTAAGTGTCGTGCTACCACAAGTCTGGAATTTTTTTGAACAACGCTTTTTCCGTAAGCATCATAATTTTTTTTTAACAACGCTTCTTCCGTAAACGTCATAAATTACAATAATGTCCTTTTTTTTTCTTTTTAATAAAGGACTCGTTTTTTGGGCGACGCTTATATAATAAATATCATTATTTTGTGACACCTTCGGTATAGAAGACATTAAAATTTTACGACGCTTATGTATCAAACGTCATTATTTTGTAACACCTAATGTATAAAGGATGTTAAAGTTTTATGACATTTTCTGTGCAAGTGTCGCAAATTTATGTCGTTTACTCAGTAAACGTCATCAACATTCAACAAACAAAATTTTCTTTGAACCAAAAAAAAAAAGACATGGTTATTTTATGAAATTTCCCCCCTTTTTAAATATGTTTTCACCTCATGATAAAACATCTGCAAAATAACTTAATCGAAAACAAAATCATATGGACAAAATACTATCATTAGATTGCTAACAATTACATTCATCCAATGTTTCAACTAAATCCAAAACAAAACCATTCCCAATTTTATATATGCTATTAAAAAAACCATTGTTTCAAAATAAGAAGACACCTAAAAGCAGTGTACTCATAGTACCATAGCTTCAATTCCTTAATTACAAAAGATGAGCACAAATTCGGATGGATGGGTGTATTTTGGGGACTTGGATCCTCTCCAGTTGGGTCCAACTGGAGAGGAGCCAATTGGTTATACAAATGAGTATTTTGGTAATTTCACATTGTGTGAAATTACCAAAATACCCTTACTCACAACTAACTAGCTCATCTTGAGTTGAAGTACAACCGAATAGGATCCTAATTCGTATTTTGGACTCCTAATATTAATGGAATAAATATTTATCACTTTTTAAAATAAATATTTATGAGATTAAATATTTATTTGACAAAAATTCATATACAACATTATTAATTAATGAGTCTCTAATTTTTATAAAAAATCATCATTATCGATCGATGATTTTTAGTTCAAATGAAAACCCAACCCAGCCCATATAAAATAATAGACACCCAGCCCACATTGAAGAAACTTACAACCCTGCCCACATGCTTAAAAAGACCCAGCAGCCTACACACGTTGAAGAAACGCTCAGCCCCGACACTGGCTCTCGGCACGTTGTGCTCAATCGCAAGGACGTTATGCGCTCAACCAAACGTTCTACAGATGCAGATTCATGCACCGAACATCTCTCCGATTTTTAGAAAAAAATATCTCTTATCTCCAACCTCTCCCAACCGTTGGATACGATTAAAATGGAGCAATCTTGGTCGTCCAAATCTATTTATATCACAGACTACCTCTCTTCTTCTTCTTCGGTCATCTTTCTCTAGCTCCAGGGCCGGCTGTGGCCTTAGGCGAATTAGGCGGTCGTCTAAGGCCCCCAATTTAATAAGGCCCCTAATAAAAAATTATTAATAATTTTTTTAAAAAATAAAAACTTTAATTGTCATCAATACACTTTAATAAGGCTTCAAAATATGGTAAAAAACTAAAAATAAAATTAATAAGACCCCAAAATCTGGTAAAAATAAAATTAATAAGGCCCCAATTAAAGCCCCAAAATCTGGTAAAAATAAAATTGATAAGGCCTCAATTTAGGAAAAATCAATGAAGATGGAAAGTCTCATTAAAAAAAAAAAAAAAAAAAAAGACATAATTAAGTAGATTGTCCTTTACGCCCAACGTTTAGGATGAAAAAAAAAAAAAATTAAATGCTAAGAATGAAAGAAGATGGAAAGTTTTTTTGAAAAATGGAAAGCCTCATATATTGAAGATGGAAAGTCCTGTACGCAGCACGCCCAAGGTTCCTCTTATTATTATTATTATTATTATTTTTTATTTTTTTTTAATTTCAAGTTCTCTATTCAAGTCAATTTTATTCAAAATTTGAATTTCTCTCTTCTTTCTCCATTTTCATTCTTTCCCCATAACTTACTATTCAAGTCCTTAAAATCATTCCATATCTACTCAATCAATCAATTGCATTAATTTTTTTATTTGATTTTAGGAAATATTTTTATATTAATTTGTCTTTTTTTGTGCAGGTTAAAAGTGTAAGATAATCCTACCATAAAGATTAAGGAGAATTCAATCTTTGACAAATCGGGTTTTCTTGTTCTATTTTTTAATTTATTTTATTATAGTCATTATATATATATAAATCGTGTTTATTTAATTTGTAATTGATTTTAGTTATAGACGTCTACTAGAAAATATGCTTCCGAATATGACAAACTTATAAAAAAAAAAAAAAAAAAAAAAAAAAAAAAAAAAAGATGTCTTAACCTTGAAGGTTTTCTAAAAGATGATATTGATGGCTTAGATTTATTTTCAGAATTAAAAGTTTTAACAAAAATTTTACAAATAGAAGAAAGTGTTCCAATTGACACATTAAATTATATAAAAATACTTTATTCTTTTCCTAATGCAAGTATCGTTTATAGAATTTTATTGACAATATTAGTTACAGTTGCTTATGCAGAAAGAAGTTTTTCAAAATTAAAATTAATAAAATCCTACCTAATATCAACAATGTCACAAGAAAGATTAAATGGATTAGCCATATTATCAATTGAAAAGGAAATGTTAAAAAAACTTAAATATAAAAATTTAATAAGTAATTTTGCATCCCAAAAAATAAAAAATATACATTTTAAATAAAAATATAATTTTAAATTAAATAATATTTAATTTATATTTAATTTTAAATAAAAAGTCTCACTTAAACTTTTCGCCAAAGCCCCCAAATATATCGGCCGGCCCTGTCTAACTCTCTCTATTTCTCTCTTTTTCTGTCAAGGCAGAAACTCTCTTCCCCTCTGTTTTAATCACAGCAGCCTTAGTTCCTTCTTAAATAGAGCGTCAGGAAGAAGGGAGAAAGCTCTCAACCTTCTTTGTGTTTCCCTCTTTCGGTCCTTTACAGCAGCAGTGGGGTTTCTTCTCCTTTCTCTCTCAATTTCTTCCTCTTAAAACAGCGAAGAAGAAAGTGTAGAAACCTTCTTCCTTCCTGTTTTAGTCACTGTAAAAGAATCTCAGAAACTCTTCCCTTGTTCCTCCCCTTCGGCCAGTACAAGTTAAGTTTCAAAAACTCTCTCAAACCTCCCCTGTTTCACAGCCCAATATAGCAACTCTCACCGTGGGTAAGATCTTTCATCTCTCTCCCTTTCTCTGTTTTTGTATCTGAGTGTGTGTGCGCGCGCGCGCGTGTTCGGTGGCATGGAAAAAGAAAGGAGGAAAAATGAGATAAAAAGGATAAGATAAGGAAGAGACAAAAAGGAAAAGGAAACGAGGAGAGGGAAAGGACTTTCCAAAAAGTCTTCCCTTCTCTCTCGGTCAACTAGGAAAAGAAAAGAAAAGAGAAAAGAAAAAGAAAAAGAAAAGGGAACAAATCTCTCTCAACCGATCCATGATGTTTTGAAGTGCTTTTTTTTTTTTCTTTTTTTTTCTTTTTTTTTTTTTTTTCTTTTTTTTAATAGGTAATTTGGGAACAAACCAACAAACAAACACCATAAGAATGGTGGAAAAGAAACAACCAAACTAACACAAGAAACCAAACAAGAAGCCAAACCAAACTAGCCTAACAAGGTGGATCTTTCCCACTGACAATTTGGATTGAGGAGCCTAGAGACCGATAACTGAAAAAAAAATACTGCTAGTTGTTACACTGGCTGCGGCCCTTTGTGATAAAAAGATTTGTTTTAATGTTTTGTGGTTTTATAAGTTTTAATTATTTTAAGTTTTAAAAGTTATTTAATGTTTTAAGTTGTGTTTTAAGGTATTCCAAGTGGCGTATTTAAAAGATAAATCACGTTGTTGTGATGTCCGAGTAAAAAGTAATATTTTATAAAAGCGTTGTTACACCGCTCAAAATTCTAAAACTATTTTTAAGTACTAGTAACACTAATGTCGTTATTCTGCCCAATTTTATAAAGATTAAAATAAGAATTATTTATATTTATGCCGTTGTGCTATCCAAATATTTTAAAATATAAAATCCATTGTTTATATTAATGAAGTTATTATGTTTATTTGAAAGAAAAATATATAATCTTTTAATAATAATGTCGTGGTAATGCAGTTTTAATTTAAAAGATATTTTAGACGTTAATTAATAAATGTCGTAATAATGCCTAAATGAAATATGTGGTATTACAATCGGTCCATTTTATATGATGTTATAATATCTAAGCGATATTAGAAATTGGGTTAAGTAGTTCAGAAGTCAAAAGTGATAAAGGTATAAAAATAAGTTCTTAGTATTTTATACTAATATATGATCACATGTATATAACTGTGTCATCATTATTTCTGTGGATCTCTCTTTGAAGCAAAGAACTATGAGTATTCTACTCACTGAGATTGATATTGGTTTCCATAATGTTGTGATTTCTACTTTATTTTATTGTATGCGAGTTGTTTGGAACTTTGCACATGTTACTGTGTTAAATAAAGAACTTATTAGTAATGGAGGTATGACTCCAGTAAATGAACTTATCAACAATTGATGTATGGCTCCGATAAATGAACTTATCAATAATGGAGGTAAGGCTCCAGTAATTGAGGTATGGCTTAAAATAACATGATAACCGGAGGTATGACTCCAAACAAGAGAAGTGCTAATTAGATGAATAAATGAGATTATACATATGTATATATAACTGTCATCATATTGTTGCATAGTATACTTTGAAATAAATAAGTATTTCATTATATTATTGAATACAGTTGACTCACTTGATCTCAATATAGGATGATGGTGATAACCACAATCACTTGCATGTTTATAGAGGACGGAAGAAAGGTCAGGACTACTAGGTTTATAATACTAGAATGAGACTTTTAATATGTAACATTCTATGGTTTGAACATTAATGGTTACGTTTTTTTAGTGCTGCATGTGGCACATATGTTAATGCCTTGTATGTAATTATTATGTGAGAACATGTTGGTTATATTTAATTATATTTTGAGGTAATTCAGTCAGCTCTGTTGTGTTATGTTCCCAAGTCTTTTAGTGAAATATATATATATTCCGGTATCAAATCTCAACTCTGATGACGTCGTAATGTCACGTGAAAATTGAAAACTTTCACTTACGTTTTTTTAGAAAAAGCGGGGCGTCACACATGAGGTATAAGAGAACATAAAAAATAATAATAATAATAACAATAAAAGATGAACCTTAAGAGCGTGGCCATAAATTAAAATGAACAAGCATAATTCTGCCTAAGCTTCAGTTGAGATCTGATGATTCTTAGCTCATCCAAAAAATGCCCAACTTGCAATCTAATCATCCTTGAATATATTTGGCTATGACATTATCAATCACAGTTTAATCTACAAGCCAGCCACAGTTTCTCAATCAGATAAAAAAGAGTAACTATGATAGAAATGAAACGTAGAAGAAATGTAACAACATACACAAAATATATTCTTTGTACATATGACAGCATGATGCCATTCCATTATGATATCTTTCCAACAACCAAAAGCCCAGATCTGTAATGGTCTGTACATGGATAGGCAGGAAGGACCTTCTTATATTTGAGACCTACTAGTAATCCAAAAATTGGTAAAATAAGTCCAACTAAATATTGTTACTTAAGACACCTTCTGATTTGTCTTTCGCCGTCATCTTTCGCTTGATCATCGTCACGACCGCAATTGGGTGTTCACCTGCAACAAGAGGGAAATCATAATGTTGATGACTTTACGCCAATTAATAAGTATTGTGTTCTATTGCGTCACATGACATTTAAACTCAGTGATTCTTAGTTTAGAAATGAAACTAAAATAAAATATCACCTGCTCCACTACCCACGTATATGCCCAAGTAAGGAAGTTGTGTTTGGAATAATGCTCGGCGCATTGTCCCTATGCGCATTCCCTTCCATTAGCATGACAATAAGCTTTCTCATTTCAATCATTTCACTCTCTTGCTTCTCATGCGCCATTTGGATCTACGTAACTTGATTCTCATACGCCATTTGCATCTACGTAACTTGAGTTTTTAGTTGATTAACTTCACTTTGCCATTTTGCCAAAGCATACAATATTCAAATCCCATATATATATATATATGGATTGCTAACAATCACAAATGTTTTAGGGTGTTTGATTGGAACTAAAAAAACATTAGTCATAATTAGAAGCCGAAGAACCAATGTAGAATAGAATAAAAACTGCAAGATAGACAAAGGTATTTAGAAAGTAATCTTACACTTATATTTTTGTTTTTACACAGACTAATGTAGAAGTTCATCTCTTTAGATTTCAAAAAATAAAGAATAAATCACAGATTCAAGGAAGTTATATGTAACCATAATCATTCTGGATAGCCACTCAATCAAATTTGCAATTTCATTTTGTTTTCATAAACATAAAGTGAAGGAACAAAAATGAGTCAGAGAGCAACAACACTTTAACCAATGAACTAACCTATGCTAGTGCTTTAATGATTATTCTTCTGCGTATTGCACTTTTCAACTCTGAAACTCCAACGCAAATCCAATAAACAAATTATCCTCCTTCAAATCTTTCCCATTGCGTCTTGTTTGCAGACATTTCATCAAACATATGATAGGCAAAATTTTCTATGGGGTTTTCTCAAGACAATTTGACAAATTAATCTAATTTTTTGTACATATACACGCTCTAAGAATACAATAGAGCAACTTTTTCACATGGGCATTACACAAATTCAAACGAAAAACAATGAAATTTATGGACAAAGAAGTTTCCACCCAAACCCACATATTCAAATAAACCCACAACTAAAAATCTTACCTGTAAAATATAACCTCTAAAGTGACGACAGTGTAACAGTACCGTTTACCGCTACTGATTTTGAACAGAGAAATTGAAAGAGAAATGAGAAAGAAGGAGAAGAATTGAAGGAGAAATGATGAATCTTATAGAAAGGCCAATTCGAGATGGCTAGTCTCCCAACCTTGGCATTCGAGGTGCCAAGAACCTCCAAAATTCACAAGGAACCACAATACAATTCTCTGGATACCTTCCCTCTCATCAAGCTTGCCTTTTATAGAGTGTAATCCTAACCGAAGCTGGCATCAGCTAACAATATCCAAATAGAGCTAACAGAAATACTGAAATAGACTGCTAACTATAAAGCGCACGTGCTGTATCTAATAGAACAGTTACAGACAGGCACCACGCGCACCACCACCACAATGCCTCACACCGGTAAGAGTCAGAGATTCAAGTAGCGACAAGTCTACCGCCGGGAAGAGCTGTGAAGATGACAAGGATAGGAGGGAAGATGAATCGGGGAATCTTGTGGCTAATGGAAATGTCGGCGAAGAGAAGATTGTGACGGTGAGGATCGGGGAATGGATCGAGATTTCGTGACGCTGAGAGAGAGACCCTTGTGTGTCGTATGTAAGAGAAAGAGAGTTCCGAAAATTTCAACAAATAGACCGACTGAGGAAAACTTCAAAAATTTCAGAACTAATTAATTGCTACGTGGAAATCGTGGGAATTGAAAATTTCACAATTAATAATCGTGCGTGTTTTGAAATTTTAGGTTCATGTTGCTTATTCCTGTAAGCGACGTTACTTATTCACGGGTTCACGTCGCTTATTCATCTGAGCGACGTTAATTTATTCACATCCTCACGTCATTTATAAAAAGTCGTAAAATGACGTCCTTTACAAGATTATTCTAAAAACGACTTAATAAAGTCGGTTAATGTCCTTTGCGACGTTATATTTTTAAATTTTGTCCTATATAAATAAAGGACATCAAATTTACATAGTTTAGAAATAAACAACAACAACTTACAAATTAATGTCGCTTGTTGTAAACGACACAAAAAATAAAATAAAAAGTCACAAAATGCTGATTTTTTTTTGTAGTGACTCTTAATTGTGTGTCAAGGAAAGTTATTACATAACTATCATTCTCATAATCATAGAAAATAACATTTGATGAGTTCAATCAAGATAAAAAGCTTTTTAAGACAAGATAAGTATTTTATCAAAATTGAAATTAAACATTAAAACCAATTACAATAGTTGAAATCCTCTTAGTTATACAACCATCATGCACAATGGCGGAGAGAGGGGGGGCCGGTAGGGGCCATGCCCCCCCAACTCTTGAGAAAAAAAAAATTAAGGTAAAATAAAAATAAATAAAAAATTAAGGTTTTTTTTTTACCTATTGGCCCATGGTAAGAAATTTTTGTGGCTCAATTTTTGGTCTCTTCCTTTTTATCAACTCTTCAACTAGTTTCATCTCATTTGGAACGATAGCTTTATATATTGTCAAAAAAATTTCTTTTAATATTTCACGGGTAGCAACGGACATGCATGTTTGAGAATGGTAACAATGGAAGGAGTTTTACAAAGTTGTAGAGATTTTGTTCAAAGTAAATGAAAATGGTTTAGTAAATCAGTGTATTGGAATAAGACAGATGTGGATTTGAGGAGTCGCACACCTGAAAAAGTTTAATTTCCTAAGGATGTATGGTCAAAGATAACGTGAAACGGAGATTTATTTCAATATAACTAGATGTCATTAGAAAAGTCTAGAAGATATGTATTTCATTTGTTGTGTTGCGTTTAGCATAATGTGTTTTGTGTAGAATATAGTGTGTTTTGTATAACAGTTAGCGGGCTATTGTGTTAGTTAGAGTAGATTGTTCTAACAAAATGAGCAAGAAAATATTAGTTTTAATAGCCATGTCATTCAAGTAAAACCTTGCAAGAACGTCGAGAAACACACAATATATATATATTTCATTTTCTGAATCTTTAGATAGCGGTTTTCTTTACTTTTTTTTCTTTTTTTTTTCCCAAAAAACTCTTTTCAATTTTGCTTATTAATTTTTAATTTGAATGGAATAATAAAAATATCAAAAATGGATTATGTTTAATTTACTTAAAATTTGCCTTAATATATATATTCATACTTTAACCTCTACTTAAGAAAAAAATTTATTTGGCCCCCTCCCATTAAAATGTCTGGCTCCGCCCCTGATCATGAATATGCAGAAAACAATGCACTCGAGCCCTTAATTTTTGCACTCGAGTGCACCATGTTGGCTGATTGGATTTCTATGCTTGATCTTCTGGATGTGAATATGAGCGCTGTTGTGCTCGAGCCCTTCTGTTGTGCGCTCGAGCGCTTATAACTTGTCCAAAATTGCCCGTTATGATGAAAGGCAAAGCAGGAAATGGTGCTTTAGTGAAAATTTAACGCCAAAAAATTTTGGGTCTAAAAATACATCGTTTTGCCCCCTTTCAACCCTCGAAAAAATTCCCTTAACCCCGGTTAAACTCCTCTGAATATTTTGTTTGTCCACCCTCACTAACTCATCAAGGGGCATTCATATTACCGGCAAAGCTTTCCAGTCTTTTAGAGCTTTAGGTCACTTACTGTTTCAGACTTTCAATCCTTCACGGTTCAGTCTTTCAAAGATGTAGAAATTAGGTTAGAATCACAAAGAAGGAAGACAATACAAACAGGGCCGGCTTGATAAATTTTGAGGTCTAAGGCGACAAGTTTAAGTAAAGCCTTTTTCTTATATTTAAATATTAATTAAATTTATTTTATTTTATTTTCATATTTATATTTTATTTTATTTTATTTTATTTAATATGTCAATTAGAGCACTTTCTTCTATTTGTAAAATATATTTTAAAAACTTTTCTTTAATAACTTATTAGATATAGAATGACTTATCACTTGATTCGGAGACATGAAATAATGAGATTTAAAGAAAAATTAAGAGAAAAATGGAAATAATTTATATAAAGATTGATGTGTAATAGAATATAATGTGGAAAAAAAATTGTTGGACATTAAATATTCATCAATGGTGTAATTATATCTATTATGGATAACGCAAATAAATAAGAATTTATGCACTTTGAAGACTTTTCATATTTTCTAAACATTCAATTCAAATAAACGTTAAAGAAAAAATTATGCATGTTGGACTAATTTCATGAAAGTAAAAATTGAGCTTTTAAAAAGAGTAAATAAGTTAAACTTTTCAAGAATTTATGGATGTTTTTTCTGAATATGAACAATGAGACTTTCAATTTGTAATTACTTTTACCATGATTAACGTGTCAAAAAAAAAAACATTTACCATGATTGAGGGCCTTTGTTAGAAACTATTTATTAAACTTTTACCATATTAGAGTCTCAAAATTTGTTTTGAAAATAACATTTATTGTACAATTATTAAGAGCGGACCTTAATTAAAAAGTATTATATTAACTTTTTACCATATTAGATCCTTAAAATGCTTTTTTGAGCCTTATTTTTAAAAAAAATATATATATAAATTTATTGTATAATTATTAGTTAAGGGACTTTTTTCAATTGAGGGTCTTAGGTGACCGCCTAAGTCGTCTAAGGTTCAAGCTACCCATAATACAAACGATGTGTTTCAAGTGTAGCACATGACAAAACACACATTTTAAATAATAAAGCTTGAGTTACGTTGTGTTAACCAAAACATTGATTTGTGTAAGACTATGAGTTGTGTGAGGATATTTGTGAAATCCAATACGTTGATTAAAGCATATTTGTTAAACGATGTGTTTAGTAATATATAGAATTCTTAAATACACTTTGTAACAAGTTTATTAGTTCGACAATAAATTAATCCCAGCATTCAACATGCATGGAGGATTTCAAAATATTGAATATTATATAGAATTAGCTTGGCATAAAAATAGGAAAGAAAATTATCATATTGCATTGTCTTATTGCTCACCAAATGATTTCACCAAAGCAAAGACGGATTGAGGGGCGATATAGGCTATGACCCCCCCAATTCTAAAATAATAATAATAATAAAAAAAAGGTTATAAGGTAAAAAAAATAAAAATTTTATTTATTGGTTCCTACCAACCATTTTTTTTTTTACTCTTGACTTCTACCGTAAGTGTTTTCGGCTCCGTCCCTGCACCCAAGACTTATAGTTTATCCTCCTTATTTATAATAATAATAATAGAAGATAATTCCAATTTCTACTGTACGTATTATCAACAAAATCCCAATTTTATGGGCAACCCTTGACCCAAGAGGAAGGTGCCGGCCGGCGAGGTTGGAAGCTGAACATTAATTGCATGTGTTAATAATTAATGAAACAAGCACATACTTTACACTACTCACATGGCAGAACATGATTGGTGGCAAAGATACATACTTTTGACTACCAATTTGGTCCATGCCATTAATAGTTATCAGATTAAGAAAAAAACACTAAAATTCTAACCCTTCACGTTGTTGAAAGATATATATATGAAAAATATATTATTATTTTTATTATATTCCATATTTGGTGGATATTGAAATATTCTCTATTTATGGTTAATTATAATGAAATATTAAATATATAGAAAAGCAAAAGAGAAAAGAACACAAGAAAATACAAGTATGGTAATCATTACAATCTCAATATTTCATTATAATTAACCGTAAATAGAAAATATTTCAACATCAATCAAATATAGAATATATGAAAAATATATATTCTAACATATGTATTTATATATACACCGTTAAAACACTTTCTTCTGCTATATATGCAAACAATAATCTAGCTTGGATCTAAACTCATTGTCTTTCTCCTTCTTTCTCTTTTTCTTAAACAAAGAACAATGGAAAGTAAGCCTTTTTGTTGGGTTCTTCTAGCCTTTTTCATTCTGTTATGCTTTGTGGCTCAAACTCATGGGAGGATGAAAGAGCAAGGCTTACACCATCTCTACAAGTCCATTTTGAAGCCAAATTTTGGTCTCGACACAAGCCTTTTCCAAGCAGTTGACCTTGTTATCGATCAAACAAATGTTCTTCCTCAGCAAGGATTGAAAGAGAGAGATTGGATTAAGGCATGGCCAGGACAACCCCCCGTGAAATTCTCTCAATACGGTGGTTATGTCACCGTGAATAAAGCCGCTGGTCGCGCGCTCTATTACTACCTCGCCGAAGCTCAACAGTATAAGGATACATTGCCTCTTCTTCTTTGGCTGAATGGAGGTATACACTAAACATATATAATACAGTCTACAATAAATGTCATGTTACTTTACTCAAATAAAATGCTTGTAATTTGTTCTTTCTTTATTTTCTTTTTTTTTAATGTTGGGTTTTTTTTTTTAAAGGGTTTTCCTTTTTTTTTAAGGGAGACAAAGAAAGTTGCAAAAAAAAAAAATAATCATAGAACTTAGAACCTAGCCTAGAACTCTTGATATGTTCACCATTGATGTAGAAGTCTTACCTACTTTCTCTATCTCTCTCTCCTCTAGAAGTGATGCCACACCTTTGCATCTTCCTCATTCCAAGTCTTCTCTCCTTAATTTCCTTGGAGTAGACTCAATGAGAACAATATTTAGCTATCCTCAAAATTGGTCGGAGAAAATTCCGACAATTTAAACATATGTTTTAAAAACGTACGTGAAATTAAATTGACAAATATAACAAACTGAATGAGAGAAATTTAATTGGAGGAAACTCACACACACACACACACACATATATATATATATATATTTTGGAGTATTAATTATTCCCTTATCTATTTTTACTCTATTATATGTTTTGATTATAAAATAGGTAGAAATAACTTGTGTCAAATTATATATTAATATTTTTTTTTTCTCTAGCATTGTCAACGTTAACATGCATGCATTTAGACTTATATGGTGACCTCTTTTGTTAATAATATGTAGATTTCATGCCTAATAAATCTATATAGTGAAATGAAGCTGATATAATAAATACAATAATAAAGAAATCAGAAAATTAATACAAAATATTCAAAATATATTAGAAACTTTTTCCAAACTATTGTTACTTTAATTTGTTAGTTGTTATAAGTGCATGCATTTAATACCACTACTACTAAACTTGTCGTTGGAACAAATTTTGACACGTGGGAATATGTAATTGGAGCTAAAAGTTGTACGTAAGCGTTTAATACCTTTTAGTACCATTCAATTATATGCTGGCACGTGAAAAAAAAAATGTAAGAAAAAAAAAATTATAAAACAATTGTCTCTTTAGCATTTGTTTAACAGTTTTTTACCAACTTGTATTTTTAATAATCTTGTTATAATTTGATGATTAACCTTACTTAATTATTGTATGTACAGGCCCAGGTTGTTCATCTCTTGCATATGGAGCAATGCAAGAGCTGGGTCCATTTCGTGTGGGTAGCGATGGCAAAACACTTTTCAAAAACAAATTTTCTTGGAATTATGGTAAATTTATTTAGTGATATTTGTTGTATTATTTTTAACGAAAAATATGAAGAGTTTAGATTTTCTTTTCTTCTTTGGTTTCAATTCTAACTTTTGTTTTGGAATTTTCTCTTCAGCTGCTAATGTTCTGTTCCTTGAGTCACCTGCTGGGGTAGGATATTCTTATTCCAATACGACATCGGATTATGATAAAATGGGGGATAGAATCACCGCAGCAGATAATTATTTGTTTTTGGTGAATTGGCTAGAGAGATTTCCTGAGTACAAGAATCGACCTTTTTATATTTCTGGAGAAAGTTATGCTGGGCATTATGTTCCTCAACTTGCACACACCATTCTTCATCACAACAAGAAGGCTAATAGGACCATTATCAACCTCAAGGGGATCATTGTAAGTCTCTCTCTCTCTCTCCACATAGGCCAATAATTGGAAAGTTCAAGTTCTATAGCAAATAATTAGTAATCATAACTCGAAAGTGTTTACCCTTAGCTTTTCAACACGAAGAAATCATGGAAATTAATTGTTGCTTCTAAGAATTAAAGATTGAAAAAATAATTCAGGAAGAGAGAAAATAAAAAATAGTGAAGAGAAAGACCTTAATTTCTTCAAATAAACAAACAAATAAATAACTTTGAAATATTTAAATTTAATTGATACTTCAAAACTTGATTCTAAAATAATACAAACATATCTTTATATAGGCAAAGTTTCAGTATTTTCTAAGAAGAATACTTGAAGAAAAAAAAATACAAAATATAATCGTACCTGCATCAAATAACCAATAATTTAACATTAACAAAGAAAATCATATGAACCTTACACTTGGTTAGACCTCGTAGAAGTGGACCTAAACCCATGACAATATTAGGCATCCCGAACCAACCCTTTTTTGCCTTTAGGCAATAGAGTAGTAGTAAGTTTGTAACAATCTTGAAAAAATTCTAGTTACATTTGAATTATAACTCTTACTTTATAAGGCGACACAAACTCTCCTACTCAAATTCCTAACGTACTCGTCATTGTGCATCCAGTGTCTCAACGCTACATAATGTTACTAGGTTACTCAAATACCATTTGTAACAACTTAAGAAATATGTTAAACCACATTTGCACTATAACTCCTAAAAAACTAATCAAATTATATATATATATATAAATTCTACCCCTAAATTTTTGTTTTTTAATTTCTAAGTTTTCTCCCTCTAATTTTTTTTTTTTGTCAATTTGGTCTTTCAAATCCCAAATGCTGACTCCGGCCATATATATATTTTCTAGATCTCAAACTAACTTTAGCTTCATGATGTGTGAAATGCTATTGATTTGATGGGAAAACTACATTTTCACATGCTAAAACAAGATGAACAATGGGCTTATCAACTCAAAACGTGCGTTCTTTCTTCTTATATATTAACGAATAGAATTTATCGTTAAGTGCAAAAATTAGGCTTCTTCAGTTTCTTTTGTTTTATGCCTTCCAGTTTGTCATCATTTTGTTTCAGCCGTCATTATTTGGCACCAGAAATATATGAACAAATTGGGCTAATCTCTGGTCCATCTGGGTCACATTCAGCCCATCACCCACTTCCTGTGCTACATCTGTTGATAGCGACAATGATTCTAAGGGGTCCGTAATTTTGTTGTCTAAATTGTTAGTAATTTGAATAGTAAATATAATAGTTTTTAAGGACCCAGCTGTTCAACTAAGTGCCGTACAGCCCGTTCAGTTATTGGGATAGGTAGCAATTCAAATAATAAATTGTTGGAGATTCGAAATTTCGGATCCATGAATGAATAGATAAACAAAAGAAAATGAGAGTTTTTTTTTTTTTTTTGTCAAATCGAATTAAATGAAATTTCTTCCATCAAGTATATAGAATTGATATGGATCTTTAGAGCATACGTATTTTTAAAGTGCATGCGAGAATAACACGCTTTAAAGATAAATATCACTTGTTCTGAAACTATATGTGAAAATTAAATGCTTTAAGAATATAGGTCGAATTGAAAAAATTTCTTCTTACCTACCTTTCAAAATAGAAAGGCTTGTTCTGTGCATGGACCATCGAAGCTTTTGCTCTCTTTGGGCTAGCGTTGATGCACTGCCCTGCCCACATTGGATGGTGCAAAAGTGTCGACTAGATGAAAGTGGATGTTTACAATTAATTTTTTTTTTCTTCTTATTTTATAAAATCATATATTGAAAAGTTCGTAACTTTTAAATAGTACGCTATTTAATAGATTGTTATATATCTGTTATGCAACTGAAATGACGTGACAGTAAAAATCAATTTTTACCTTATTTATTTTTACAAGTGTTGATCCAAAAACTAATTCATACAACATATTGCAGATTGGAAATGCAGTAATCAATGATGAAACTGATGAACGAGGAACGTACGATTACTATGCAACACATGCCCTCATTCCGGACAGAGTTGTGTCTCAAATAGAAAAATACTGTGATTTCTCACTCAAAACAGAAAATCGGTCAAGTGAGTGTAATGCAGCTACTAATGCAATCGACCCAAATATTGACAACATTAATATCTACAACATCTATGCTCCCCTATGTTTTTCTACCAATGTCACAGCCCAGCCCAAAAAAGCTTCTGTAAGTTACAGCTTTTCCCTTTTAATTAACAAGTATTAAAGATCTTGGGAGAGCTTGAGTGTGTGTGTGTCTATATATATATAAGAGGTCTACAAAAGTAAAAAAAATTTGACTAAAAAAAAACAAAAAAAGTGATAAAGGTTTATTAGAAGAAGCAGAGATATTAAGTGTTTAGGAGGTATAAAAAAAAGGTTCACCTAAAGAAAATATGCAAAATTCAACTAAGGGGTTAGCTGAGGTAGTAAATGCCTTGGACTTGGTGGCATTTTTCCATCGGGTCTTGCCCGATTCGTGTGAGAAGGGTGTCTTGCACGGGTCAAAAGTTGGGGTGGGTGAACAAAGTGTCCCTAAGGGTTCTTGTCATATATATATATTGTTAGTGACTCTTTGAAAAGAGAAGCGAATTTGGTTCTTTATCCTCCATTTTGGTTTGTAAAGAATGAGAGGAAATGAAAGAATTTTTTTTAAAAAAAAAAAAAAAGAAAAGAAACAAAAGAAAGAAAGAAGTAAGACATGGTCTTAAGAACAAGATTTGAATAAACACCCTAATTTCGGGGTCAGGGTATCTTTCCTTTATAATATGCTTCCCTAGGTTCCAAACAGTTCTTAAAATGTGTACCAAAAATGTGATTTTGCTAAAAAGAAAAAAGTTATTATAATACAGAATTTTCTTTGAATAGGGTAATGTGATGCACTAGTTATGATGCATTCATATTGAAATAGGATTTGGTATAGTAATTAATGAAGTAAACTTACCTTATTTAAATCATTAAATGACATATATATGCTCTGGAAAAATCAAAATAAAAGTTGGATTAATTATATTTTTCTTGTGCAGATACTAAATTTTGATCCGTGTAGCCACTATTATGTGTATGCTTATCTAAACCGACCTGATGTACAAGCAGCCATTCATGCCAATGTAACTAAACTTACACATGACTGGGAGCCATGCAGTGATATCATTGACTGGTTAGATAGCCCTTCAACCATCCTTCCCCTTCTCCAAGAGTTCATGGCCAATGGTCTCAGAGTCTGGGTTTTTAGGTAAATAAAACTTCATTTATATTTCTAATTATCGTTGTCATCATCGCTATTGTTCATCGGTTAGTGGGTGTGTAATTGAGTAATGTTATTTAGTAGACTTTTATACAACTGAAATGATGTAAGTATTGGATGAAATGCAGTGGCGACACTGATGGAATGATTCCTGTTACTTCAACAAAGTACTCTCTAGACAAAATGAAGCTTCCTGTGAAGATTGATTGGCACCCTTGGTTCCTCATGGGAGAGGTATAAATTAATTACTTCTTTTTTGTCTATTTCTCCTAGCAGTTGAGAGACATGTTAGGCTTTAATTTGCTTGTGTTCTCTCATTATTTTCTCAACATATATATAAACAAAAGTGTAGTATTAATTAATTTCTTGAATGATTGGGTTTGTGTAATAGGTTGGTGGGTACACAGAAGTGTACAAGGGAGACCTAACATTCGCGACAGTGAGAGACGCAGGGCATCAAGTGCCAAGCTTCCAGCCCGCCAGAGGACTTTCTTTGATCAAGCACTTCCTTGATGGCACACCTCTTCCAAACTCTAAAAGATCCTGACTGCTTTCATTTCATCTTAGGCTTCCTTGCCTTTTCAATGCTAATTTTATTTTACATTTGCTTGGTTTCATCTAGCTACCATCATTTATAAAGAAAGTAGCAAGTTGCTACTTAATTAGAGAAAAACCCAAATTTGCTCCTTTTTTTTTTTTTTTGTTAGAAAAAGTATATATACTCGATCCCCTATAATTAATTACCAAACAATTTGTAAGGTTTCTCAAACTTTCAATTTTTGCAATATTCTCACTACAAGAATCTACTTCATTAGTGTCCAACTTTTAAACAGCGACCTTTAAATGTCACTGCTAATAGTCGACGCTAATATACAAAAGCATTAATATTAGCGTCGAATTTTTGGTCGACGCTAATACGTCGCCGCTAATAATTGATCATTAGTGGCGACAGTTAGAAGGCACTGCTAATAGTCGATTATTAGCATCCACTTTTGACGGTTGCAACTAATAAGTTGGAGGGTTTTTTTTTTAAAGGGCGGGCTGCTGTAGAAAGATATTAGTTGACACATTAAAAAAACTATTAATAATAAAGATATTATCCTATTAGAATTATATTAGCATATAAAAAACATATTTGCCTATTAAACCTACAGAACTTTTATATATATATATATATTAGTGAATTTTCTATTTTCTATTCTTATTTAATATATATACAACGTTTTCTAATTTATATATATATATAAAACTATTTTCTTCATGATCGATCCTATTGCATTGGATTCTAGGCTTGGTCAAATGTATCATTAACACAACACAATGATCTAATGTATAACCTTTTCAGTGCATTAGTCTGCTCAATCATGATAGAGTCCGATTGATTGACACAATAAAGGTTCGATCGAACGTCCAATCGATCGTAGTGTACTAATCCGATCAATCATGATAGATCATAAGATCGATCGTAACTCTATGGATTTGGTATTATCCTTGTGCATTAGTCCTATCAATCATGATAAGAACATCCGATCAATCATTTTACAGCTATTTTAATTAATCATCATTCTATGAATTTTTTTATTATCCTTGTACATTATAATGATCAATCATTGTGCATTAGTCTGATCAATTATGATAAGACCATCCGAACGATCCTTGTACATTATAATGATCAATCATTGTGCATTAGTCTGATCAATTATGATAAGACCATTCGAACGATCCTTGTGCATAAGACCGATCATATGTATTATCGATCCTAGTGCATTAGTCCAATCGATCGTGATAGGATTGTTGGTTTGATCGATCATAGTGCATTAGTCTAATTGATTGTGATAGGATCGTAGGATCGATCGAACAACCGATCAATCGCCCTATTGAACAACTGATCAATCGCCCGATCGATCATTGTGCAATAGTCCAATTGATCGTAACTCTATGGATTTTTGTATTACCCTTGTGCATTAGTTCGATTAATCATGATAAGAACATCTTATCGATCCTTGTGCATTAGTCTGATCGATCGTGATAAGACCATCCAATTGTGTCATAATAGAATAGGACTAGAGAGGGTGTGGATCCTCAGGGATTGAGTTGGTTTTGTTATCAAGTCTTAACAAAATTTACTCTAACTTAACTCAACAGAAAAATGATTTGTTGTTCTTGTTTTGAAACTAAATGCTGAAACATAAATTGAAATGCAAATAAATGAGAGTAGATTAAAGGGAATTGATTTCACTACTAACCTCGTAACAATGGATATTGTATTTAACAAGTAAAATTCATTCTATGCATGATATGACTTGTGTGTGTTTATCAAGCGCCCAATAATGTCATCAAGAAAACACTATCATTGGTTGGCACGGATCGTCCACCTACCACTAATTTGCGGTACAATCCGTCTTCCCTAGGCATGGATTATCAAATCTCTTAATTTAGTTACAAACAATCAAGGACTCAACATAGCTCATCTTCGGTTAGCATGAATTGTTTACCTACATTACACTAAAACTGTATTACGATTCATCTTTCTTAGGCACGGCCTATCAAACTCTTTTAATTGTGTGTCAAAGAAAACTGTTGCATAACCATCATTCTCATAATCACAGAAAATAACATTTGATGAGTTCAATCAAGATAAGAAATTTTCTAAGACAAGATAAGTATTCCATCAAAATTGAAATTAAACATTAAAACCAATTACAATAGTTGCAATCCTCTAGGTTATACAACCATCATGCATATGCAGAAAATAATGCGCTCGAGCCCTTAATTTTTGCGCTCGAGCACACCATGCTGACTGGTTGGATTCTTGTGCTTGATCTTCTGGATGTGCACACAAGGGCTGTTGTGCTCAAGCCCTTTTGTTGTGCGCTCGAGCGCTTCTAACTTGCCCGAAACTGCCCGTTTTGATGAAAGGCGAAGTGGGAAATGGTGCTTTAGTGAAAATTTCGCACCAAAAAAATTTGGGTGTAAAATTTCGCCATTTTGCCCCTCTCAACCCTTAAAAATTTCTCTTACCCCCGGTAAAACTACTCTGATTATTCTATTTGCCCACCCTCAACAACTCATTAAGGGGCATTCACATTTCGGGCAAAGCTTTTCCAGTCTTTTCGAAACTTTAGGTTACTCATTGTTTCAGACTTTCAGAGATGTAGAAATTAGGATAGAATCACGAAGAAGGAAGACAATACAAACGATGTGTTTCAAGTGTAGTACATGACAAAACGCACCTTTTAAAAAATAAAACTTGAGTTACGTTGTGTTGACCAAAACATTTATTTGCGTGAGACTCTGAGTTGTGTGGGGAGATTTGCGAATTCCAATATGTCGATTAAAGCATATTTGTTAAATGATGCATTTAGTAATATACAGAATTCTCAAATACACTTTGAAACAAGTTTTTTTTTTTTTTTTTTTTTGTAAGTACATTGTAGAAAAAAAACAAAAAGAAAATAAAGAAACTAACTTATGGAACAAAGAAAGTGGAGGGGGTGTCTTTTCCAATACATGGAGGAAAAAATGTTGATAAAGGGAAGAGGATAGGAATGTAGCCAGAATGAATTCTAGTTGCGGCCCAATTTGCCACATGGTGGGCACAGAAGTTTGCACTTCGATTAACATGACTAGCTTTACAGCTAGCTGTTTGTGGGATGATGGAGAGAATGTTGAAGATGGTGGAATCAATTCTCTAATCTGTAGTAGTTGCTAAATGTTGAAGCGCCAAAGTGACATTGAGATAATCACCTTCTAAGATAAAAGAAGATAACCCTAACGAAGTTGCCAATCGAGCAGCCAGAATAGCAGCAGTAGCCTCACCATAAAGAGCAAAGCAGGGTGAGCTAATAAGGGAGATACATTTGATTATAGAACCAGTAGAGTCTTTGTAGACTGCAACATGAGCAGAAATTGTGGCTTTGATTGCAGTATCATAGTTTATTTTGAAATAGGAAGGAGATGGACTCTTCCAAACTTCAGGAGTTTAAACATATTTAGTTGTCCACGCAGAGTAGTGCTCCAGAGCAGTCTTGTTGATTGTAGTTGATATGATAAGGGCATTCTGGATAATGCCATCATGATGAGCTTTAGGGTCTGTTTGGGTTTGCGATTTCAAAAAGTGCGATTTAAAATCACGATTTTAAAATGTGCGATTTAAAAAAAGTGATTTTTAAAAACGCAGTTAAGCGTTTGGCAAAATCGTAGTTTAGCATTTAAAATCGCAAATTAGCCTTTAAAATTCCGTGTTTTCAAAAAAGCACCATCTCACCTACGATTTGAAAAAGCGGATTTTCTGCGTTTTCAAATCGCAATTTTTAAAAAAGCAGTTCCCAAACGATTTATGTTCTGCGATTTGGTTTAAAATCGCACTTATTGTCTATAAAATCGCAATCTCAAACGCACCCTTATTCCTGGTAAACCAGAGGTAATCACATGCAACAATAGCAAAAATTTGGAACCTATGAGTCTCTGCTGGAGGGACACCAAGCATACGGTGCAGATGGAGAATGATAAGAAGCCAATCTGTCATGTTAGTAACATTTAATGCAATAGTATCCAAAGGCCAAAAAGATTGGCGCCAAACCACAAGTGCAATGGGACAAGTGACAAAGAGATGAGAAAGAGAGTTTGTGAGATAAGAGCAAAAGAGAGCAACTGTTGTCTGAAAGGGAAGAATGTATGGATTAAGAAATTCGAAATTTGGTAGGAACAATATTCCATACCATTTTCCAAAGAAAAAGTTTTAAGCGATGGTTCAACTTGAGCTTCTAGAGTGTTTTCCAACAAGATTTAAGGAGAGGTGAAGGTTTGGAAGGGGAGAAGGAGCTAATAAGGTGATGGGCAGATTTGGTCGAGAAAACACTGATGGTGGATGGGGTCTAGAGAAGGGAATCAAAGTGTGGACGAATATTGATTTTTAAAATTGCAGAGATGGTGGTGGGATCGAACAAGAAATGCAAGACATTTTGCTTCCAGGACATGGTAGGGGAGTGAATTAAATCAGAAATGATCAGGGGGTGGTTGGAGGGGATGGAAGGCAATCTAGGTATTGGTGTAAAGGATGGGGCTGTAGGAATCCATGGTGAGGATCATATAGTAAGGCTTGAGTTATTATGAGGAATAAAACAAGCTCCAGCATATATGATAGGGAGAGTTGCCTTGATGTCATTCTAAAATCTAGGAGCCAGATTTGAGAGAAGAGGATAAGAAGTTTCCATATCTGATGTACTTTTGCTGAAAAAGAGAAATTCATAGGCTGTTGTAACTAGAGAGCAATTTCCATCCCAGTTTTGATATTCGAGATAAGTTCACATCTTTCATAATTATGAATCCAAGGCCACCCTGGTCTTTTGGCAAACATTAGGAACTCCAAGATTTGAGTGAGAGGTTGCGGGTTTTATCCTTGGGGAAACCCCACCAGAAATTTTAAAGCCCTATCCAATTGTTTACAACAACCATCTGGGAACAGAAAAGAGCTCATGGCATAGGAAGGTATAGCAGAGACCACTGATTTTATTAGTGTAGTTTTACCTGCCCGAGACAAAGCTTTGGATCTCTAACCTTTGATTTTCCCATTAACCTTGTCTAAGATATCTGAGAAAACTGATGCTTTAGATTTGTCATACGGGATAGGAAGACCAAGGTGTTTTGCATTAACTGGAGTAATCTGGTAGGGGAGACCGTTCCGGATAGCTGAGACGTTGGAAGCAGCTGTGTTTTTGCAAAACATAATAATTGATTTGTTGGCATTGACAGTTTGTCCAGACCAAGAGCTATATTTTTTAAGACAATCCTTAATAATAATGGCTTCACTAGAGGTTGCAGTGATGAAAATGACTAGATCATCAACAAACCCGCCCATCACATTTTTTCCTTGTTTCTTTTCCTTTCTCTTCTCTGTCTCTCCTTCGATTGGAGAAAGGAGACACAAAGCACATACGATGGAAAGTAATAAGACTTTTGTTGTTGTGTTCTTTTGTCCTTTCTCATTCTTTCATGCTTTGTGGCTCAAACTCATGGGTCAATGATGAGAGAACAACGTCTTCTACATCCGTACAATTAAGTTCATGTTGAAGCCATATTTTGGTATAGACGACACAAGTCTTTTCGAGGCAATTGACGTTTCCAATGAGACCAATATTAATGTTCTTATTCCTCAAGAGCGCTCAAAGAAGAAAGATAGGATTGAGAGACTGCCTCGACAACCTCCAATGAATTTCTCTCAATATGGTAGTTATGTCACTATGAACAGGTCGTACGCTTTATTATTACTTTGTTGGAGCTCAGCATTCCAAGGATACAATGCCTCTTCTTCTTTGGCTAAATGGAGGTATTCATACTTTATCCAAACTCAATCTCCAATGGTCACGTATGTCCAAGTAAAATAGCCATAATAAAAAATTAAAAAAAATTAAAAAAAAAAAAAAAAAAAACTCTTTTTTTTTTTTTTTTGAAAAGTATGGTATGACATAAATATGAAAATTGTTTTGTGTTTTTTGGAATATTTGAAAGAAATTAATTCCAACAACTATGTCTATAAAATTATCATGTGTGTCTTAGCATCTTAGAAACGCATATTTTTTAATAGCATGTGAGTGTTGTGTTTGGACAATCTTGCAATTTAAAATTAGAAAATATTTATTAAAAAGGAATTGATGTTACGTTTAATTAAATTATTTAGCCATTTTTGCTCTACCATTAATTGTCAACGTACGTTAACATGCAATTAGAATTATATGGTGATTTAGCCTTCTAATCTTACCTTTTTTCCTCGTACGTTAACAAATACTAATCTGGCTGTCGAGACGGATTCTACTTCCGAACCTATTTCAGGCTTCGCTCGGAATCGTCGTCAGATCAACGACAGAGGTTCCGACCCGGCCTACAATCACGGAGGCTTCCATACCAGTTACAAAGTCTAGTAAGGAAAAAGACGTTACGAGGGGCATGCTTCGGGGAGCAAGGATGGAAAGCAAAGACCCATTACACATCATAAGGAAATTATTAATGGGGAGAGTGATCCTCAAAGTCTAATGGGGAAGCAAACGGTAGCCCCAAATACGGGGGAATTAAATAAGCAACAGCTAAGGAAGATGTCAGCGCCAATCCAAACTGAATTTATGGATTTCAGCGAATATGGGAATATGACAGGTGTTGGAAATATGACATATGGAGAACTTCCCATAATAACCACGCAGCCACGTTGGTGGACGTATCAAGGGTCTCGGTTCCCATCCAGGGCATCCCTCAAGGAAGAAACAACGATGCAAGCCTTAGAAATGGATTTTAAACGAAAGCAACCTTCTTCACCAAATGCTTCCCAATCAGCCCTGGGGGAAGCACAAAGCGAGCCAAAATGGCGTAGGCTGTCACACAGCCCCACCCGCCACAATGATCATCCTCAGTTGGAACTACCAAGGGCTTGGGAATCCTCGGACAGTTTGTGACCTCCACCAAATGGTGAAAGAAAAGCTTCCCAATTTAGTGTGTTTTATGGAAACACTAAGCATGAAGACTCACTTAGAAAGAAAAAAGAAAAAAGATGGGTTTTGATGGCCTCTTTGTAGTAGACCCGATGGGAAGAAGTGGACTGGCTATTATGTGGAAGTCAGATGCTACGCTTGAAGTTTACAATTTTTCCCAAAGACATATCAATGTTATAATGAAGAATGAAGATGGCAACCCTATTTGGAAATTCATCGGCTTTTATGGGCATTCGGACTGTGCACGAAGATCGGAGTCTTGGGCTCTCCTACAACAGTTGAAAACCCTCCGACCTCTCCCATGGTTGTGTGCAGGAGATTTCAATGAAATCTTGGATAATACGAATAAGGAAGAGGCTAATATTAGACGAGAATCCCAAATAAATGGTTTTAGAATAGCATTGGAGGACTGTCAACTATGTGATTTAGGCTATACAGGCTCTCGATTTACATGGAGTAACAAACGCACGGATGGATCCTTCACTAAAGAACGTTTGGATCGTGCGGTGGCAAATATGGAATGGTTTTCCCGTTTCCATTTTGTGACTGTAAGAACTATGGTAGCCCGGACCTCGGACCACTGCCCTATTCAGATCAGTTGCTATGAAGATGCCCTAAAGACGCAGCACTGCCAGCTGGACCTATGACCCGGAATGCTAGAGTATTATTCAGGAAGCATAGGGGATTCGAAATGATCTTTTGAGGGGACTTCCTATCCAAGATGTCCAAAGCTGGCTCTCTTCTTGCCAACACGCTCTTACACAATGGAGCTGGGAGGAAATTTGGCAATGCTGAAAAACAGTTGAGGAAGAAGACTAAAGAATTGGAGGAGCTCTAAAAAGGGGAAAGGCCTGAGAATGGTGCTGAGATTAAAAAACTACAAGATGATATAAACGATATTTTGGAGACGGAGGATATTAAATGGAAATAAAGGGCGAAACAAAACTGGTTTAGAAATGGGGACAAAAAACACACAATTTTTTCATGCTTGGGCTAGTCACTGAAGGAAATCCAATGGGATCAGTAGCATCCGTGATGAGGCAAGGAGGGTTTGGAAGAAGAATAAGGAGATAGGTAGATCTTTCATTGGCTTTTTTTAGGGCCTGTTCATGTCCCATGGCCCAACGAGGGTTGATGAATGTCTGCAACACTTACACATCTGAGTAACCCCTGCCATGAATGTTCAATTGTTGCGTCAGTTCACGGAGGAGGAGGTTAATGTTGCCCTAGCTCAGATGCACCCCTTAAAATCATCGGGACCCGACGGTTACTCGGCAGTTTTCTACCAAAAAGCTTGGGGAATAGTAGGTGACCAGGTCAGATATGCAATACTTGACTACCTTAATGGAAGCCAGTTTGACCCGGCTCTTAACTCTACAAGCATTGTCCTCATCCCCAAATTTCAAGCCCCTTCAAAGGTAACCGATTTCAAGCCTATCAGTCTTTGTAACGTTCTTTACAAACTGATTGCAAAGGTACTCGCCAATAGCCTTAAAATCATTTTGCCCCTCATTATATCCCTAGAACAAAGTGCTTTTATCCCGAGGCGTTTGATTACTGACAACATTCTTGTGGCTTTTGAAACCCTCCACACAATAGATTCCAGGTTGAAAGGTTGAAAGGCAAAGAGGGTTTCATGGATCTTAAGCTCGATATGAGCAAGGCCTATGACCAGGTTGAATGGGCCTTTCTGGAAGCAGTGATGCATAAGATGGGGTTTGCGGAACAGTGGATTCAACTCCCGATGCAGTGTGTGAAAACTGTTTCCTATTCTATTCTCATTAACGGGCAGCCGCATGGTACTATCGCACCTTCCAGAGTGATTCGACAAGGCGACCCTCTATCCCCATACATTTTCATTATATGCACCGAGGCCCGAGGCTATGAGTTCCTTGTTACAAAAAGAAGCAATGGAGGGGGGCATTATAGTTGTCCCGATCACAAGGGGAGGCACCAACATTCACCACCTTTTTTTCGCTGATGATAGCTTATTGTTTTACAGAGCTAACACTATCGAATGGGGGAGAATTCAAGCCATTCTAAATCTCTATGAGGCAGCCTCGGGCCAGAAAGTCAGCCGAGAGAAGACTTCGGTTTTCTTCAGCCGAAACACCAAGGATGAAATCAGGCAAAACATCCTCTTGGCAATTGGAGTTAGTGCCACCAATAGGTATGAAAAATACTGGGACTTCCCCCTTTGATCAACCGATCTAAGGTGAGTTCTTTCAACAGTATCAAAGGCCAGATTTGGACAAAACTCAACGGGTGGAAAGAAAAATTTCTCTCGCATGCGGGCAAAGAAATCCTTCTCAAGGCCAGCGGTCATACAAGTCATACCAACCTACACTATGAGTGTTTTCCAACTCCAGAAGACCCTTAGTCGGGAGCTCAACACAATGATGGAGAAGTTTTGGTGGGGACACAAAGACAATGACAATAAGATCGCCTGGATGAGATGGGATTGGATGGGGAAGACTAAGGAAAGGGGCGGGCTTGGCTACCGAGAACCAGAATGTTTTAACAAAGCCCTTCTTGCCAAGGTGGGGTGGAGATTTCATCAAGAGCCCGATTCACTAGTGGCCAAAACTTATCGGGAGAAATATTACCCGGGGGGAGTTTTTATGGAGTCCTTTCTAGGCAAACGACCTTCCTATGCATGGTCCTGCATGGAGGAGCATTTGGAATGCAAAACCCCTCCTTGAAGAAGGCCTCATATGGAAGGTTGGTGATGGCACAAAAATAAATATTTGGAGTGACAAATGGATACGGTCAACATTAACACACAAATTCCAAGTTCCTAACCAAATTCTTGACAGTAATGCAAAGGTTAGCCAACTTATCAATATTGAGACTAATTGGTGGAACATACCTGTGATTGAAAGCTTGTTCCCTCCGGATGTGGTTGAGCAAATATGCAGTATGGCTATCAGCCCCTGCACGACTCAGGACCTTTTGATTTGGAGTGGCACATAGTCTGGTAAGTTCGCTGTGAGGAGTGCATACCATATGGTTGTAGAATGCAAGCAACGGGCACAAGGCAGCAGTTCGGTGAACCCTTCTAGCAATCCGGTATGGCAGCTGATTTGGAAACTCCGGGTCCCAAGGGCAGTCCACTTATTCTTATGGCAGGCTTTTAATGATATTCACCCTACTAAGGAGAAACTCTATAAACAGAAGGTAGTCCCTGATCCAATTTGCCCAACTTGCGGGGTGGTAGCTGAATCTGTTTGTCATTCGCTCTGGTGGTGCAGGGCAACCTCAACTGTATGGAATGAATGCGGGGTTCGCATCCATATCAGTGCTCTCAAGGACGGCGATTTCCTCTCCATTTTTGAACAATTGAGCAACAGGTTAGATCGTGAAGACCTTGAACTGCTGGCCCTGATCGCCCAAAAGATTTGGTACCGTAGGAACAACATTGTTTTTGGAGGAGCCCTTTTGCCTCCAAGATGCTTGGCGAATAGTGCCAAAGAAACCATGGAAGAGTTCAGCAAAGCTCAAGCTCCATCTCAATTTCCATCTCGCTCCTCCCACCATCATAGCTCTGGTAGACATCCACAATGGTCCCAACGGCAGTGGATCGGCAAGCCAAAAGAATGGGGGTGGGGGTGGGGGCCTAGTGGCCCGAGATCACAACTGACAGGGGCGGGGTACAAAATGCCTAGTTCTACGATATGTGACCGACCCATCTGTTGCGGAAGCGATTGCGGCCAAGCTCGGGGTGGAATTCTGCAGAGAAATGGCTTTTCAGAACATTGTGATGGAAGGTGATGCACAGGAATTAGTCAATGCCATGGGAAATCCAGTACTTTCTTCGAGCGATGTTATCGACTTTCTCTTCATGGACAGTAAATCACGTGCGGAGTGAAGGAAACAAAGTAGCTCATTTCCTATTTTCCTTGCTAGAAGGGCAGTAACCCAACTTTTGCAACAAAATTGGGTTGATTCTATCCCCTATTTTAGTTGACTTGATTTGTACGGACCAACGTACACATTTCAAAAAAAAAAAAATTAAATAGCAAATCGGTTTGTAGAAAATTTTATAGAAACTATATCTAAGATTGATATGTGTTCCTTAATATGTGAGAAGCATATGTTGTTTTAATAGCATTAATATAAAAAAAAATACGTGCTCCAATTCTCACATGCTCAAAGGACACGTGTCACTTTTATATGTGGTTGTAGAAACTTTCCTACAAATCGGTTTGTAAAAGTCCCCAAGAGGTAATTCAATCGGCTGGGAACCACGCCTCATGAAGCGGAAGTCACTAGTTCAAATCCCCCATCCCCCTCTTATGTGGACATGTAAAAAAAAAAAAAATCGGTTTGTAAAAAATTTCTGTTTAAATGGTGACCTCTTTTGTTTTAAAGAAATTTCCTATAAACCGGTTTGTAGAAAATTCCATACAACCCACATGTAAGAGTGACATGTGTCATTTAAAAATGTGAGAAGTACATGTTTTTTTTTATTAATACTATTAAAAAAAACATGTGAGAAGTACGTGCTATTAAAATAATATGTGTTTATCACATGCCAGAGGACACGTGTCAATCTTATATATGGGTAGTATGAAATTTCCTACAAATCAATTTGTAGGAAATATATGTCCTTAAATATATATAGATTTTATTCTTAACAAATTTATTTGTAGTGTAATGAGGTTGGGAATACAAAATATTACATAATTATATCAACTATACACAGAAATAAATCAATATCTAATAGATCACGAATACAGTATTATATTAATGACAAGTGGTTTCAAAGCAGATTCTGGTATAATTAAGCTAATAAGGTAAGTATTCAAAAAATTATTGTGTTAGCCTATAAACTTTTACATTTTAAACTAACAATTATACTAATATTTATACTACTAATACTACAAAACTTGTCACTGAGGGTAATAATTTATTACCTTCTTGTATTTTTAACATAAAAGTCACTTGAGCACCATTAATTAAATTTAAAACAGACATCTAAGGCTGCGTTTGGGATTGCAATTTCGTAAAGAAAAAGTGCGATTTTAAACCAAATCGCAGAAAATGAACCGTTTGGAAACTGCGTTTTTTAAAAATTGGGATTTGAAAACGCAGAAAAATGCTTATTCCAATCGCAGGTAATGCGGTGCTTTTTTGAAAACACCGTATTTTAAAAGGCTAACCTGCGATTTTAAAGGCCAAACTGTGATTTTTCCAAACGCTTAATTGCGTTTTTAAAAATCACTTTTTTAAATCGCACATTTTAAAATCGCTATATTTAAATCGCACTTTTTAAAATCGTAAACCCAAACGAACTCTAAATTTACTGACACAAAACTATTATATTTGACAACATATAATAACATAAAATTGATCATCTCTAGTAAGCTTTCCGTATATAATTATCGTATGTCCTAATTTGATGATTAAACTTAATTGCTTATTGTCTGTACAGGCTAGGCCCACGTTGTTCATATCTTGCTCATGGAGCAATGCAAGAACTTGGACCATTTTGCGTGCTCAGCGATGACAAACACTTTTCACAAACAAATTTTCTTGAAATCCTGGTAAATTTATCTAATGACTTTTTTAATGAAAAATAATTTTGTTTATTTTTTTTTTGGATTAACAACATATACCGTTCTAACTACCATCATTTTTGAAACGTTCCCTCAACACAACCCAAAATTACAAAAATACGCTATCTTTTTGTTCCAGAGATATTTTTGTCATTTTGAGTTGTGGGAAGATGATATTAATTGCAACATCAGGAGTAGATTGGAAGAGACATTGCAAAAATTGAAATATTTAAGGATATTGCAAAAAAAAAAAAAAAAAATGGTAGTTAGAGGGGGTAAATGTAATTTTTTTTTTTAATGACGGAAAACCCCTTCAAGATAAGGCCACTTCGTGTTCTAATTTTTTGTTTTAAAATTTTCTCTTTAGCTGCGAACGTTTTGTTCCTTGAGTCACCTGCTAGAGTGGGATATTCATACTCCAATACTACATCAGATTACAGTAAAATGGGGGATAGAATCACTGCAATAGATAATTATATGTTTTTGGTGAAATGGCTGGAGACATATCCTGAGTACAAAAACCGAGCTTTTTATACTTTTGGAGAAGTTATACTGAGCATTATGTTCCTCAGCTTGCACAAACAATTCTCTACAATAAAAAAAAAGGCTAACAAAACCATTATCAAAAACCTCGAATGGGTCATTATATGTCTCTCTTTTTATAAAATCATATATTAAAAGGTAGTAACTTTTTTTCTTTTTTTCTTTTTTTAATTATATTGATTTACGATCGATTGTGTACGGAGATTGGAAATGCAGTAATGAATTATGAAACTAATGAACAAGGCGTATGCGATTACCTTGCAACACACGATGTTGTTTCGGACAGATTTGTGTCTCAAATACAAAAATACTGTGGTTTCTCAATATGTTCCAAGAGTGCAATGCAGCCATTAACGCAGTTAACAACATTATTTTCAACATTGATACCTATAACATTTATGTCCCCAGTGCTTTTCTCCCAATATCACATTCCAGCCCAAGAAAGCTTATGTAAGTGCCAATCTTTTTTTTATTATTATTTTTTATGTATGATCCATTTGACCTTATAGTTTCAAAAAGTTTTGTTAAAAAATATCTATTTGAAAAACACAATTAAGTATTTTGTAAAATTACAGTTTTACCTTTAAAATTGTACGTAGTTTGGCTTTTAAAATATAGTGTTTTTTTTTTAAAAAAAAAAAAAATACTTTATTGCTTACGATTTGAAAACACACTTTTCTTTTTACGTTTTTAAATCCCAATTTTAAAAAAACGCTCTCATTGTTGTACAAATTTTATTAACTCGTAAATGCACGAATCATTTGCAATAAAGGGTTTTGCAAGTGCGAGGTCAATCCTACGGAGAATTGTGTTCTTGAAAACAATTTTATATCTAAACTAATTAAATCCTAACCTAGTTCCAAAAAAGATTTGAGTCCAGACGCTCATTAGTTAGCAACATCTATTCGGACGACGTGGCAATACTGTCCGGATGTCAAGTGTTTAGAAGCTTTGAACAATTTAAGGTTGCATCCATCCGGACGTCATGCCAACACATCCGGACGCTCTTCAGAGTTCGAGAAGAATCCAGCGTTCAAGCACATTCGTCCGAACGACATGGTTATACCGTCCGGATGCCTTTCGGTGTTCAACAAGTAAAAAGATTTCATTTGCATACACAGATATGGGAAGACAGGTGCAACCGTCTGGACGTCAGGTCTACACCGTCCGGACGCTGTCCTTGATAAGGCAAGACGTGGAGAAGAATTGCAACCTTCCTGATGTCAGGACAACACCGTCCAGACGCCAGTCCTTATTATGAAAATTTCGTGCAGCTAAAGTGCAACCGTCCGGATGCTAGGGCAACACCGTCCGGATGCAGCCTTATTCAGGAAAGAAAATTAGCCCTTTTTGGAAAGCCGGTTGCACAGCTAACATCCCGGACGGCCTCAGCTTGCGTCCGGACGCCACCTAGAGAAAATCGTAACAGACTCGATTTAGGTCTTCTGTAACTTATAAATAGAGGCCTCTAGGCATGTATTATTTACAGAATTCGGTATTGAATTCTCTATAACTTAGAGAGGGTGTTTAGAGAGATTTGAAGATCTGCTAGCTCTCTAGCTATTGTCAGTGTGTGATTTGATCAGTTGTGAAATCTATCTTAAGGAGGAGCCCTAAGGTAAAGGATTTCATTGAATACCCATTCAGGTAGGAGACCTGGTTGGGAGGCGTTCGTGTATAGGTACACGTCAGAGTTCAAGGTACAACCACTGTATCAGGGGTATGTGAGTGCTACTGCTTTATAACTAGCTTTGTCTTCTTAAAAGTGGAAATCTTGGGTTTGGCTGCCTCGGAGTGGTTTTTCTCTTAACTAAGTTTCCACTTCGTCAATAAAATATTTGTTTCC
Source organism: Alnus rubra (assembly GCA_028654335.1). Lineage (NCBI taxonomy): Eukaryota > Viridiplantae > Streptophyta > Magnoliopsida > Fagales > Betulaceae > Alnus > Alnus rubra. The sequence goes on along the minus strand of JAJPGS010002489.1, from coordinate 3,241,038 downwards.
TTTAAATTCCGCATTTAATATTTGGTTGCACACTGTTCACACACACACGGTTAATTAGTTGTCATCTATTTTTCAAGAGGGTTTGATAGGCCATACCTAAGAAGCATAAACTGCTTTACACCTAGTTAGTTTAATTTAGGTAAATCAATTTATGCTTACCGAAAGATGAGTTATACTTATCTATTGATTATGTGTAAACTAATTAGGAGATTTGATAGCCCATGCCTAGGAATGATGAATTGTTCTACACCATAGTTTCGGTAGAGCATTCATACTTTGCCGAAAGAAGAGCTATGCTTATTTCTTAATAAAATAAATTTCTTGACGACATCGTTGGGTGCTTGACAAACACACACGAGCCATATCATTCATGTAAGTAAAATTTTCATGTTAAATGCAATTTACTATTAGGAAAAACTACCAAAAAAAGAAGAAGAGCCCCCCCCCCCCCAAACTACAAGTCGTTTTTAATGTAGCTCCCTGAACTACCAAGTGTACTAATATGACCTCCCCAAACTACCACTATATTACAAAATGGCCACTCCATTAGGTCTCTCCATCAAATTGGATGGAAAATGCACCACATGCTGTGTGCGTGATGTTCAAATTTTAATGTACTCACAAGTGCACGAATCGTTTGCAATATAGTGTTATGCAAGTGCGAGGTCGATCCCACAGGGAATTGTGTTGCGAAAATTAATCTTTATTCAAACTAATCTTATTTTAACCTAGTTCCAAATTTAGTGATTTTTAACAAAAAGAAAACATAAACAAAAATAATGAAAATAAAGGGTTCTAAGGTTTTAGAATCCACACCCACCAAATCATAGCTACATATTCTCATGCTCATCTACACCATTTGAAGTTCTCAACATACAAATTTTATGTTTGTTTAACTTTGCTTCAAAAATTATTTAAATCATTCAATGAATCCATTATTGCACAAATCACAAAAGATATCTAATTTTGACTAAATCATCAAATGTATCCGTGGAATGAAACACACCATATATCCAACATTTTGATAAATAAAAATCCAAGCCATCAATTTAATGAAACTATATCAAATCATCACTTGTATCCGAAAATCACAAGAGATACTCAAAAATCATCTCAAAAATCGAAGTAGAACAATGAGAAATCAAAACTCATAAACTCAAATAGCATGAACAAGCAAGAAAACATAGTATCTCTTCAATGGTAAGGTTTCATCCTCAATCCTAAATGAAATTTTAGCTACACATGATAAAAAAAAAAAAAATATAAAACCTTGAATTAAAAGCATAAAAATTAAACATTTACAAGAAGAAAATCAAGAAAATGGAAACTTGGTGCAATTGTGTGTGAATGGCAGGGCTGTGCGCCCCACTCCCACTCGCTCCTCCCCTCCTTTCTTTACAAAAGAAAACGTAATATATATATAGCTCAGCCTAGGGTTTGAACAAAAAGACTAAAAAATGGCCCTCTGGCCCTTGCTTTATCGTTCAGCCTCTCTTTACTTTCACTGCCAGGTCAATGCCGTGTTTCACAGTTTAGTGCCCTTTTTTGTTTGAACAAAATCTTTTGTTGTAGCCTCTAAAGGAAAAGGCACAACTGTATCTCTCGATCCCTATCACGTAAAGCCTATGTCGAATTCCAAGAGTTGCAGGACGTCAGATATTATGGGGAAATCGTGGCTGAGTTCACGTGATTTCTCTTGTTTTATTTTCCTCTTTTGTTGTGTGTAATGGCCCTACTTCATGTTTGTGCTGCAACTGTTGACCAGTATATATATATATCTCACGCTGCTCTAGGTCTCTCCTTGGAGAAAATTGTGGCGCAATGGAAAATATTGTCTTAACACGTAAAGGGTTATTGGTCCTTGAGAAGAAGAAAAGTGTCATGTGTACATCACTCAAGGGCAATAGCTGATTTGCTTTAAGGACAAGACAAAAAATCTTTTGCTTTTGGTCCTCCTAGCCTCTTATACGTTCACTTCCAAGGCGCTTCAGGTGTTGACGTGTCCTCTCTTGCTAGGCTCTTGCACCTTTCATGTAATTTAAGAATTGAGCCCTTGCATTTGTGTTTGACCAGATCAAGTCTTTCTAAAGACAAGAAATGTTGGTCCTCTTTATATATATTTCTCTCTACATTTAAAAGTGGGCCAAACTGAGACGGTTTTTTCACTTTTTTGCAATTTTGCTTAAAATACCGTCATTTTATCCCAATGTCCTGCAAAACACTAAAACACCAAAACTAACCAAAAATATTAGAAAATAACAAAACTAAAGGCTTAACAAATAAAAATTTAGGGGTCCAATTATACAATATTTGGCACTCATCATGTGACAATTGCTGACCTAAATTTCCCATAATACCCTTATTTGACACTGTGAAATTCCTAAATAGTCCTTGGAAATAAAGTCTCCCCGAACTAACACCAAAGATCATTTATATTACCATTTTGCCATTCAAGTAAGACAAATGCCGTTTTAAGTGGACAAGATGAATGACCTAAAATCGGAGCAAACACTTGAACTTTCATGGAAAAAACGAAAATTGCCCACTGCGTTGCTCTATGAGGGTTCGGAGAAGCTAAAGGTTTGAAGGGTTTGAAGGAGCTAAAAGTTCACCCATCATCCGTGTTTTTGGCCACTAAAGTTCCACTAAAGATAAGAATTTTCGCGTACCCATTACAAATCCTGCTTTTTGCTTCGGGTTTTTTTTTAATATCAAACAAAATCTGCGTGATTTGAAGCTAAATTTTGGAGTACTCATTACCTAAAAGTCGTGCTTTTACGTAGTTGGTTGTTATGAGAAAATTGAAACTCCTTTTATAATGCCTAGATTTTGGGGGCAAGACCATATGCTTTTTGGAATCTTGTTTGTTTAGGGTTTTATTTAAATTGAAAGCCCCATTCAAAATGCCCTAGATTCTTAGGTAACGATCCCAATAATGATGTTTTGTCAATTGCTTTGTTTGTTTTCTATGCATATGGATTGTAATGTTTTGTGGTAGGCTTTGTCTTGGTCCCATTTAGAAACTAGGTTGGTTGGTTTCGTTGTAGATTGGACACTCATTTGATGTGGTCACTTACGGATGTCACAATTTATTAAATTGAAAGACCCCTTTAAAATGCTCTAGAGTCTTAGGTAACGATCTTGAAGGTGATGTTTTGTCATTTACTTTGTATAGTTTCCATGTTATGGATTATATGGCTACCCTCCATCAAAATTGGTGGAATATATACCGGGCACCACTATGAACCAGGCAGTGGATGAGAGAACCTAAGTTCTCATGACCAGATTATCTCTCAGCTTAAACATAATCTGATGGCTGCAAAGGAACGACAAAAGTGTGAGTATGATAAACGCCATACAAAGAGAACTTTTAATCAAGGGGATTGGGTTTACTTGAGGTTACAACCATATCTCCAGAAAACTTTGGCTTTGTGAAAGTGTTTAAAGCTATTGCCTTGTTTCTATGGACCATTTCAGGTGACAAAGCGGGTTGGTGAGGTGCATACCACCTTGATCTTCCACCAGAGTCCTGTATATACCAAGTCTTCCATGTTTCTTGTCTCAAACGGAGTCTAGGCCAACAGACGATTCCCTTACCCACCTTACCACCGACGGATAACCATGGCGAGATACAACCAGAACCGAAGCAGATCCTTCAATGAAGGGTTCGAAAAGTCCATAATTAGGCCGTTCTAGAAGCTTTGATCCATTGGAAGGGCACATAAATCGATGATGCAACATGGGAAGATTTCTGGGTTTTGAGGAGCAAATATATATCCCCACCTTGTGGGCAAGGTGCTTTGAAGGGGTGGGTATTGTAAAGAAGAGAATTGTGAAGAAAGATCTATAAGAGGATAATGACAGAGACGTTGAACATGGGGCTTTGAAATGTAGAGAACAACAAACAAGCTAGCTAGTCTTGACTAAGCGTGTAACCAGAGGCTTTGGGCAGTATATTCAGAATGCGAGAGCGTGAGCATTAAAGGGACGTGATAGCGTGACAGTCAAGTGGACAAGGTGAAACGTGGCGTTAAAGAGCAAACCAAACACACCGTTTTGTACAAAGCCACGTGTGCACAATAAAGGGATTGTTTGGCATATACATGTACATAATATAGTAGTGGGTTATTAATTTTAAATAAAAAAAGATGATGTGATATAAAGTAAAAAGAATTTGTATGAAAAAATAAAAAAATTTTGTATTGTAGTGAATTTTTTTATTTGAATAATAATTTTTTCTGCAGATTTGAATATCGTAATAGGAATCTATAAACAAGCCTGATTAGCATTAGCCGTCTTAGCTTCACTGATGCTTTGGTAGAGCTAAGTTAGACTATGTCTCAACCAGACTTGAGGAAGCTCGTGCGATTTCCCACCATCTAGGTCTCTCCCAACATCTAGGCCCCTAGGGTAAAGATTCCTATCCCCCTCTTTTTCTTCAAAATGTGGCGTGATTTTTAAAATTACTATTGAGCTTATGATGAATTATTATTAAATTTTGATTCAATTATAATTTTAAAATCCATATCACATTTAGGGATAAGATGAAAATAAGAACTTTGCATGTAGCATTTCCCTCTATATATATTATCATGTATTTTTATATATTTAACCGGGTCAATATGGACACATGAATGGTATTCTACAATGTATTTTCCCGGGTCAATTGTATTTTTCCGGGTCAATATGGCCATGAATGGTGTTTTATCCAATGTATTTTTCTGGGTGTTACCTTTCCTCATTTCTCCGTAACCTTCAAAAGCGTGTCACCTTTCCTCATTTGTCTGTAACCTTCAAAAGCGACTCTCTCTCTCTCTCTTCCTACCCATATATTTATCTTTACATATATATATATATACAGTCCTATACAGTGAAGGCAAAGTTCTAGGGAGAAGAAAATGAGTACGGCGAACAAACAAGCGGAGCAACTTAGGCAAGACGGCAACTTTTACTTCAAAAAAGACCGTTTCGGAGCCGCCATTGATGCTTATACGGAGGTATATTTCTAATATTGTGTGCTTATTATTAAGGAGTTTGGTTTGGTTTGGCTGATTCTGTTCTTGATCTTGTTCTTGGTCTTGGATGGTTAATCTATTTGTGGGTTTTTATGCATTTTTGTTTTCAATCTTTGTTCTTGCTTTCGTTTTGCTTTTCAATTTGTTTATTGATTTTTTGGGTGGTTGGGTTTGATTTGAAGGCAATTACGCTATGCCCTAATGTTCCTGTGTATTGGACGAATCGTGCTTTGTGTCATCGCAAGCGGAAGTATGTACGGTCACTGACCCTTTCGGTTTCACCCCTCTTTCTCTTGCTAACTTTTTTTTTTCCCCTATTGCGTTAGAACTTCTAATCTCTTTGTGCTTTAATTTCACGCTTTCACTGGGTTGTTCCTATTATCTTTGTAGTGACTGGCCAAAAGTCGAGGAGGACTGTCGGAGAGCTATTGAGCTTAACAACAATTCTGTCAAGGTCTGGAATTTGTTCATTTAACAACTTTCCAAATTTTCTCTAATTTAACTTGTCAATCACAGTTGTTTCTTCCTTTTTGATAAATGTCAATCATAATTGATTGTGCGCAATGAAAAATCAAATTCTAGTAAAAAATGTATTGCTAATAGACCCCATTCATCATATTTTCTCTATAGGCTCTTTGGTTATATTTGCTAATGGTTGGAAGTTGATTTCGATATACATATGCATTACTATTCTCTTCTAATTAATTTTTTTTGATAAGTATTCTATTCTAATTAAATGTGCGGTCTTTGTAGGCACATATTAGCACTTGTTTGAGTAAAAATTTATTCCGAATTTAGGTTAAACTTTTTTTGATAAGTAATCGATAATTATCATTAAAAGCATAAAGGCATCCCTAAGTACACCGAAAGTATACAAAAAGGAAGAACCTATCTAGAAAGAGCAAAAATGAGATTGGTTTATTACTTATTAAAAAAGAAAGAAAAAAAAAAAGACTCGTAAGAGAAGAAAGGACTCCCCTTATAGCATGAAAGTTCTGAGTTGGGGAGAGAATGAACTGAAAACTTTTTGATTATGTAGGATATCTGCAACTCTTCTTGTTGCATTAAGGTTGGGAAAGATTGAGTGGTAAAGATTGCAACTCTTATCTTCTTTTGATGATAGTTCTTATAAGAAAGAAGAAGGGGATGTTCTTGTATTATGAAATTGAGGTGGGAAAGAGTGAAGACTAAAAGTTGCCAATGCTCAAGAATCTAGGCAGCTTTTCTTCTTCTTTCACTTTTTGATTTTCATAAGAGATGAAGGGAGTGCTTTTTGATAGGGCTGTAAACTGTTAGAAAAGTGCAAAAAGAGGCACAATCACATATAGTATCCAATAGAAACATTGAGAAAAATACAAAGCCTAATTTCTAATTAAACAGTTTAAGAAATTAAGCAGCGAAGTAAAGGGAAAGCAATTGTTCTTCCATTCGAAAAGCAATCTTAGAATAAATGCCTTACACTAACTATGAAGTTCATGATCCTCGGGTGGGTGTGGGCTTTATTTTCTTGCAAAAAGAATCGCACGAGTGAGACAAGGCCTTTTCTTTTTCTAGGTGGGTAAAGAGAAGAATAATGGTTTGATGGCAAAACATATAGGAAGCCACTTAATTGAGAACTTCCTACTAAATGGCAATTTAGAGCACGGCTTCATTTCAGATGCTTTGTGTTTATATCTCTTTGTTGGGAGTTTGCCCTTAGAAGCACTGTGTTCTTACTGTATCCACTCCTTTTTGGATGTTACTGGCTGTGTATTGACTACTGAGAAGATTGTAAACATCTCACTACAAGCATTGGTTGGACAAACCATATTCATAATAACATTGCTATATGTTTATTTAGCTTGTATAAGAGTATTTTCTGTTGGGTCTTTTTTTTTATTTTTTGGTTTAATCTAGCATTATGCTAGTTTTTCTGTATTGAGTCATTATGATCTCAAAGAGGGTATTGAATATGAAACAGGCTCATTATATGTTGGGACTTGCATTACTGCAGAGACTGGAATATGTTGAAGGAGTCAAACAACTGCAGAGGGTATGAAGTATTTTCATCCTGGATTGTTATTTGAATATTTGTTTCTCAGTTGCCGTTGACATTATGATTTATCTCTGTTGGTAATCATTGGGATTGTAGTGAACCTTTTGGATTAAGTTTTGTTCAACCTTTTTACATGTGGTTTAACTGTGGACTGATGGGACAGATACAACATCCCATCCATAAATTCTATTTTTTTTACTATTTCTGTTGAAGCCTTTTGCATTTGAGGTTGTTAATGCTAGTAATGTGATCTTACTTTTTTAGTTCTTTTGCATTGTATTTTATGTTTTTGTACCTCTTTATGGTTGTTACTATTTTCTTTTGATTTCTTGTATAGTACTAGAAGACAGTTCTTTTGAATCTTATTTTAGCATGTTTGACTTTAATGCAGATGTTCTTGGGTGGGATAACTGAATGTTGATAAATATAAATAAAAATAATGCCTGTAATTTAAACCCATCAATTTGGAGAAATTACTATATGGTGGAGTACACTGTAATTACATTGCTTAGCAAAATTCCACCAGATTTGAGGCAATTTGTAATGTTATAACAAGGTTTCTCCGTCCGCCATGCTAGCTCAATCCAGGGTGCACTTGTAACCTGAAATAACAAAAGCAAACGCCACAAAACTCATCAACAAGAAGGGATCAACAAAAATAGCAAACAAAATTTAAAATACTGAGAACTATTCACTATTATTATTATTATTTTTTATAAGTAAGCAAAATTTTATTAACCCGTGCAGACCCAACAAACCCACAGAACCAAAACCTTAAAACCTGAACAAACACCCTTAACAACCCACAAGGAAACCCACTAATACACAAGGAAAGAAAAAAAAGAAAAAAAAAACCCTAAGACCCGAAAAAACGAACCACAAGACTTGACAAGGCGCACAATCCTACATCATGTGGGCCTTGCCTTTCCCTCGCCTAGATCCCTCTTGCCTTTGGTCTTCTGGTGCTCTATCATCTTGTCCATGATAGCCATGAACTCCTCTCTGTGACCCCTATCCACCGTCCACTCCATGGACAACCTCTCCCAAAACTCAGCAACCTTCTCCCGAGCAACTATCTCCCTATTGAGATAAAAAACGACAGGCGAAGCCTGGGTTTGGGAGAAGCCATATTCGACCTCACGAGACGAAGCACTTTGGTGAGGGTTGAGAAACCCCTTCCTAAGAAGGCCCTTCTTCACTGGAGGCTCTACAACCTTCTTCAATGGAATGCTTTGCAACTGTTTTCTTAATAACAAAGCTGGCAGCCGTCTTCGAGGCTTCTAGGGAATCTGAGAGAACCACTTCACTGAATGACCTTCCCTAAGCTCCATAGCCCTCCAGTAGTAATGCTGAAAAGGTTTGGAATTATCAATCAAGGGGAGGGAAGAGTGGATCTTCTCACCCAAATCGGCCGCCCGTGAGAGAGTAGGAGCGGACCCAAAGCTGCTAGGCAAGGGGGCAGTATCAAACCTTGGACCACCGGAGGATCCAGAGGAGTCAAAGGGGCAACCTACGACGCCGGAGGCAGCATCTCCGGAACCGGCAAGGGGGGAAAGAGAATGGAATAGATGGCTTGACAGGGGCCGCCTGAGCACCCAAAATAGCAAGGGCCAGAGCCGGAAAATCAGCTAGAGCCACTGGAGGCAACCTCGAAACCACCCCAGAAACTGCCGGCGGCGTGAGCTCCAGCCGAGAACAACACCCAAAAAAGGTCTTCAACGCCGGACTCGCACCCTCGGAGACAGCCACTTGGATAGAAACTTTAGGTTTGAGTTCCGACGAAGCAACCTCCAAGCCCCCAGTAGGATGCCGAACTAGAGACAACCCAGAAGAAAACTCCGGCGTCAACTCCGACAAGATTCTCGACGGACAAGAGACTTTAGGTTTCGGCAGGAGTTGGGCCAAGCGAAAACCTGAATGTTTTCGACCACGGCCAGACTCGACAACCGGTACAGAAGTTTCCTAACAGCCCGGCCCAAGGCCACTTTTAAGCCGATGACCAGCTTGCTCCACGTGCGCAAAATCGAAAATTCGAAATTTGAATTCGAACGTGGGAGAAGCTTCTTACCCAACGGACCAAGAGGCCGGTCTTTGTCCAACAGATCAAGCATAGGAGACTCCAAAGCGAAGTAGCCCACCGCCAGACCCGACGAACCGACCCAGAAGTTTCCTAACTGCCTAGCCCAAGGCCACTTTTAAGCCAATGACCAGCTTGCTCCACGTGCGCAAAATCGAAAATTCAAATTTCGAATTCGAACGTGGGAGAAGCTTCTTACCAAGAGGCCAGTCTTTGTCCAATAGATCAAGCGTAGGAGACTCCAAAGCGAAGCAGCCCACCGCCGAACTCGGGTCTTCCTTTGCATGTCTCATTGTCGGAAGAAGATCAAGAGCACCCGGCTTTGCCGACGAAACCCTCAACCCTGAACGACGACCCCCCACGATGGGCAACACCTTCACAGCAATAACCGAATCCGAGCTCAACACCTCTACAAAAGACGGCCCCGTCCACTTTGGAGCCAGACCCAAACTCAGCCCTTCTACCTTCCCATCCTTAATCGATGAAGACGAGGAACCAAACCCGCTACCCACCGTGGCAGAGAGGTAGTCTACAGCTTTTCTCAGCTCGTCAGAGAATTTGTGCTGTCCCACCCTCCACGGCCTTAAGGGATTATAATGGACCCTTTCCGACTGCCCAACCCGAAATTTGTAGCCTCTAAGAAACGCCTAGCTTTGTTCCCACCTCTCCGAGCAATCAGAACTTTTGAACCTTCTCGGAAGGACTTGACAAATTCTTGTTCTTTTAAAATACCCAGTAGCACTTCCAATGTCGACACAAGCAATTCGGAGCACTGAGTACTCAAGACGACCTCACCCAAAAAAAAATTTCTCTTCTCCACCCTCAGCACCGACGCCCCATCCAAAACCGAGAAAGCAAAAGACTTTGACTCCACAGTGAATCTCTTATGCATCTCGCTACACACCCGGATTACAGATGGCCAAACCAAAAGGATCACATCGCCGAAAAAGAAAACAACCAGAGAACACACCGGCTGACTCCCTTACGAGAAGCATTCCCCAAAGAACCAGCAAACCGAAACTTGAACCCCGAATAACAAGCAAGTGGCTAGGAAAGAGAGAGAAGGCGAGAGGATGCGGAAAAGAAACGAAACCCTAGCTAGACGCGCTCTCACGCGTTTACGGGAAATGTTGTATCCTACCACTACCACTTGTGCGTACAAAAATACATGGTCATGCATATATTGGATTGTTGTAAGAAAAGTGTTAGGTTTTGTAAGAGGATCACCTACTGAATCCAGAAGGGATTTTTCCATGCCATTTCCTATGCCTGCTAGAAGAAAAAAACGTTTGTCAGCTATCAAAATATCTTACACATATTAATTGTGCAATTAAGTAAAACTGTGTTTTACCTTTTATAATCTTTTATAGATTCCCCCTTCTAGGCTAATTCTAAATTCATATATAGGGTGGCTCTTCCTGATGAGTTGCTTCTAGAATGGTTTTACCAAGGCATAACTTAATGTTTTCCTTGATCTTTCTTCTATTTCATTATTTGTATTGGATTTCTATGTACTTATCAAAATTATATATCAAGCATTTAGACCAATACAACATAGTGGCAGTTTGAGATGAGAGAGTGAAGATAAGCTTTCCTGGTCTCCTTTCAAGAGAGGGTTGTTTGATGTTAGATCATTCTATAATGTCTTGATTTCTTGTGAAAGTAATCCTTTCCTTAGAGGAGTATTTGGTGGAGTAATGTTCCTTTGAGAATGGCCTTCTTTGGTTGGCCTGCCACTTTAGAGAAGATTCTAACGGCGGATAACCTAAAAGAAGTGGCATATTATAGTGGCAAACCAGTGTTGCATGTGTAAAATGAGTGGGAAATCCGTCGATCACCTCTTACTCCACTGTGTGATTGCTAGTGCATTATGAAATTATATTTTCAATTTGTTTGGGTTACACTGGGTCATGGCCAGACAAGTGGTAGACCTTTCTCCGTTGGAGAGGGCAATATGTTAGTCCTAAAAGTGTAGCAGTGTGGAAGTTGGTTCCGTCCTGTCTGTTGTGTTGTATCTAGAGAGAGAAAAACCGCGGAAGGACGATGGTGGAGTTAAAAGCTTTCTTCTTCAATACCCTTACCAATGGACGACCATCCTGGATTGTCTTAATTTTTCTAGCTTTCGTGATTTTTTTTTTTTTTTTTTCTTTTTTCTACTGGAGAAGCGTTTCTCTTGTATACTTCTTGTGTACTTAAGATATGCCTTTGCACTTTTTAATGAATTTCAATAACCCTTTTTTTAAAAAAAAAAAAAAAAAAAAAGCATTCAGACCAGCATGCTTTAACTTAATTATTCTCTGATAAAATACCCCCTTTGGTTAGATCCTTTCTTTTTCTGAGCCCCTGTCCTTATGTCTGTTTCTATTAACATCCTTTCTATTGTTAAACTTTCTATTGACATTTTTGTGCAATCATCCTTTCTAAATCGACCATAATGTCACTTTTTCTGCCCAATTGGCAAACGGATTGTACATTTTGTAGTCTCATTGCCACATTGGATATACGTTCCTGCCAGAAAGTAAATAAATAATAATAATAATAATAATAATAAAAACACTCGTGTTCCAAAGATCATTCATCTATCATCGTTATCAACCACCATGGCATGCCACTGCACCCCTCACAGTCCAAAATGACTCCCAACCACCTAAACCGCTGGCCACCCATAATCACGAAATGCCCAAACCCCAGACCAAATGTGGGTTTTGATGAAACCCCACATGAAAGACAAATTTTGCTATTTTCATCAGCGTTGAAAATGTGACAGCTGCTGGAATACACAAAGGTTCCTGGATGTTGATTACTGACTTTTGGGCTAGAGTAGAGGAACTTTGGCATCATATATGGCTACTTTGGGCTTTAACAGAAGTGTTTGTTTTGTTTTGGTTGAATGTATCACCTCCAATATTCAATGCTGTTTTAGAGGCCTTGCAAGCAGCCTATCTTGTCTTGCATTTTTAAGAGCCTATTGACAATTCCAACTGGCAGGGTGAGAACGTTAAAGGCTTACTTTGGTGGCTGCCATGTTGGATTTCTAATTCTGTTCAAAGTCAACAAGAAAATGAGCATAAGAAAACTGCCGCCACCAGTGTAAACTGTATCATCTCCACCTCAGCATGTCTAGATAAATCTGAAGCATCTCGTCCAGATTCGTGTGAAGATTCCTCTCTTGTGCAGAACTCTAATCACACCTAACTACTAGATAGAATAGCTACTAGATAGAATAGGATTCTGTATGTTTAAATTAGAGAGTTTGAATTCTGTTCAAACTCTATTCTGTTCAAACTCTAGATAAGATTGTGTGTAATTCAAATGTTAGATAGGTTTACCTAACTGATCCGAAGATCATGTATTTACTCTCTCTATATATACGTTACTACATATCAATACAAATCATTGAAATTCATAGTCTATTATGGTATCAGAGCACTAAACTGCTCACGCATAATTTTTCCGATCTTCTCTACATTTCCGCTTTCTTTTTCTTTTCACTCTCTCTATCAATGGCGTCCAATTCTGCTGTCCAATTTGTTCCACCTAATATTGGCCAGCTTGACCTTCAAATTGGAAGGACCCAACTACATCACATGGTCCAACCAAGTCACTCCTATTTTGAAGACCAACGACTTGATGGGTTTCATGGATGGTTCTGAACCGTGCCCTCCCAAGTACGTTCTGGATGACCAAGGGAAAGCTATTGCTACCCTCAGTCTAACTTTTCTCCTTTGGACTAAAAAAGATCAATTTGTTCTTTCTTGGCTTAATGCCACTCTCACTGAGAAAGTGATGTCCACTTTTGGTGTTACCAGCGCTCAACAAATCTAGGATTCCCTCTCTAGCCGGTTTGCTTCTCATTCCAAGACCCGGATCTCTCATCTTCAGCGCCAACTTCTGAGTCTTCATCAAGGTTCTAATGGATGCTCTGAATATATTGAAACTGCTAAGCAGTTTTCTGTCCAGCTTGCAGTTGTGGGTCAGCCAGTTGTTGAGGATGCTCTAATTGGTTACGTGGTTGGTGGCCTGCATCCGTCCTTCAACCCTGTGGTTACATCACTGTCTGTGGCTTCACGCTACAAATCTCTCACTTTTAGTGAATTTCAAGATGAATTGCTTTTGTATGAGCTTCTTTTGGATAGCCAAACTGCTTCCAATACTGCCGACAATCACCAGTTTTCTATGTTCTCCTCCAAGCCTCCTGCCACCAACTACAATCACAAGGCTAAAAATTCTGGTAAGCGTTGGAATGGTCCAAAGAATACATCTTCAACAAAATATCAGCCTACTTCATCTTCTCTCCCTGCTAGACCCCCATGTCAAATATGTGGGAAGTTGAGTCACCAAGCGTTGGATTGCTTTCATAGGATGGATCACGCCTTCCAAGGCCGTCATCCTCCTGCTCAACTGTCTGCAATGGTTGCTACGTCCAATCAAGTTGCTGAGAATGGTCCCTGGTATGCTGACAGTGCTGTGAATCAACATATTACTGCCAACCTTGAGAATCTCTCCTTACAACAGCCTTACTCGGGTTCTGATGATGTAGCTGTGGGGAATGGCACAGGTTTGAGCATTTAAAACACTGGTTCTATGAGTTTTCATACTCCTAAGTCTTCCTTTCATCTTTCTAAAGTTTTACATTGTCCTCAAGCTTATGCTAATCTTCTTTCCATCAATCAATTTTGTTGTGACAATGACTGTTTTTTTCTCCTCAATGGTTCCCATTACTTTGTTAAGGACAACCGCACGGGAATCACTCTACTGGAAGGCCGGAGTGAAGGCGGTCTCTATCCTCTTCATTTGCAGTCCTTCTTGGTCAATAAGCAGCATGCCTTGACTGCTTTCTTAGGTGTCAAGACTTCTGCAGTTGTGTGGCATTCTCGTCTAGGTCATGCCTCTCAGCCCGTCATTTCTCATTTGGTTAAGCAATTTTCACTTCCGGTCAGTGGGGTCAAGCATTTGGATGGTGTCTGCGAACCTTGTCAACTTGGCAAAAGCAAGCAGCTCCCATTTCAACCTTCTTCCCGTGTCTCTTTATGTCCTTTAGATCTCATCCATTCGGATGTTTGGTCCTGCTCTACAAAGTCTTTAGGTGGTTGTTTGTATTACGTTTTATTTATCGATGATTTTTCCAGGTTTACCTGGTTGTATCCCATCCATAATAAATCAAATGTGTTTTGGGTTTTTGTCCAATTTAAGTCTCTTGTGGAAAATCAGTTCTCCTCTTCCATCAAACAATTTCAATGTGATGGTGGTGGTGAATACATGTCTAATCAATTTAAGAATTTTCTGGTCACTCATGGCATACTCCATCGTGTCTCTTGTCCTCATACACCACAACAAAATGGTGTGGCCGAGCGTAAGCATCGCCATATCATGGAAATGGGTCTCTCTTTGCTTGCTCAGTCCCATCTTTCTTCACTTTTTTGGGTTGATGCCTTTGTTACATTTGTCTTTATCATCAACCGCCTTCCCTCTTCCATTCTTGGAAATGTTTCACCGTTTTTTAAACTTTATAACAAAGGTCCGGATTATTCCCTACTTCGTTCCTTTGGGTGTTCCTGTTTTCCTCTGTTACGTCCTTACTCCACTCACAAATTAATGTTCAGGAGTAAACATTGTATCTTTTTAGGATACAGCTCTAATCAACGTGGGTATCGTTGTCTAGATCCTCTTTCTCGTAATGTGTATGTGTCAAGGCATGTTGTGTTTGGTGAAACTCGCTTTCCTGCCAAAGAGGACAACTTATCTCCTCTTGCCCCTATTGACTCTGTCTCCTATGTTCCTTTTCCTGGTATTCCTAGCTTCACATCATCTTCTTCAGTGCAGCTTTCTTCTGTTCCCAGTGCTGTTTCTTCTGCACAGCCGGATTCTGAGTTAGCTCTACCTATTTCTAGTGTTGTTTCTTCTGCATCGCAGGATCCTAACTCACCTCTACCGAGCTCTCCTTCATCCTCTCCTCACCTTGATATTTCCCCACCTCTCGGATCCATTGATCCTATTATTTCTCCATTGGTTGTGGATTCCCCAGCTCCTATTTCTTCTCATCCTATGGTCACCCGGTCCAAGACCGGTACTTTAAGGTCTTGTTCCTTTCCTAATTACACCTCTTTCTTCTCCACTAAACATCCGTTATGTGCACTCTCCAGCATATCTCTTCTTGAACCTACATGCTACTCCCAAGCTGAGAAGTCCCCTGAATGGCGTGCTGCCATGGGAGATGAATTTGATGCTCTGCTGGCTAATGAAACGTGGTCCTTATGTCCTCGTCCTTCTCAGCATAATATCATCCGGAATAAATGGGTGTACAAGATCAAACAGAAACAGGATGGTTCTATTGATCGGTATAAGGCAAGGTTGGTTGCTAAGGGTTTTGATCAAGAGAGTGGAGTGGACTTTACAGAAACCTTCAGTCCGGTGGTTAAAACTTCTACAATCCGGGTTATTTTGACTCTTGCAGTCCAGTTTAATTGGAGTATTCGCCAATTGGACGTGTCTAATGCTTTTCTCCATGGACTTGCTGGAAGAAATTTACATGGAACAACCTAGAGGGTTCATTGATGCTCAGTTTCCCTCTCACATTTGCAGATTGCACAAGTCCTTGTTTGGACTTAAACAAGCACCTCGTGCTTGGTTTACCCGCTTCTCTCAGACATTACTGGAGCTTGGGTTTGTTTCCTCCACTGTTGATAGCTCTTTATTTGTGTTTCATCAGGGCATTATCCATCCTTACATCTTAATATATGTAGATGACATCTTGTTCACCGGAACTTCTACCTCCCATATTGCTTCTGTTATTGCTAAGCTTCAACAGGTTTTTAAACTCAAGGATCTCGGCAACTTAAGTTATTTCTTAGGCATCCAAGCAGTTCGGTCCTCTCAAGGTTTACATCTTCGGCAAGCCAAATACATTTCTGACCTGCTGTCCAGATCCAAAATGATGGGTGCTAAGCCATTTTCTTCTCCCTGTCTTGCTGGTTCCAAGATGTCAACTAAATATGGTGATCCTCTATCTCCAGAAGATACTACTCTCTATCGCCAAACAGTGGGTGCTCTACAATATTGTACCTTAACACGTCCGGATATAGCATTTTCTGTAAACAAGTTATGTCAGCACATGCATACTCCTTCTACTCTTCACTGGACAGCAGCAAAAAGGGTTCTTCGCTATCTTAAAGGGACTATTGACCATGGCTTATGGTACACCAAAGGTTCATTGCATCTCCAGGCCTTTTGTGACTCTGACTGGGCCGGTAATCGAGATGATCGTCGTTCTACAACTGGTATTGGTATTCTTTTGGGCTCCTCTCTCATCTCTTGGACTGCTAAGAAACAATCCATGGTCACACGTTCAAGTACAGAGGCTGAATATCGTGACATGGCTCTTGCAACTACTGATCTCTTTTGGTTGCGCATGTTATTTAAGGATCTTGGTATTCCTTTGTTTTCAACTCCTCGCCTATGGTGTGATAACATTGGGGCTCTTGCTCTTGCTTCTAACCCCGTTTATCATGTTAGGACTAAACATATTGAAGTCGACTACCATTTTATTCGTGAGAAGGTGTTAAATGGTGATATTTCTATCAAATATATAAGCACTCATGATCAGCTTGCGGATATTTTCACTAAGGGTCTCAGTTCTGCTCGGTTTTCATTTTTACGCGACAAGCTTATGGTTTGTTCCGTCCCCATTAGCTTGCGGGGGGCTGTAAACCGTATCATCTCCACCTCAGCATGTCTAGATAAATCTGAAGCATCTCGTCCAGATTCGTGTGAAGATTCCTCTCTTGTGCAGAACTCTAATCACGCCTAACTACTATATAGAATAGGATTCTGTATGTTTAAATTAGAGAGTTTGAATTCTGTTCAAACTCTATTCTGTTCAAACTCTAGATAAGATTATGTTTGTAATTCAAATGTTAGATAGGTTTACCTAACTGATCCGAAGATCATGTATTTACTCTCTCTATATATACGTTACTACGTATCAATACAAATCATTGAAATTCAAAGTCTATTAACCAGCACCTCCCAAAACACCCAAATCCTAACTGATCACCACAACAGCCACAAGAACTTGTGTCTCAGAAATTTTGTTCGTTGCAAATACTTTGCTTTGTGGGTTTTGTTTGGTTGCCAAGAATTTATATTCTATGTTATTTTGTTGGTTACAAATACTTTGCTTTGTGGGTTTTGTTTGGTTGCCAAGAATTTATATTCTACATTTTGTTTGGCAGCTATTACCTTCAAGTAGGTCGTGGGGTGTTTTGAAGGTGCTGGTGGTGAATTTTGGGTGTTTGGGTCGTGGGTAGTAGTTTATGGCAGTTTCAGGCTATGAGGGGTCATTGGAGATAGATTTGGGTGGCAGTGAGGGCAGCCCATGATGGTTCGGGTGTGTGGGTGCGAGGGGTGGTGGTGGGTGCAGACAATGGGTGAATGGTGTTTGGCTGCATGGTTTGTTTATTTATTGATTTTATTATTATTAGTATGGGAAAATATATCTGACATAACAATAGGACCTATAAAATGTGCTTTCCTTGTGTCAATTAGTCAGAAAGTGTGATGGAGGGGTGTTTTTGAAAATGGTGGTAGCACTGATGGTGTCGATAGCAAAACTTTAAAGTGAGGAGGTTTAATATAGGTGTATTTGGTATAATTTATCGTTTTCTTAAGCAAAATGTTGTGCGATTATGAGGTATGAAGGCTCTAGATAATTAAAAAATTTAATGACATATCCAGTCAGAAAATTGGAATCAGTTTGTTTCTTTCCAATTCATTGGTATTATTTTGTAGTCTGCAATAATTTACTGTTTTGGCCAATGTTCTTAGGATCAAATGGATCTCCTTTCCACATAAGGAATGGAGGGTGAGTATAGAGGTTCGACTCCATATGGATACATGAGTTCTTTTTACGTATAAAAAATTTACCTTTGTTATTTCTTTAGTTATCTGTTTGCTCTTTTCAGTTGCTGCAAAATTAACAACAAAATTGAAATTTACAGCTGTTTTCGTTTGGAATAATGTAGCACTTGCTGTAAATCTATGTTTTATTTATTTTTTCTTTTTCTGGTCATCTCAGCGGAAAAAAATGGAGCATTAAGGGTAAACAAATAAACATTAAATGAATAAGGGAGAAAAATGCTTTTCTGGAGTTATCAGTTTGCAACAAGCCTTGGTTAACTCCTACTATGAAGGAATTCTCAGAATTTATTTCAGATAAAGGGTTGATGGATATTCCGTTAGCAGGTGGTTCCTTTATGAAGGGACTGAAATCCAACCCCACAACATACAAGCACAATAAAACACTAATATATAACACACACCCAACAAAGATAAGCAAAATAAAAGCAAACCACAAAGATAATCACACCTAACAATCAACACAACGATTTTGGTTATGAAGTGAAAATCCTTGGAGCACCAAACCACTCCGGAGTAGCCAAATACTCGAATTATTGACAAAGTAAACTTACATCCCCTTTGTAAAATACTCGAACTCTGTATGCAGATAAACTCATCACTTGCTTCCCTGCCTCCCTGCCTCCTCTACAGGCTCCAGCTCCTCACTAGCCAATTTTCTATATATGACCTGCTTGCTTACCCAATGGTAGACTTAAAAGTTTATATGATGGTGTGTGGTTTGAACAACAAACTTCAATAGAGGGAAAGCATTAATGGCTCTCAAAAAATGCTCTCTTGGCTTACAAGGGTGAAGTTAGGCAACCTCTCAAGAGATTCTAAGGCTTAGACTTCGCACCTTAACGCTTTCCCTCTCTTGGCTCACAAGGGTGAAGCTAGGCAACCTCTCAAGAGATTCTAAGGGTGAAGCTAGGCAACCTCTCAAGAGATTCTAAGGCTTAGACTTCGCACCTTAACGCTTTCCCTCTCTTGGCTCACAAGGGTGAAGCTAGGCAACCTCTCAAGAGATTCTAAGGCTTAGACTTCACACATTACAAAATGAGCAACGTTATCTATTTATAGGTTGGGCAAGAACCCCTTTGCAATGTGTAAAAAGGAAGCATTTGTATTGCAGGAATTCTGCAGCGTCAGGACGGGTCCGAAAACGTCAGAACGGTCACTAGGGTTTCATCTCTAACTCCAATGACAGCTTAACAGCATCACGACTGTCTTGCTGATGGTCCAGGTGATGAAGCTCTCGAGAGTCCCCAACGTCACGACAGTCTTGGTGACGGTGCTCTCAGGAGTCCCCTACTGGCGTCAGCGTCAAGATGTCAAGGTGACGATCCTCTCGGGTTGGTTCTTGAAGTCTTTGTCCGCGATTCACGTCAGGACGATTAGTAACAGTCCAGGTGACGGTTTCACAAATTTCAAATAAAAAGCCTAATTTACAAACCTAGTTTTGATCACCAAATTGAGCCAATTACTAAGACCTAACACGTGGTCCAATAACCAAGACCCGCCTTCTATGTCCAGAATTGACAGATTCCCAGCATCTTCAGATTGGGAAGAGCATTTTCCTGACCTGATTCAATGTCGTCTTCCTCGACCCTTATCAGATCATTTCCCTCTTCTGCTCGATAGTGGAGGTTTGGTTAGAGGTTTTTGTTGCTTTAAATTTGAGAACATGTGGTTGAAAGCAAAAGGTTTTGGTGACTTGGTGAATCAGTGGTTAAATTCGTACCAGTGTTTCGGTACTCCATGTTTTGTCTTGGCTTATAAGCTTAAACATGTCAAGCTGGATTTAAAACGTTGGAACAACTCCGGAAATGTAGAGGAGAGAAAAAAGTCCCTTTTGGCGGAGATTCAAACCCTTGATTTGCTACAAGAGGATAGGCCTCTTGCGGAGGAGATAGTTAAAAGGGATTTGCTGAAAGCAGATGTGGAGAAAGTTGTTCTTATGCAAGAAGTTAGTTGGAGGCCAAAAACAAGGCAACTTGGTTGAAAGAAGGGGATCATAATACGACTTTTTCCACCTCTTTTCAAATTCCCACAAGATGAATAACTTTATATCCAGTCTTAGCATTGATGGTTTAGATACTTCCAATCAAGAGGTGATCAATGATTCGATCATTCAATATGACACAAATCTCTTTACAGAAACAACTCTTTGGCCGCCCAAATTAGATGGTTTGGAGTTTCCCTCACTTGATGCTAGAGAAGCGAATTGGTTGGAGAGGCTGTTTCGAGAGGAGAAAGTCCATCAGGCATTGCTCAATATGGATTGTAATAAAGCATCGAGGCTTGATGGATTCACTATTGCCTTTTTCCAATCGTGTTGGGTGATAGTGAAGGATGATCTTATGCATGTTTTCCATTACTTTCATGAGCACAATCTATTCGAGAAGCGTCTTAACACTATTTTCATCACCCTAATTCCTAAAGAGATTGGTAAGTTGGAAGTAAGTGATTTCAAACCTATTAGACTAGTGGGAAATGTTTATAAAATTTTGGAACCCAAGTTTTCTTAGGGCGGTCCAGGATTAGGAGCTTGAGTCTCTTGTTGCATTCATTGATCTTTTATACTCTTTGAAAACCTCTCCGAGAAAAACAGATAAAATGTTATGATCCCCAGCACGGAATCACAAGTTTGAAGTGAAGAGCTGTTACAATACGTTACAATCCAAAGAGTCTTCCCCTTTTCTTTGAAAGAGTGTTTGGAAGGTGAAGGCTCTTACCTCGTATTGCTTTTTTCACTTGGACGAAAGCTTTGGGTAAAATTCTTACAATTGACAACCTTAGGAAGCGGGGTCTTACCCTTGTCAATTGGTGTAGTCTTTGTAAGAAGAGGAAGGAGACCGTAAACCTTCGCATCCATTGTAAGTTTAGTAGCGAGATATGGCACTTGGTTCTCATTTTATTTGGAGTCTTGTGGGCCATGGTGGGCAATATGCCATGGCAATATTCTTGAGTTACTAAAATGTTGGAAGATGCGAGGGTGGAGACAATCCACATATAGGGCATTTGGAAAGTCATCCCTACTTTACTTGTGGAGCATTTGGAGAGAAGGAATTTGACGTCTTTTCGAGGACTGCGAGTCTAATGTGTTGCAATTAAAAGATTCTTTCCAGCTCCCTTTTAGAGTGGGCTGTTACTTTTGTTCCTACTTTCTCCTCTAATCTTGTAGATTTTGTTGACTTTTTAGATTTTCGACCTTCTTGTATACTTTTCGATTATGCAAGCTTTTCTTCAATAAATTATTATTCATAAAAAAAGCATCATAGTTTACTGAGATCTGATAAATTTTCTGGTATAGGCTTTAGATCTTGGAAGAGGTGCCAATCCTAAGAGCTACATGGTGGAGGAGATCTGGCAGGAACTCGCAAAAGCAAAATACTTGGAGTGGGAGAATGCATACGTCACACGAACATATGAATTGCAAAGCTTGAAGTATGTTTTCCCAGTGAGTTTCACCTATGATGTTGGAAACGGTTGCCCTTTTATAAGTAGTTTTTGCATGTTATTGATTTTTGCATAAACTTGCTGTCTGTCTCAGAGAAGCTTGTGAGACCGCTCTTAAAGAAAAACTTGTACGGGACAGTTCTGAAGTGGAAGGTTTCGTGGACATTCCTGCTACTTCCCACTTGGAACAATTAAAGGCTCTAAGAAGAATGTTTAGAGAGGCTGCAGAAGCTGACATGCCAACGGAGGTGAGTACTTTGGTACCTCTCTTCAATTTTATTCATTTATTTATTTTAATATAGTTTGATGAGTTTTTACTTTTTTATGTGGTGGGAACACTGGTTGTGTATATAAGGTGCCAGACTATCTCTGTTGTAAAATCACGCTTGATATTTTCCGTGATCCTGTCATCACTCCAAGTGGGGTTACATACGAGAGATCAGTGATTCTTGACCATCTTCAGAAGGTGATGTTTGCTTTTGGATATGGTGTGTTTCAGTTTAGAGTTCATTTTTCTTGAGTCTATTTGCAGCATTATCTGACTTTTTGCGCGATTTTTAGGTGGGTCATTTTGATCCAATCACTCGTGAACCGCTTGATCAATCGCAGCTGATCCCAAACTTGGCGATAAAGGAAGCAGTGGAAGCATTTCTAGATAAACATGGTTGGGCCTACGGGGCAGATTGAAAGTTGAACTTGATCCAAACTTGGTGTGCTTTGTCTTAACTGTATGATGGCAATCCATGCTTCAGTCATATCTTAGGTCCCTCCCATCTTTTGAATTGTACAGCTTGTACAGATTGTGTAATGAGCGCCCATAAAGGGTTGGTGATTTTCGGATAAATATAAAAAGAAAGAGAACACTAGTGCTGCAGATTTGATTGCTTTCGTGGTTAGTAGATTCAGTCCTTTTCTAGACTTGGAATTCCAACGGTTTGATCACTTTTCTTTGTTCTACGTCCAGCTTATGCAGGATCACTGAGAGGTTTCCATGAAGGATGTTTGAGCATTATGTTGAACGATTGTTATGACCACCATTTTGAGATCTTCCTTCTGTGTTACATATTTTACTTGTATCGATTTCGGAATGGTCATACCACAAAGCTAATTCAACACAAAGTAGAACTGTGAGTTCGTTTTATCACCTGAATTCTTGGGAGTTTGGATTATACCCTTGGGAGGATAGCATCTGCTATCTTCCCGGAGTGCGATTTTCGAGAGGACACGTGTCTCATTACCACTCGTTGATGGTAATCCTGACAAGCTATCAAATTAAGTTAATAACACAATAGCATCATAAAAATGGTTAGTTGGTAATAAAGCAGGGTTTGGAGCTCTACTATCATAAAAGAAAGCTCTTTCTATTGAAGGTTTCGAGTAGTACAATGTGAAGTTTTGTGATAGAAATGTGAAAGGGAAGAAAATAGCGGAAGATAGCGTAGGGAAAGAGAAAATCGGGGGACAAATGATTTTGACGTAGTTCGGTGTTAAATGCCTACGTCTTTTACTGAAAATTGCTTTAAAGGTTACATTATACTCTTATTACTTAATGATGTTTACGATACAAATGGCTCTTATTTATAGGAGAATTAGGGTAGGGGAGAATAAAAAATTGGTTATTTGATTACACAGTTTAAATAGTTTAATAATAAAAACAAATCAAACCTAATATAGAAAATTCTTATATTCTAATTATGTTAAATCACTACTTGTCTCAAAAGCTTAAACTTTTCGGATAACTGATAAAACAACGTACCAAAGCAAACATCATAAGTTTAAACCTTGACCCTTTTGACTTCACCTGTTTTAGCCTGCACTTTTATAAATTGACTTCTACACGAAATAAGAAACATTCTCTCTCCCCAACGCATAAATGGTTGGAAAATTTTCTTGGTTAACAATAGTGATAGTTTTGCCAATGTTAAGGGGTTCTTTAATTTTCTCTCTCAAAGGAAATAAGACAATTAGGGCTGACTCCCACAATTTAGCTCCCATTTAAATTAAAATAGTATGTTTGTTCTAGTCCCACGTGTAGAGTGTGTTAGAATATTAATTAAATAATTAAATAAACTTTTTTCCATGAAACCTAGCAAGTGTTACTTATATTTCCATGAGTTTAATTAGTACAACGGGGTAGTGTGCAAATCTGCAATTAATAAATGTAGCACCCTCGTTAAAGAATATAGGCCGATGCCTTTCAATTATAACGTAGTGAAGATACTTATTTCTGTTTGCCATGAGTTTAGCAGAGGGAAAAACATATATATATATATATATATATATATATATTATATTGATTAAACGCAAAGAACCTGACCAAAAGGAAACAACATTGCTCTTGGAGTTACAACTTGAAAATGGGTAGAAAATTGATATATTCGTAATTCGCATTGTTTACGATTTAATATTTCTTTTTAAAAGAAGAGAGAAAAAGAAATAGAAAAAGTAAAAAGTAGAGAAGGAAGAAGTAGTTTAGGTTAGTAACCAGCTCTGACAGCGTCCTCTAACGCCAGCATCCTCGGAGAACGACGCCAGCCGCATGTTGGCCGGCATCCTCTAAGAACACCGGCCATGGACGCCTGCGTCCTCTTGCTTTTATTCATTTTTTTAAGCCTTTTTTTTAAAAAAAAAAAGAAAAAAGAAAAAAGAATAGTATGTGACAGTGACATGGCAAACGGGACAGGTGTCGCAGTATTAGGGTTAAGTGGCGCTAATGTGGCAATCTGTTAAATTTTGAACGAAAAAATGGACAGGTACCAAATGCATATTTTTCCAAAACACAGGTATTATCTGCGATGCGAATTGTAACTCAGGTGCCAAAACATAAAGTTTCAAACCACATGTACCAAAAAAGTCTTTTAACCTTACAAACTATAGAAACAACAGCAAGAAAACTAAGATTTTAGAACAAACCGTCTGAAGCCCAAGTCTAACCTTTCCTTCAACAAACACCAAAGGCTATATATAACAAAAGCTAATATATGAAGCTAGGCTGAGAAAACAGAAACCTCAGTGCTACGAAGTATATACACAAAAGCTCTCAAGCTTTCAGCTCAATGAACAGATTCTTCACATCAGAGCAGATATTGGCTCAAAACCTCATCCTCTGCAACATGAACATGTTATCTATCCTTCATCACCGACTGCCCAAAGTAAAGATGATTTTGATGTACTTCTTGGCTTGCCTTGTTCAACTAGAAAAAGAGTTTCAGTCCCTTCCGAAACTTCACGCTCAGAACAACTGAGAGAACAGACAACGTAATGTTAGAAAAACAGACATTCAAACAATATCAATTTAATCTTCTAGCTAAGAATAGATTCAAAATGTCTTATGAGAAACTCTCAAATGCTAATTCTGCATTCCAGCCACACCGTTACTTGCTTGAATGGCTACTCTCTCTTTTTTTTCCTCCCTTTTCTTTGTCTCTCTTTTACACATTATATACCACCAGGATGCCACCAAAACTGTTTGTTTCATCAAGCTCAGACATAGTGGGAATATATAGCAGATTAGCAAAAGTATTGAACCATTTCACTTTGTAAAGCTGATGCCAATGTGCTCAAATTTCTTTCATTTAAATTCGTCTTGAGAGTATACATTGTTGTAGCAATAGCACATAAAGAAATGCAATATGGAAATAAAGAGTCCGAACACTAAAGTTTAAGGTCTCTACTTTAGACATACACAATAGGAGAAAAGGATTGGACAAAAATATAAAAGAATAATCAGATATTAACATGTTATCTTCAGATGGTAACATTTAAAGTCTAAAATAATAACAAAAAAAAACGATGCTAGGAAAGTTTCAAATCGAATGGTACAAGATCATCTAAGCATCATAATGTTTTGCCTCAACTGCTGCTTGTGGATTCATCTTATAGAAGGTGTCACTAAATGAAACAAACATAATCTTGATCTGGTGCATAAGGGCCCATGCAAGTTCTAGGCAGTGACAAAAAAAGGTTCCACGAACAAAGTAGACTTTTCAAATTTCAGATCAAGGAGGTGTGAGAATACATTTTGTACCAAATGAATGTAAATTTTCCTCCTAAGATATATAGTAATGGGTGGAAACATTGTTAAGAAAGTAAGGTTGCCTTTTATTTCTAGCTTTTATAGAAGTCTAAAACTATTGGCAAAGCACAGATACTACAAGCAAGCACCATATGCTGTTGCATTTATAATATAGGTAATGATGGCAGTCAGAGTTTGCACAGCAATGGTGATAATGACAGTAGTGGGTTGGCCATGGTGGTTTAATGGGTGTCAGTAATGTGTTGGTACTGCAATATTATCTCAGCCAACATTTGGTGGCAAAATTCATAACAGTAAGGATGGTTGTGGTTAGATCATGTTCTTGTTCCTGTGATTGTGGCATGTTCAGGTAGAGATCAGTTAGAGCTAGTATGCATGCTCATTCTACTTGTAGGTGAAAATGGCAGTATTGAATAAATATTAATAATATTCATTTTAAATGCCAAAACAAAATTAGTACCGATGTGTTATGTAATTTGACTTCTATTACTTCTAATGAAATTGTTTCTTTGCTTGAAACTTGTAAAGTTCTAGTAGCTTTTGCTACAGTATTATCAGAAATAAACAGAAGAGACGAAGTACGATTGTGATCCAAACATTAAAAAGCAACCTTGCAATCTAAAACAGACATGAAGCAACATTAGAAAACACCATCGTCAATGCAAAAACCTTTTTTTATGAATAATAATTTATTAGAAGAAACAAAGCCCTCGTACACGAAAAATATACAAGAGATGCAACCACCCTAATGGTGACGAAAACCTAAATGAGTAAACAAAATCTACAAGATTTGGGGAAAAATTAGGAACATAAGCTACAGCCCAATCTAAGAGAGATCCCAAAAAGGAGGATTTTAAACATAGCACAATAGACTTGCAGTTCTCAAAAGCCTTTGAAGAATAGATATAAGTTAAATCTTCTCCTTCCAAATAGACAGCAAACCAACCCCAAGAATCACTCTCCTGATGCACTCAAGGGAAAACAAATCTGAGGATAAAAAACAAAAACCTAGAGAATTATATGTTGTATGAAAAGAGGCCACTTGAAACCTTGCATAATCAATAATCAGTCAAGTCATAAAAAGTTTTATGTTTTAAGTTAGTTTGCCACTTACGGGTATGCCCCCTCCCGTAGCTCAGGAGGCTGTGACGCTGGAGAACGTTTACGCTGGGTGGTGGAAGAGGAAGGAAGTAGAGCTGGTTCTGGGTGCTGGTTCTGCGTTGGGCTCTGCTGAGTCAGGGTTTTCTCTTCCTTAATCCTTGGAAGACTCCACGCCTAAGACTTTGATTCAGTACAACCGCAAATGCAAGGTCACGAGGAAGCCGAAGTTGGTTGTGGGTCAAGGAGAACATGATGATGTGGACTTTCTCAAGCGGGGGTTTCTCAAGTTGAGCTCGTCCTCTCCTGTACGGGCAGATCGCGGTGATTCTACGTCGTCCCACGTCTCTAGCTCGTTGCTTGATGCTCCTTCGTAGTTGAGTCTGCGGGTGGTGTCCAGTCTTTCTCTCCTTTGGAGTGGTCTCTATTATGCTCCACAGTGGGGTTCAGGTCCAAGGGGCAAGAGGATAAGAATATGGCTTTCCTCTCTGCCATTGATGAGGAGCATTTCAAGAGGATATGCTTGTGGGTTGAGAGCTTTAGGGGTTTAGGGGTTGGTTTGTTTTGTAGGATGTTGTCTGGGGCATGTCGGTGTTGAGGTAATTGTTTCTCATATACTCTGTGTATTATGGGCGCCTTAAGCTGTTATTTATAAAATTTGCACTTACTTATCAAAAAAAGTTAGTTTGCCACTAATTTACTAACAATAGGTTTCCTTGACTTATACTCCGTTTGTTTCAACGTAAAATAATTTTCGTTGTAAAATATTTTCGGCGAAATCATTTTCAGAAAAAATGATTTTCTCGAAAACAATTTTCAGCGTTTGGCTCGCACGAAAAAATTATGAAATGCGAAAATCAGAGTTTGGCAAATGCCGTCGGAATCCGGCGAGCAAGTTTGGCTAGATTCCGGCCGGATCCGGTCATATCTGGCTGGATCCTGTCCATTTTGGCCAGATCAGTGGCCGGATCCTAGCCGTTTTGGCCATATTCAACCAGATTTTGACCATGGCCGGAATCCGGCAATATTCCGGCCAGTTTCGGCCGGAATCTGATCTGTCGGCATCCGGCGACGGTGGCCGGATGTTGCCAGACTCTGCGCCGGCTGGATTCCGATGACCGACAATTGTTGAATTCCAACAATCGGATATCAAACGTGCATGCAATGACGAAGAATTTAATTTCGGAAAACAATGTACAACTTTTAAAACCGTAAATCGTTTTCCAAAAAATAAAGAAGCTTTTACGGTCAAACTGAAAATGATTTTCATTGACCATTATTTTCGCCCCTACTAAACACCGTAAAATGCCGAAATTATTTTCTAGAAATCATTTTACGCCGAAACAAACAGAGCATTAGAGGAACAAGGAGTCAAGGGTATTATCCTATCTTTTATATTCACTAGATGTCGTTCATTGTGAGATTGCTTGTGCCATTTGAAATGTCTCTATTCGGGTTGTCTTGGGTTATGCCTAGACGAGTAATCGATTTGTTTGCTTGTTGGTGGACTACCGGCAACACTTCGAAGTGTTGCTGTTTGGAAGATGATACCTTTGTGCCTTTTATGGTGTCTATGAAGGGAAAGGAATAATAGATATTTTGAGGACCACGATAGAAGTTTGGAGGAGTTGAAATATTTATTTTTTAACACTTTGTATACAAAGTATAGATGCTTATGTTTTTAATGGTTAGTAATCATGATTTTCTTGTTCTTTTTGCCCCTACTACCTAGGTGGCTTTTCTTGTATACTTCTTGTTTACATGGGGACGCCTTACACTTTTAATAATATCTCGATTAATTATTACAAAAAGAAAAAAAAAAAAAAAAAAAAAAAAAAAACTAGATGTGGATCATAAAGGGTTTCCATGACATAGGAGTGGGGTCCATGACTCTTCCTTTCAGTTTAGCTATGTTATTGAAACTTTTTGAGTAGCCTTTAGTAGTTTACAGCATCGTCAACCAGCCAAACTTTCTAAATTTCAATCATTTCAACCACACCCTGCAAATCAAACTCTCCAATGCAAACTTTCCCAGTTGGAGAACTTAGATCATGGCCTTTGTTAAAGCCCAAGATTCATACGGCTTCCTAGATGGTTCTACTCAGCCTCCAGCCCAGACAATCCCGAATCCGAGCACCACTCAAGGTGCTCCTGCCACCATAGCAAATCCAAAATTTCTAGCTTGGTGCCAACGTGATCAGATGCTCCTCAGCGTGTTAATCTCCACGCTCTCCGAACCTCTTGTGGTTCATACAGTCGGTTGTGCCACCTCTCACCAACTTTGGACTACCTTGGTGTCCATGTTTGCTTCCCAAGCACGATCCCGGGTCCTGCAGATTCATTATCAACTTGCTACTTCCAAGAAGGGTAGCGCATCGATCACGGAATATTTTCAATCATTCAAGGCTCTTTGTGACAACCTTGCTGCTGCTGGCCAACATCTCAACGATTTTGAGCGCACCCCTTATTTTTTGGCTGGACTCAGATCTGATTACGATCTGTTTATTACCTCCATCACTACTCGACTAGATCCTTTGTCACTAGATGAAATTTATGGACACCTTCTTGCTCATGAGATGCGGATTGAACATCATCTCACACCCGTGGAGCCTGTCTCGCCTGCTACTAATTTTTCATCCCGAGGTGCACCATCCCGAGGTCGGGGCTATTGCGGTCGGGGCTACAACACCAACAACTACCAAGGTTGGGGATCAGCCTATACTGGCCGTGGCAGAGGTACATATTTCCCATCTGATTCGGCACAGTCTTCACGTCCCATCTGCCAGCTTTGTGGGAAAATTGAGCACACTGCCCCCAGGTGCTATCAACACCCCGATCCAGCTCTTGTTGGACCACCGTCTGCTCCATATCAGCTCGCTCAAGCCTATTATTCTTCCCTAGTCTTCCTCCAAAATAAAATTGGTACCCGGATACTGGTGCAACCCACCACCTCACCAACAACCTGCAGAACCTGAATATTTCCTCTGAAGAGTACTCTGGGCAAGATCAAATCCGCATAGGTAATGCTACAGGTTTGTCTATATCTCACTCCGGTTCTGCAACTCTTTCCCTTACTCGTCGTAAATTTCTTCTAAACCAATTACTTCATGTTCCTCAAATCTGCAAAAATCTTCTCTCTGTCCGTCAGTTTGCTTTTGACAATGATGTATTCTTTGAGTTTCACTCCTCTTTTTTTATCATTAAGGATTGCAAGACCAAACTGCCAGTTCATCACGGCCCACTTAAGGATGGCCTTTATCACCTCTTCCCTCCGCAAGTGCCTTCATCCACATCACAAGCACTCGTTGGTGAGAGGACTTCTTCGCAAAGTTGGCACCAATGTTTGGGTCATCCAGCCCTTCGGACTGTCAACTTTGTCCTATCCAAATTTCAGCTTCCTATTTTGTCAAATAAGGCACCGGCTCCCTGCAATGTCTGTCCTCAGGCAAAGGCTCGCCAATTGCCCTTTTCAGCTTCACAAACTTCTATTTGTAATCCATTAGATTTAATTTACTCAGATGTTTAGGGTCCTTCACCCACTATTTCAATAAATGGCAATCGTTTTAATGTCTCTTTTATGGATGCTTTTAGTCGTTTTACTTGGGTTTACCCTATTCAATCCAAATTGAATGTCATGCAAGTTTTTCTCAATTTTCAATCCATGGTTGAACGTCTCCTCAATGCCAAAATAAAATCTGTTCAAACTGATTGGGGTGGCGAATATCGCAACCTTCACAAATATTTTCAATCTGTTGGCTTTCTCCATCGAGTTTCCTGCCCTCACACTCACCAACAACTAGGTTGTGTGGAAAGAAAGCATCGACATCTCATTGATACCATCTTAGCTTTACTGGCCGCAAGCTCCCTTCCAAAGAAATTTTGGGATGAAGCTTGTTTAACTTCCTGCTACTTAATAAACCGCTTGCCAACTCCCTTACTCAAAAATCTTTCTCCCTTTGAAAAACTTTTTTCTCAAGTTCTGAATTATAAGTTTCTCAAGATCTTTGGCTGCGCTTGTTTTCCAAATCTTCGTGCGTATAACTCTCACAAATTCTCCCTTTGGTCCAAACCTTGTGTCTTCTTAGGCTATAGCACTCTTCATAAGGGCTATAAATGTCATCATAGTGAAACTGGTCGTATCTATATATCTAGGGATGTCATCTTTCATGAAGATGTCTTCCCTTCTCAAACACACCACCTTCTGCAAATCCGGCTCCTCCCTCTTCCATTCCTTCTTCTGTTTCTTTACCCTTATCCATTCTACATTCAATGGCAATTTCAACTCCACCTACCGAGATTATCCCCACCATACCTTCTTCACCTAATCGTGCCAGTCCTCCTAGCCCTTCTATTTCTTCTTTTTCATCTCCTGCAGAACTGGATGTGGCTCTTGATCAGCAACCAACCCGTATACATCCTATGCAGACTCGATCTCAAAATAATGTCAGCACAATCAGGAAGCTCACTGACGGGACAATGCGCTATCCTCTACCTCGAGCATTGCTCTCTGAAGCTGCTATTACAGAACCTACATGCTTCACCAATGCTGTCAAGGTTAGTGAATGGCGTACTGCCATGCAAACTGAATTTAACGCGTTGATGAAAAATAGCACTTGGACTCTTGTTCCAACTTCGGTTGCTAAAAATGTGGTTGACTGCAAATGGGTTTTTAAACTCAAAAGAAAGGCTGATGGGTCTATCGATCGTCACAAGGTAAGACTAGTTGCTAAGGGTTTTCACCAACATGCTGGAATTGATTATGGTGAGACTTTCAGCCCTGTGGTAAAGCCAACTACTACACGTACTGTTCTATCACATGCTGACTCGGCTAGGTGGTCTATGAAACAAATAGACATCCAAAATGCTTTTCTGCATGGTTTATTGTCTGAGGATGTCTATATGGAGCAACCTCCGGGTTTTATTCATCCTTCTTACCCTCATCATATATGCAAGTTGAAGAAGGCACTATATGGACTAAAGCAGGCACCCCGGGCATGGTTTGCTCGACTTAGTGGGAAACTGATTGAACTTGGGTTTATTGGCTCCAAAGCCAATTCCTCTCTGTTTCTTTATCATACAGCAGCTGTCACTATGTTCCTACTGATTTATGTTGATGATATTATTATTGTCTCTTCTGTTCCCACTGCCATTGATGAACTCTTACAGCTTTTGAGCAGTGATTTTGCTGTTAAAGATCTCAGCCCATTACACTATTTCCTTGGCATTGAAGTTATACCAGTGAATGATGGTCTCTTACTCTCTCAACAGCGCTACATTCGAGATTTACTTTCCAAAACCAACATGACCGAAGCAAAACCAGTCTCATCTCCCATGGCATCTTCTTCGACATTATTTGCTTACATAGGTGATCCTATGGAAGACCCCACATTATATCGAAGTGTTGTTGGTTCACTTCAGTACTTATCTCTGACACGCCCAGACTTGGCATTTGCTGTAAGTCGTGTATGCCAGTTTACGCATCGTCCAACCAAGCTCCATTGGCAAGCTGTCAAGCGTATTCTTCGGTACCTCAAGCATACCATCTCTCATGGTTTACTTTTGCACAAGACTTCATCCAATTCTCTACAAGCCTACTCGGATGCTGACTGGGCCGGATGCTCTAATGATCGACATTCCACCGATGCCTATTGTGTGTATCTTGGTTGTAACTTAATTTCTTGGAGCTCTCGTAAGCAGCCTACTGTCTCAAGGTCTTCAACAGAGGCTGAGTATAAGTTTGTTGCTAACACGGATGCAGAGTTGCTCTGGATTCGGTCTCTTCTTAAAGAACTTCGTCTTACATTGTCTGGTCCACCGAAGATATGGTGTGACAATATTGGAGCAACTTACTTGTCGGTCAATCCTATTTTTCATGCTCGCACCAAGCATGTTGCTATTGATTTCCATTTTGTTCAAGAGTTGGTTGCATCCAAGGACCTAGAGATTCTATTTGTTCCAAGTGCTGATCAGATTGCAGATGTGCTAACTAAACCACTTGTTTCTAAAAGATTTCATTATTTGTCTTACAAGCTCAACGTCTGCTCACTCCCCTTGCACTTGTGGGAGGATCTTAAAGCACAACACACTCCTAACTCTATTCAAACTAATAAGAGTCCTAGTGAGTGTGTTGAGGAGAAACCCGATTGATCACAACTACTAGTGACAACCGGTTCCTAAAGAGATAGAATCCTACTTGTATTTACTAGAAGAGTTTGAACTGTATTTGTTTACTTTAGGCTGCTGATCACAGTTTTGTATTTAGATTAGGTTTATCTCTAAGAGATAGTATTAGACTAGGAAGCAAGTACTTTGATGTTATCTTGTATCATGTACAAACTCTATATAAATCAATAGATGCTCACAAGATGAGTAAGCTTGAAAAGCCAAATATTATTTGTTTCTACACCAGCTGATTGAGCTACTCCTCAAGGTCTTGCTCAGTGAATTATAACTCCAAAAGGAACCCACCCAAACCCAATCCTCCTCGGTATCGTGGTGAGGCTTTCACCCCGTTACGAATCTGAAAATTATTAGTTGGAATGTTAGAGGTCTTAACGACGCAGGGAAAAGGCACAACATTAGCACTCTTTTGAAAGATTGGAAGCCTAACAGTGTGTTTCCAAGAAACAAAAATGGAGTGGATTTCTTCCAGTATTGTCCAGGGCTTGTGGGGTGGGTCCTTCATAGGGTGGACTGTTCTGCCAGCCTCAGAAGCCTCGAGTGGCAATGTGGGATAAACGGGTAGTGGAATGCATTGAACAGGCAGTAGACAATTTCTCTATCTCCTGAAAATTCAAATATGTTATGGACCAATCCGTTTGGGCCTTTTCAAGAGTCTATAGTCCCAACCTAGATTCCAAAAGGCAGCATCTGTGGGAGGAGTTTCCAGGGGTTTTCAGTCAGGGGAACCCTAAGGGATTCCCAAATAAACCAATCAGTTAAAACTTCAAAGACAAAAATTGAATGACGCGTCAATAGGAAACTCCTCACTAGTCTTGCTCAACATAAAGTTCTGGGAAAGGTACAGCTTGTATGTATGAGCTGTTAAGATCTTGTCAAGATGAAGCCCACACATGATAAAGAAACCAAAAGAGGCTCAATCCCAACCCTTGAACAACTAAATTTTACATGATAACTCAAGATATAATTTGAAAGAAAATATTAACGAAAGAGCCCAATCATGCTAAACTTCCCGCCTCCCAATCTGCCCATTTTACACCAGTCAATACCCAAATTTACTATGAATCAATTGGAGAACAAATGAGCTACCGAAACACTATTCCACAAAATTACCAAAGCTCACTCCATAATTGAGGAGTTATAGTTACCAAAACAAGCATTTGAGGGGAGGAAAAAAAAGTGAAATGTCAATGACAAGCATAGTGACTTTTATTAGACCTTGGTTATCTTTTTTCATAAACTCTTATGACATATAAGGTACACATCCATATCAAGGTAGAATTGGGTACGTGATCACATAACTAAGACAAAAGCTCTAAAGTGTAAATTCCAAGTATCCAAGGGTGAAAATTTATTGGTTTGTCAATTTGTTACTAAAATCACATGGCTATCAAGTTAAACACTTATTTTCATAACACATATAGCCAACCAGCATCCTCCAACTTCCCCGGAATCCACAACACTTATCTTCATTATGAAATCAAGAGATAACATGTCATAGTTGATTATGGCAAAATTCTTGCTCCAGACCTTCAGTTTTAGTTCATGATCATGAAAGTTCACCTTTTTATTGAATCTGTGGTGAAGCAAGAAGGATGCATGTAACCTTTGAATTTCCAATGAATGAAAATAGAGAGAGGACTGACAAATAAAACATCTTAGCTATCAATAACCACAGAGGGAAGGGAAAGGGAGAAGGGAAATGAAGAGCTGAAAAAGGCCCTAGCCAATCAATCCTATTCCCTCCAATCAGCTTCAAGCAAAAAAAACTTTTTTTCTTATTCAAAATTAAAGATCATTTCTTTTTACTCCTAGAGTAACAACTAGGTTGAGTCTCATTGATAACATCCACTATAAATCAGTATTATCCACCACACCAATTATAAGGCATTTTGAGAATAGAAGACGTGAATTAGGAATTTATACACACAAAAGGATGGACTCATTAACATCAATCCAAGGAATTGATGATACAACATATCACCTACAGTTTTATTTCAGCATATGGAAAATTTATTTAAAACCAAACTAAAGATGGGAAAACCTCTATCAAAGCAAGAATAAATTTACAAAAATGAAACAATTTTTTTTTTTTTTTTGGTGTTTAATCATCGCAATCAACAATCTCACGAAAAGATAATTCCCAATAGCATAGCAATGAGTCTTTAGAAAAACATCCAAAGCATGTTGCCACCAAATATTTTCATGAACTCACTGAGTGAAAATTTATCACACAAAATTCATATCACCTTTTAAGCAGAAAATTAGAATCAAAGTAGATTTGTTGCAGAAAAGCTAATTCACCCCAAAACCCTTAATGTTTAATAATTTGAGAGAATATGCTTTGTACCAAATTAAGTACAGAGAACCATCCAATACAGTAGTAAGATATCATTTAAATTAGCTTGAAAAAACTCAAATTTGTAGTACCTTGCTTTTATGTTTTGCACATTCAGATGATCTCCCATTACAGCATCTGCAAGTGGGACGAAACTTGGTACATGGGTAATTGCTTCAAACACAGCCAGAATCCCATCAATTTTAAGATACCTAAAATATCCTTCTACAGGACTATATGCAACCAACTCCGCCTTGTTATATATCATCAATATATCTCCATTCTCCAGGAACTTTATTGGCCGATGGAGGCAACCAGAGTGCGCGCATATAACATGCTCTTTAGTCCAAGATGTTGGGTCACCATACTCCTTCATCACCCATATATCAAAATGATCCCAAAAAGTGACATCACATACAGAAAGACAACCTCCTAATACTCCCATATTCATATTGTGCAAATTTTCTCTTTCTTTGTGTGTCTCCCCAAAGTGAGGAGGCAACGAGATCACACTGAATTGTTCTTCCTCAAAGTCAAAAGCCACTATAACAACCGGACCACTTGCAGTATCACTTACCCAATGAACCACTCCATTCAGATACGTTGTAAACAATGCTAAACCAAGGTCAAACGGAGCACATCCAATGCTCCTCCATGAGGCTGTTCCAACCGTATACACCTCAGCCATAGTCTGAAACATATTTTCAGGCTGACACACCGATCTCACAACCTTGTACTTGTTACTTCTCTGAGAGTAACCAAACCCCGGAATAACAGGACCCAAAAACATGTCATCCCCTTGAGACTTGGGAATTCTTACATACTCACCAGTAAGCGGATTGCATATAATACGAGGATTGTTATATATGGGCTTGCTTAAACAGAGCAAACCATTACATGAATTCACAATACCATACTGGTCCATTAAACTACTACGACGGCTATTAGTGTTTTCTTTAAGGCACTTCCTCTCAATATTACAACCTGGAAGTGGAAGATAAAATTTGGTATTGAGCTTCATTTCGCGCCGCTCATTTCGATCAACAGGAGGAGCAGTTTTGAAAATGCAATCAAGATCAACCCAGTGAAGGGTTGTAGAAGCACAACCGACGCTTTTGGGGTGGAGCAAGACCTCAAGGGTTTGAGCTCTTGCAAAGTGCATAGAAGCGAAAAGAGGGTCTGAGACTAAACTGCGCCAAGTTGTACATACGCACCTGGAGTCCGAGATTGACTTGAACGGCAGCCTTGAGAGAATGTCGATGAGGATCGGGCCTGGGAGGTCCATTATGGTTGTGCATGCTGCTGCTGCTGATGATGGTTTTTTGGTAGTTTGGGAGAAGGGTCGCATTGATCTTCTTCTTCTTCTTCTTCTTCTTCTTTTTGAGAGTTTCCTTGAGAGATGGTTGAGGGTGAAGTAGTGGAAGAAAAATGTCATGCCGTTCAGAACTTTTTGACGATGTTTCTGGTTGGCATAACTGAGAAGTGAGAACCATTTCATTTAGAACACTAAAAACAACAACAACAACAACAACAACAACAAAAAACGACAATCAAACTAGGCCTCAGTTGAAATGCTTAATAAGATGATAACAGAAAAAGGAAAATAATGTCCGAGCCCAAAAAAATCCACAAAAATTGTCAGCCCATCTAACCATTGACTCAATCAGTTCTCTGCCTCCACTGGAGGAGTTATCTGTTATTTATAACACTTAAAGATGAAAAGAGTTTGATTTTGAGTGTACATTTATCATCAACTATACAAGTCCTTTTGATTTTGAAACGTTCATTATCGGTGTCATCATTATATCTCTCTAATGGATTATTTGCTTCTCTTGGATGAGTTTGTTGCTGAAGTTTCCGCTCTGCTACGTTTGAGTCTTCATCCTTATCGAGTTATCGTCAATAAAAGGTTCGTGCTTTCATCAACTTTAACCAGAAATCAGCACATCTAAGCCAAAAAAAATAGACAAATGCAACATTTAAGAGATTGAGAGAGTTACCTAAACGGTTTTCTATGGAGTGGCGGTGGTGGCGGTGGTGGCGGCGGAGGCGGCGGTGGCGGCTATCACGAGAGCTGACGCGAACGGCAGCGTTCCGGCATGGAGACCACGGCTCTCAAAATGATGGCGGTGGACGTAGGGAGGATCACTGAAGGTCGGCGATTATGGTGAACCCAAGGCTGGGCATTGTGAATAAAAGAAAAGGGTAGCAAAAAGGGTTTTAGAACCCTCCCCAACGCCGGAATCTTCCTCCCGCTGGTCTGGGCCGTTCCAATCACCACGTGCCTGACGTGGCAGTGCCACAATCCTCGATTCCACCAGTGTCACGTCCGGCCAAAAGAAAAAAAGAGAAGTGCTATACGTGCGTCAAGAGTCCGGCCGGAGTCCGGCTCTTGACCCACGTGGCACATATTAATTTTTTTTTTTTTTTTTTTTTTAAAAAAAAAAATTTCAAAAATAAGAGAAGAAAACTCTCGTCTGGTTCAGTCTAGTCTTCGTCTTCCAAATTTTCCCCCCATTCCCAAATCTCACCCTCTCCCGCCACCGTCCCCTCCCCCACTGACCGCCCAACGACCGGTGACCTCTGACCCGCACCGTCCCTCGGCCGGCTCCCAGCTCCCTGTCTCTCTCTCTCTCCAAACGACGGACCGGTGCTCACCAACCACTCAACGACCCGCGCCCTCTGACCCGAACCGTCCCTCGGCCGGCTCCCAGGTCGCTGTCTCTCTCTCCCAGCTCGCTGTCTCTCCGTCTCTCTCTCTCTCTCTCTCTCTCTCTCTCTCTCTCTCTCTCTCTCTCTCTCTCACCCAGCAGACCAGCGCCCCCGATCGACCGGCGGCTCTCTCTCTCTCGGACCCACACCGTCCCCCGATCGCCGGTGGTTCGGTGGGGGAGGGGACGGTGGCAAGAGAGGGTGAGGGGGAAATTTGGGAATGGGGGAAAATTTGTCGTGAGACTGAGAGAAGCCTTATCTTCTCTTATTTTTGAATTTTTTTTTTTTTAATAAAAAAAAATTAATATGTGCCACGTGGGTCAAGAGCCGGACTCCAGCCGGACTCTTGACGCACGTATAGCACTTCTAAAAGAAAAAACGATTGGACTCTCCTGGGTAGGATTGATATGGTGGCTGTACCAGTGTTACGTCAGCAAGTAAGGGATAAGATTGTAAAATGACAGTAAGTCCAATTTTTTTTTGAAAAAAATACACAAATCGCTATTAAACTACAATGTAATATCTTTTCAAACTTTTAATTGAAGAAATGTCTGCTAATCCACCAAAAAATTGTAATGTTTGTGTTTTATTTTCTAGAAAGACAAAAATATCCCCAATTTTTTAAAATATATATATATATATATATATATAAAAGTACTCCTATAAATTCGAATAAGTCTTGTGTAAAGACCCACCAATTTGCTTATTTTTATTTTTTGAATTTCGGATATTTTTATCATTTTTAGAAGGAAATGGATACATAGCAATTTTTTAATAGTATGGTGAGACATTGCTTCAATTGATAGTTGGGAGGAAATATTACAAATTATCTAAAAGTTTGAAAGAGGTATTTTAATACCCCAATAATTAATTGTGTTTGATTGAGCTTTGGACTAATTAATGGGTTTGTTAAGATTCGTTAGAGTTAGTTGGAAGTGAAAATGTTTACTTTTATTCATGGCCAAACGTTTGAAGTGGGATAGCCAAACGTTTGAGTCAAACCCTAATACCAAACATTCGATGGTTGGAAGTCCAAATGTTCGCCTGTAACCCTAGATCCGAACATTCGAACATTTGTCATTACCGTATATCATAAAGTATAGCCCACGCGTTTGGTATGTATGTCATTACCGTACACCGTTCGATTTGTACACTGAACTTTTGCGGAAACCTTAATAGTACACAAACGTTCAACAGTTAGCCTGAATGTTCGATGACTCACAATACTAAAAAATAACACATCAGCCTTATCCACTTGACTCTAAAGCCTATAAATATACCCTACCCCACGCCCTTTTCACTTCCATTTCTCCCCTCTACTGCCTGACATTCCTAGTAAGAGTGAGAGAGTGATTTGGAGAGAGAGAATGAGCCCTCTTGGTTCTTGTTCTTCAAATGAGATAATATTCCTAACCCAACTCGTTTAGTTTGTTGTTGTTATGCTATTGGTTTGGTTTTATAGCGTAAGCTCGTAGGTTTAAGTCTTTAGATAGTTTTGTTGGCCTTAACACTACCTTAAAGATGGTTTAGCATTTTGATGATATTAGACAAACCATATGTTGCATGAGGATGTTATTGTGGCTTAAGACTCTGTTAGGGATCATGTTAAGGCATTAGAACTTGCCTCCCTAAACGAACGTTCGTCATGGCCGAACGTTCGACCCTCTTTGTCCGAACATTCGATGGTCAAGCAGAAAGCCTATTCTGAGCATATTAGAGCTTAAGACTTGTTTTAGCTCGGGATTAAGACTAATGATAGATCTTTTCACAGATTTCGAGGTTATGGAGCCTCATGAGGACTTTGCGAAGGAGCCATGCGATACAAGTTAGTAAAA
This sequence comes from Alnus rubra, assembly GCA_028654335.1. Taxonomy (NCBI): domain Eukaryota; kingdom Viridiplantae; phylum Streptophyta; class Magnoliopsida; order Fagales; family Betulaceae; genus Alnus; species Alnus rubra. The sequence goes on along the minus strand of JAJPGS010002489.1, from coordinate 3,201,358 downwards.
ACTCACACGGATACTTGTTATTATATTTTTTGCATAAGCATGATTATTTTATATATATCCAACGTGCATGTGTTACAATTCACATGAAATACCTTTTAAACAACTGTAGACTCTACTTTGTGAAAAATGAGTGATGATGAATTAATAAGATAATGAAAATGATATTTTATAAACGCATTCATATAAAAAATTGTGAAGAAAAAATGCATCGTATGACATGGTACATCGATACATGCAGGATAACGGCTATGGGCATACACAGGTTTATTTTTGTGTTTAGCCTTGGATTCAATTGTTCTTGTGATCAGCGTAACCATGTTTGAGTGGTGGTCACTATAGATGGACGTCATTAGTGGCATTGGCCACCCGAGGTCGAAGTTGGTCGAGCTACTAATGATGGACAAGTAGCATACAATATGCATGGCACTGGTATTATATTACAGGTCCCTCGCGATACCACTATCTCTGCCAAGAATGGGTTAATATCTCGGGTAAATGGGTGTTGAGCTATGACATGATTCTATTTGAAAAATAAAGAGACTTCTAATTTAACCGTGTGTGTGCAACATGTAACAAAATATCAAAATGCGGAATAGAAATGAGACATATATTTTGTTAACGAAGTGGAAACTCAATTAAGAGAAAAATCACTCTGGGGTAGCCAAACCCAATGTTAGTATTTTGGCCTCATTCTGTGTTTAGACAAAATCACTTGTGTGTGTAAAGATGTTGTAAACAGGGATTCCACTTTCAGAGCACTCTCAGAGACTTAGCATCGAAGATTTTGGTTCCCTGTCAGCCGTCTGGACGATCGAGTCATCCTGTCCAGACGCACATCTGACCACTGTTCCATCCGTCCGGACGACGTGCCATACTGTTCGGACGCCAGTCAAACCAAGCATCATCCGTCTGGATGACGTGCACTTCCGTCCGGACCCTCTACTGTGTCGAGAAGGTTCTATCCAGCTTGCATCCGTCTAGATGTCTCAGCAGCCCGTCCGGACGCCTCTCGGTACTCGACCAGTCTCAGATTCTTTCCAAGTTTCGATAAAGGAAAGATCGATCAACCGTCCACACGATGTGGTATCCCGTCCGGACGCGGGTCTCCTTAAGGCAAGAATTGCAATTCGAATATCCTCGTCAGGACGTCTGTCAGCCTTGGTCCGGACACACGTGCAACTAAAATGGAAATTGCCGATTCGACTTCAACAGTCCGGACGACTGCCTCTCATGGTCCGGACGCGTGCATAGCAGATATGGAAATTGCGTGTTGAAGTTCAGCCATCCGGACGCTCATCCCCATGGTCCGGACGCGCGAAGCCTTATAAGGAAATTACTTGCAGCGGACGCGGCTCTTAAACAGGAAAGATTTCTCAGCGAAATTTTTGGAAAATCTTGTCGCATAGTTGTCCGTCCGAACGGCACATGTCCACTGTCCGGACGACGCCCAGCTTTATTTTGCCTGACACTCATTTGAGCCCCCAGCCTATAAATAGAGGCCCCTGGGCATTGAGAACTGCAAGAATTTGGTATTGAATTCCACAACTGCTCAGAGACGTGATATTTCCTCTGAAGCCATTGCAAGTGTGCTGTTGCTGCGCTACATCTGAAGTCTATCTTAGGGGTTGGCCCTAAGGTAAAGGATTCCATTGAAGACCCCTTCAGGTAGGAGACCTGGTTGGAAAGCGTTCGTGTTGGGTTACACGTCAGAGAGCAAGGTACGACCACTGCATCGGGTATATGTGAGTGTTACTATCTTGTATCTAGCTATGTCTTCTGAATAGTGGAATTCTTGGGTTTGGCTGCCCCGGAGTGGTTTTTCTCTTAATTGAGTTTCCACTTCGTCAACAAAAATCTTTGTGTCTTTTACTTTCCGCTGTGCTTATTTCTGTTGACACTTTGCGCACACACTTGTCTTTTATTTAGAAGTCAATTTCAATTTTCACCCAAGATTTCTACTATTCAGAAGACAAAGCTAGTTACAAAGCAGTAGCACTCACATACCCCATATGCAGTGGTCGTACCTTGAACTCTAACGCGTAGCCCAACGCGAACGCCTTTCAACCAAATCACCTACTTGAAGGAGTCTTCAATGGAATCATTTACCTTAGGGCTCTTCCCTAAGATAGACTTCAACACGAGCACATCAACAATACTTCAGCAATGGCTTGAGAGCAAACTGATCAGCACAATAACTCCTAAATTATACTCTCTAAGGTTTAAGGAATTCAATACTAAATTCTTACAAATTACATACCTAGATGCCTCTATTTATAGGTTGCAGAAGACCTAAATCGAGTCTGGAATGATTTTCTCTAGGCAGCGTCCGAACGGTAACTAAGAGTGTTCGAACGACCAACTGTGCAACCAGCTTTCCAAAATTGCTGATATTCTTTCCTGAATAGAGCCGCGTCCAGATGGTGTTGCCCTAGAGTCTAGATGGTTGCACTTATGCTGAACGCAATTTCCATAATAAGGACTAGTGTCTGAACGGTGTTGCCCTGACGTCCGAACGGTTGCAAATCTGTTCCACGTCTTGCCTTATCAAGGATAGCGCCCAGACAGTTGCAACTGTCTTCCCATATCTGTATCTACGAAGGAAATCCTTTTACTTGTCGAACACTGAATGGCGTCTAGACGTGTTGCTGAGATGTCCGAACAGATGCAACCTTGAACAGTTCGAAGCTTCTGGACACTGATGGGAGTCCAGACGGAATAACCACGTCGTCTGGATGGATGTTGCTTGACTGATGAGCGTCCAGATGGTTGATAGGGACGTCCGAACGGATGCAAGGGATCTGACTTCACTGTCTTGAATTCCACACAGAATCTACTTGAAGCATATAACTGGAAATATAGATTATGAATAACAACAGCATCCCTAATTAAAAAGTAACACTACATAGAAGTGATTTTGTCTAACAGAATGCAGTCAATTACAAACTAAAACTATTATTACAGCATATATCATACCTATACTACATCGATGATAAACTGTAATATTGTGTTTGCTGCATGTGATTTATTAATAACTGAGTTCACAGCATGATAACATGTACACCATGTATATTATTACTCACTAAGTTGTGGACTTATGCTGTTATCTTTTCCACCTATGAAAAATGTGTTGTTTTATAGTTGGACTACCTTTAGATGTTGGATTCAAGATGGTGGTATTGTTGTTGGGCGGGCATTGTTCTTGGCGGTGCAAGGCTTGGCTGGTTTTTTCTTTTTTAATTAATTTTTTTTAAGAAAAGTTTCTACTCGAGCTTTTCTGAGCCCAGTCGAGTACCCGATAAGGCACTCAGCTTGGCTAATGAGTGAGCTAGAGCTCGAGCTAGCACAAGGTTTTCCCCTTAGCAAGCCGAGTCAAGCCAGGATTTTAATAGTTGTCACAAGCTCGAGCTTTAGTGCAACGTAAATGAGTTGAGCTTGTACAACCACTACTTGCCCGAGTCAAGCTAGTTGTAATTATTATTGATGATAGAAATCATAATGTTTCCGCTGCATGATATTCTCTTTTTGGAGAGTAAAGATTCCTCAATCTTATTCCTGTTGAAATGGGACTGAGAGACGAATTGTAAAGTTAATTACCAGTTAATTAATTTTTCGGAGTGTTACAAATAGTACCAAAGCCTTATGCTCTGAAAACTATAGGAACTGATTTGTTAGAGCATCCTCAATGGACTCTCCACTTTAAAAATTTCACCAACTTTTGGAGAAAGCTCTTAAAAAACACCATGCATTGGACTCTCTATAATTTCTCCAAACCAATTTTTGTCATAAACTCTCACCAAATTTAACCCCCACTTTTCTCACGTTATTCAGTAAAATATTATTTCCCTCTCACTTCCTGCCCATCTCACTTTTCCTTCACGCCTTCTGTCTTCCGCGTCATCTCTCTGTGGCCCAATTTCTTTGTGCCATTTCTTCATCATTGTCACGATGAGTTCTTAACGGTAATTTCCCTCTCTCTCACTCTCTCTCCTCAAAGCTAAGTTCTTCATTGTACTACTCTCTCTCTGTCTCTCCTTCTCTCTCACTCTCTACACAACACTATGAGAGAGTCCATAGACGTCTGGGTGATTCTCTCTCTATCTCTCTCCCTCTCTTGCACTTGAAGACGTTTGAGTGACGAATTCTTGTGGCCCATCTCAATTTTTTTTACAAAGATTTGGTTTTTTTTGTTAGTTTGTGATTGGCTACATTCTGATTGGACAAAATCACTTATATGTAAAGATGCTTTTTAACAGGGATTCCACTATTCAGAAGTGTTTGAGAAGATTATGCAATGTTTGCAAGTTAAAGAATTCGGTTCCTTGCCAGCCGTCCGGACGACGTGTCATCCCGTCTGGACGCCCAGCTGTCCAAAGCTCCAGTCGTCCGGAAGATGTGTCATACCGTCCGGACGCACATCAGTCTAAAGCATCATTCGTCCGAACGACCTGGATTTCCGTCCAGACCTTCCTCTGTATAGAGAAGCTTCGAACTGCTCCAGCTTGCATCTGTTTGGACGATTCAGTCGCCCGTCCGGACCACTCTCAGTGTTCGAACAAGCTTCAGATTTTCTTTCCAAGTTCAAATAAGGGAAGATTGAATCAACCGTCCAGACGACGTGGATTCTCGTCCGGACGCGCTCATCCATAAGGCAAATATCGCAATTCAAATCCAATCGTCCAGACGCCAATCAGCATGGTCCGGACGCGCGTGCATCAGATATGGGAATTGCGTGCATCAGATCAGCCGTTTGGATGACCATCCCCTTGGTCCAGACGCGCGAAGCCTTTATATGGAAATTACTTAACAGCGGACGTGCGACCGTCCGGACAACAGTGCCTCACCGTCAGGATGCGGCTCTCAAACAGGAAAGATCTTCAGCGAAATTTTTGGAATTTCGGTCGCACAGTTGTTCGTCCGGACGGCCTATGACCACCGTCCCGACGGCGCCCGTATTTATCAAAGCAGTCGCCCGTTTGAACCATTAGCCTATAAATAGAGACTCCTAGGCATTGAGAACTACAAGAATTCGGTATTGAATTCCACTAGAGCTTAGAGAGTTATTTGGTGAGGTTATTGAGCTGATTTGTTTTCTCTGAAGTCGTTGCTATGTGTGCTGTTGCTACGCTTAAACTGAAGTCTATCTTAGGGGTCGACCCTTAGATAAAGAATTCCATTGAAGACCCCTTCAGGTAGGAGACCTGGTTGGGAGGCATTCGTGTTAGGCTACATGTTAGAGTACAAGGTACGATTACTGCATCAGGGGTATGTGAGTGCTACTATCTTGTAACTAGTCTTGTCTTCTGAATAGTGGATATCCTGGGTTTGGCTGCCCCGGGTGGTTTTTCTCTTGATTGAGTTTCCACTTCGTTAACAAAAATCCTTATGTTATTTATTTTCCGCATTGTTAATTTTTGTTAACACTTTGTGCACACATACACTTGTATTTATTCTAGAAGTCAATTACAATTTTTCATTTTTCATATGGGCATTGATTTTAGCTCCAAAGATCTAATACTTTTCATCTAGGTATGATGATTGTTTACAACTAGGAACTTAATACTTGTTGTATTGCCATAGATGTGAATAAATGATGAACTACTGCATTGGGTTTTTTCATCTATGATTTGGGTTTATGTTGTTGTTCTAGTTTTAGCTTAAATTTGCTCACTTTATCAATTTAAGGTTGAATAATTAAGAGTCTGTCAATTGTCTGTTGGATTTGCGTGATTGGGTTGAAGATACAAAACATCGTAATTGAATTAATTGTTGGGGCTTCTTTCTCTTTTGGATTTGAACCTCCAACAAGACCAGGTATTGATTTTTTTTTTTTTTTTTTTTTTTTTTTTGGAATTCGTTGGGTTTTAAATCTCATTTTCCAAATATTTTTTTTCCTTTTTTCTTTTTGATTTGAGTATGTTGTCTTGTTGCTCTATTTGCAATTTACTCCAGAATTTGAGATCAATTTATAGTTAATTAAGAAAATTTTATTTGAATTTCAATCAAAATTGTTATGGAATTAGTTATAGTTATTGTTTGATGGGGATTAAACCTGCTTTGGTTTTCTCATTAGTTTTTTGTCTTTGTTAGACATTCTAAATTTGTTTTTTGTTTTTTTTTTTAGTTGTCTACCAATAATTTAATGTAGTAAACATATTCTGTGAATTTCATTATTCAGGTATGCATGATATGATATATAGATTGCTCAATTTATCAATTTTCTATTCTGTTATGTTTTGCATAACATAATTCATTCTTCTAAATTTAAGAAAAATTATGTCCCTCCAAGTCCATGCTCTTTTAACTCAAACTTTCTAAGTAAGTTATTACATTTTAGTGTGATGTTGAGAAACAGAACAAGTAGAGTTTATAACAATATGTGTATATGTGTGTCTATATTCTTTGTTTATCTTGAAAGAAAAATGAATTGTACTGCACATATATGTACTGCACGACCCATTGATCATCTTCTTAATGTATTACACATATGTAATACATACACATATGTATTGTGGTTCTGTTGTTTTATTGTTTAATGTTTTAACTAAATTTTGGTGTATGGTTTGGATTATGGGGGCTAATTAGTGATGGATTCACACATTCCTCAATCCGGTTACTACACCAATCTTATAACTGAAGATGATCTTGGTTTTGAATGCACAAACGAAATTAGTGAATACCAAGAGGCTTCACCCTAACTTGAGGTTGAACCTACTATTAAAAAATTGTGCCGGGGTAGCAACTTCACCATCATCGATGACAATTTGCTTGTGGGGGCGTGGTTTTATGTTTCCATGGATGTTGTTCAAGGAAATTAGCAAAAACATAAGATTTATTGGAAAAGAATTTGTGACTACTTTCACAAACACAAGACATATGGAGCCAACCGTAATCAAACCTCTCTAATGAATCGGTGGTCAATCATTCAACTTGCAGTAAGTAAGTTTTGTGGCTTCTGAGCCCAAATTGAAAAGAGGTCACAACGTGGCTTGACTAAACAAGACAAGGTACGTTCTAATTATGCTCCTGGGTGTGTTAAGTGGTAGAAAGATTGTGCACTTAAGACACATATACTGACACATTATTGTGTTTGGTGTGCCTATTGAAAAGATTCTAATTATGTTGTATTTGCTAATGAATTTCAGATTAGACAGGCAAGACTAATGTATTTAGATGTTCAAAAATCACCATTTCACTTTGAACATTCTTGGCTTATTTTGAGGTTTCATCCAAAATAGACGGCTCATATAGACAACGTAAAAAAACTGAAGAAAAAACCCGATGTGATAAATATAGGTGACGAGGAAGCCTCTCACAAAGCTTTTGAAGAGATAGAGCGACCAATAGGCCGGAAAGCCAAAAAGGAGAAACGAAAGAGCAAAGAAAATGCGAATCCAAGTGTTATTGCGATAATAAGTGACATGAATGAAGACAAGAAGAAGAAAATAAAGATGTTTGAGGAAGCACGTGAGCAAGACAAAGATATGCTTCTTCTTAAGCAATAGGAAGTGCACCTTAGAGATGAGAAAGTGTGCCTTAGAGAAAAATCGCTTCGGTTGGAAGAAGAGAGAGAGATAAAAGAATTTATGTTGATGGATATAAGTCACTTGGAAGAAGATGGCCAAGAATATGACCATTAACGGTGTAGTTAACATGAGGAGTGCGCCTTTGAGCAAGGTCAGAAAATATAAATGACATTTCCAACACGTTTATATCATTATGAGACCCAGGTAATTCTTGAAGGTCAAATTCACAATCCTTGAAGGTTTCGATGGCCCATGACTAGGATTATGCTTTAAGATGAATGTCCATGACTAATTTGGACATGTTTTTGATAAATCTCTAATTGTTGAACTCTTTTGTTTTTTGCTGATTTTAGGTTCTGTCTTGCAGTAAGGATGGGAACAATTTTTCATTTTATTCCTCAATTATTAAGTAGTTATTTGAAGGCATCGCCCTTCGATGAATATGTGTTATAATTCTTATGTATGAATGTGTCAGAATCATGCAATTTTGTTTGCCATTTGGGTTTGTCATTTAAACATTGACAGCCATAATAACATTACAACATATTTAGTCATTACACCATATAATACCAAAAAAAAAAAAAAACACATCACATGCTAATATTAATTAGTATAAAATATTCATACTAATCGGTAGTTCCCATGCCTCACTATGTAGTTGCCATAAGTGCTCAACGAGGTCCAACTGGAGTTGAGAATGAGTTTCCTTGTCTTTAATGGAATGATGGCGTCGAAGGAACTCACTAAAGTCATTTGTAGCCCCGAGTGTCACTATTTCAAGTGGTTCATTGAGTTGTTCATATTCAAGGTCTTCTTCTCCATTATTAGTCTGTTTATCTTCGACGATCATGTTATGTAGAATTACACATGCCATCATAACGTCTTTGAGCATTTCAAGTTCCCAAAATCGTGCAGGTCTACGTACTATAGCAAATTGTGCTTGAAGTACTCCAAACGCCCTCTCCACATCTTTCCTTGCCGACTCATGGGCTTTTGCAAAGTGTTTTCTCTTATTTCCTTGTGGAGATGAAATTGTTTCACAAATATTGCCCACTGTGGATATATGCCATTAGCGAGGTAGTATCCCATATTATAGTTATGACCATTAACGGTGTAGTTAACATGAGGAGTACGCCTTTGAGTAAGGTCAGAAAATATAAATGACATTTCCAACACATTTATATCATTATGAGACCCAAGTAAACCAAAAAAAAGCATGCCATATCGAAAGATCATATGAAGCCACTGCTTCCAAAATAATAGTTGATTCGTGAAAATGACCAGAATATATACCTTGCCACGAAGCTGGGCAGTTGTTCCATTTCCAGTGCATGCAATCAATACTCCCCAACATGCCTGGAAATCCACTTTTTTGCCTTCCGCTAGCAATCTAGCGATGTCTTCATTGTTGGGTGACCTTAAGTATTCTTCAGAAAAAATTGAAATTACCGCTTGAACAAACCTTTTAAGACTCTCTGTTATAGTGGTTCCTCCAATCTTCAAGTATTCATCCATAAAGTCAGTTGTAACACCATATGCAAGCATCCTAAGTGCGACGATAATCTTCTAAAGGGACGTAAAACCGAGCCTTTTGGAAGCATATTTTCTTTGGACAAAATACAGATCGTGGGCTTCAACCGCATATTGAATACGGCAAAAAAGATGACGACTCATTCGAAATCTCCTTCGAAAAAATTTGTGAGGATATTATGGTGGTTCAACAAAATATTCACAAAAAAGATATTCTGCAGCTTGCAAGCGAGCACGTCGGATGAATGTGAAACGTTTTTTAGAACGGCCATGTGATGTTGATATTTCTTCTTCCATAGCAAGATTTGCAATTATCTCCAAATCTTCCTTAGAGTCTGACTCCATAAGAAGCATTTTGTAAAAAAAAGAACAATCCATAACAAGAAAACCAAAATTGAAAGGGAATGTGAGTTTCTGCTTATGAAATAATTGAAGGTGAACTTGAGTTGTTCATGGAATTTTTAAGAATTCTGTAACAAACAAAATATAAGTTGAAGACAAATGAAATGTGTTGGTGTTGGTTTGTAATTGGCTGTATTCTGTTGGACAAAATCACTTTCATGTAATGATGCTTTTTATCAGGGGTTCAATATTTTCAAAGTCTTCATATTTAGAGCTATGCTTCTAGAAGATTCTGCACAGATTCCAAGTCAGCAAGATCGGATCCCTTGCATCCGTTCGGATGACGTGATATTCCGCCTGGACGCTCGACTGTCCAAGTATCATCGGTCCGGACGATGAGAACTTTCCATCCAGACCTTCCTGTGTCAAGAAGCTTCGAACTATTCCAAGTTGCATCCATTCAGACGTCTCAACAACACGTCCGTACGCCATTCAGTGTTCTACCAGCTATTGGATTTCTTTCCAAAACACAGATATGGGAAGACAGCTGCAACCGTTCGGACGATGTGTGTTCTCGTTCGAACGCTCTCATTCATAAGGCAATTCGTGCATTCAAAGCTCAACCGTCCGGACGACAGTCTTCATGGTCCAGACACTCAAGGTTCATATATGGAAATTGCGTGCATCAGATCAATCGTCTGGACGATAGATGTTTTGGTCCAGACGCACCAAGCCTTGATATGGAAATTGCGTGCAGCTAAAGTGTAATCGTCCGGACGCTAGGGCAACACTGTCTGGACGCAGCTCAATTCAGGAAAGAATTTCAGCGAATTCAGAAAGCCAATCGCACAGTTGTCCGTCCGGACGCCCTTAGCTACCGTCTGGAAGTGCGTAGGGAAAATCCTATTTGATACGACTTAGACCTCCTGTAGCCTATAAATAGAGGCCCCTAGGCATGTGAATTGTAAGAATTCGGTATTGAATTCCGTAGAAGCTTAGAGAGTTCATTGTAAAAGCTATTGTGCTAAAGCGTCCTCTCTGAAGCCGTTGCCAAGTGTTGTTGCTGTGCTGAACTGAAGTCTATCTTAGGGGTTGACCTTAAGGTAAAGAATTCCATTGAAGACTCTTTCAAGTAGGTGACTTGGTTGGGAAGCATTCGTGTTGGGTCACACGTCAAAGTGCTAGATAAGATTGCTGCATCGAGTATGTGAGTGTTACTGTCTATGTACTAGCTTTGTCTTCTGAATAGTGGATATCTTGGGTTTGGCTGCCCCAGAGTGGTTTTTCTCTTAATTGATTTTTCACTTCGTCAACAAAATATCTGTCTCTTTAAATTCCGCATTGTGATATTTTGTTGCACACTATTGCACACACTTGGTAAATTAGAAGTCATCTCTATTTTTCAGCTGGCAATCAAAGCCAACACTACGAGTAGTTTAACAAAGGAGCAGGGGAGGCTACCTTTGTTCTTTTAGTTTAAAAATAAGAGTTATTTAATTTTATGTTGGGAGTAGTTGAATTCTTTAAGTTTAATATCTGTTTGTTGCACCGGTCACCTTCATAATCATTAATACAACAACATTGTTGCACCTAGTCACCTTAAGTTTGGGATCAACGGCTACCTTCATAATTAAGTTTGACGGTTGGGAGTAGACTGAGTAGTTGAGTTGCTGTAGAAAAATTATGGTCATTAAAGAAATATTGAGCCATGCGGTAACTCAACTTATGGGCATTAAAGAAATCCTGAGCCATGCGATAACTCTAGCTCAGCTCAGCATACATAGTTGTTGAGCTAACTCTACAACGTCTGCGAACAACTTATAGTTCACCACTAAGTTCATCAACGTCTGGAACGTCATCATTAATTCATTAAGTTCACCATTAATGGGTCTACAGTTACAAAGTATTTTACTACTTAAAAAATGGGTTTGTAGAAAAATAGTCTCCAGCTGAAAAAATGGGTCTACAGAAAATGGGTCTTTGGAGCAACTTTTCATGGTAGTTAAAGTTGTTAAAGTGGTTGCTCTCAAAATCAATAAAAAATAATATTTGTTTAAAATTGAGAAATATTTAGAGAATGATGTATGAACATTTTTGTTAGTTTTTGTGTTGGCTGCATTCTGTTGGACAAAATCACTTCTATGTAATGTTGCTACTTTCATAGGGATGCTGCTTTATCCAGAGTCTACTCTTCAGCTATGTTCTTCAAGAAGATTCTATGAAGTTTTCAAGGAAGTTTATTTCGGTTCCCTGTCAGCCGTCCGGACGACGTGGTATTCCGTCCGGATGCTCATCAGTCAGCAACATCCATCCGAACGACGTGGTGTTCCGTCCGGACGCCCATTAGTGTCTAGAAGCTTCGAACAGTTCAAGATTGCATCCGTCCGGACGTAATGGCAAATCTTCCGGATGCTCTTCAAAGTTCAAGAGGAATCCAGCATTAGAGTGCATCCGTTCAGACGACGTGGCAATACCGTCCGGATGCCATTCAGTGTTTGTCAAGCATTAGGGTTTCTGCCTCAAGACACAGTTATGGGAAGACGGCTGCTACCATCTGGACGATGTGTGATCCCATCCGGACGATGTTCTCTATAAGGCAAGACGTGCATACAAAGTTCTACCGTCCGGACGTCAGTCTTCATGGTCTAGAAGATCAAGCTTCATATATGGAAATTGTGTGCACCACTTCAACCGTCCAGACATCAGCCTTCAGGGTCCGGACGCTCCAAAGCCTTATAATGGTAATTACGTGCAGCCGAAGTGCAACCGCCCGGACGCTAGGGAAACACCGTCCGGACGCGGCCTTGTTATGGAAGCTTTCAGTGCTATTTCGGAAAGGCGGTTGCAGTTGACCGTCCGGACGCTCGGTCAGGCTATCCGTACACCTTTCGATATTTTGATCATACATTTTTACTCAAATATCGGATTGGGACAAAATCAGTGATGTTGGAAAGCTAACGAAAATTGTTGTAAATTAATGGTCCGAATGGCCAATATACTTTTCCAGACAGACCCTGTCCGGACGGAAACATCAAGCGTCCGGACGACTCTGCGAAAATTCTAAAATTGCATTTCGGACAAGGAAAAAGTTGCCCGTCTGGACGGCCAAGGCTCCCGTCCGGACGCACGTGCCAGAGACTCCATTTTTGACATGCTTTAGGTCTTCTAAAGCCTATAAATAATAGGCTTAAGGCATGCATTCGACACTGAATTCGGTGGTGAATTCTTTACAGCTTAGAGAGGGTGTTTAGGGAGATATTGAAGATCTGCTAGCTCTCTAGCTTTTGCCAGTGTGTGATTTGATCAGCTGTGAAGTCTATCTTAGGGGTTGGCCCTAAGGTAAATGATTCCATTGAAGACCCCTTCAGGTAGTAGACCTAGTTGGAAGGCGTTTGTGTTGGGTTACACGTTAGAGAGCAAGATACGACCACTGCATCAGAGGTATATGAGTGTTACTACTTTGTATCTAGTCTTGTCTTCTGAATAGTGGATATCCTAGGTTTGGCTGCCCCATAGTGGTTTTTCTCTTAATTGAGTTTCCACTTCGTCAACAAAATATTTGTCTATTTTAATTTCCGCATTTAATATTTTGTTGCACACTGTTCACACACACTTGTTAAAATTAGAAGTCCATTTAATTTTTCAATTGGTATCAGAGCAGGTACACTCTGTTAGGGATTTATTTCATGAGTGTAATCCTCATCTCTTGTGACTTCTATTTTTTAATTACACCTTTTATCATGGATTTCTCTCAGTTATCTGAAGAAAATTATGATATTAAGCTCTTTAAAGTTTTTAATAAATTGAAGAATGCTAAACATTCTAAAGTTTCTCATAAAGAGCTTAAAAATGTGAAGCAAGAAAAAGAGTCTTTGATTGTTTAGTTATCTGAATCACATGCTTTGATTGACTCTTTAAAATCTGAGAATACCATGCTGCTTAAAATTATTGATGCACTTAAGAATAAATTAGAAAAATTCTTTAGTAATAATTTGAAGAGCATGCTTTGTATTCACTCAGATGTTTCTAACAAGCCTAATTTAACTGTTGATGATTTAAGTACTTCTACTTCACATGCTTTTGATTGTGAATTAGATTCTTTTGATATTAAGCCTATGATAGTAGATGCAGCTTATTCCAAAAATTATTGCTTAAATAACTGTGTGAAGCCTAACTCCAAGGATTCGGGAACACAAGGTAAGTTTGTTCCTACTTGTTATTATTGTGGGAAGGTTGGTCATATTAGACCAAAGTGTTATCTGTTAAAATCCCACAGACCTTGGAAGAAGCAGGAGGATTCCAAAAAGGGGGTTATTAAGAAAACTTCTTCAAATAAATATGTCCCGCCCCATAGGAGGCATATATCTCAAAGAGGTAAGGACTTTGTTGTTTGTGAGACTGCTAATCTTAAATTTGCAGAGCCCATCAAGAAGCATTTCAGCAAACGAAGTCAGCCTACCTGCTATCATTGTGGTGTCTCTGGACACATCAGGCCACACTGCCCTCAGATCCGACATCAGCAGCCTCAGATCAAGAAATCAAAGCAAAAGATAGGTAAGTCTAGCTGTAAACCTTCCATGCCCTATCATGTTTTTCGGCAACAACGGCATTATCCTCAAAGGGATTCTCCCTCATGCCATCATTATGGTAAGTATGGCCACTTCAAAGCCGAATGCTTCAAAGTGAAGCCTCACAAGCCCAAGAAGAATCAGACCAATGAAGGGCTTGTCAACATGATGAAGAACGTCCTAGTCAGACTGATCAATTGGGACATGACTCACACCCCTGCCTCACAGGTAGAGAAGGTATGGGTAAGGAAGGATGAGACCATTCACCCTTTAAGGGGGAGTGGGCTCACCTAGCAAAGGTGAAGTCTCTCATGCCTAGGATTTTGGTTCCTAAATCCTAGTGCATGTCATGTATGTTTGCATTGCATTGTTTATCATGCCATATCTTATTCATGCCTTACATTCTGTTTGAGGAACCATTTATTCTATCCCCATATTTTCTCTTGTTGTTAGAAACATCTGCAGGTATTTTTTGGGGATGACAGTTAAAGCACGTCGGGCGGCTACTTTTCTGTCTTGGTATTTCTAAACCTCTCTCCATGTGGATAGGTTTGGTTTTACCTTACATGCTGGGATTAGATGTCATTTCCTTTTCTATAAGCATGTCTTTGTTATTGTTGTTGTTGTTGTTGTTTTTTTTTTTTTTTTTTTTTTCTGTTTATTGGTTTTCAACAAAAAAAAAAAAATGGGGATAAGATGCAGAATTTTTATTCTTTCTTTTGATAGCTTTTCAGATATCGCATGTGTTTTTGCCTGATATCTCAGTTCATTGTGCATTGATTAAATATGCTTATATATGATTGAGAGTTTATGCATGATATTTGCTAAGTTTTTCAGATGCATCTTAATGATAGATAGTTATTTTCCTCATGCGATGAAAATGTGCACTATCCAAGACTCCCCTAAGGTACATCTTTCCTTCTCTGACTTTTTGTTTCCAGAAATTCTGGATAAGGGAAAAGGTTTTTGATAAGATGGCCAAATTGACCAGATGCTAGTTGAACCTAGAACCTAAAAATTCTAGCATTCTCTCTAGATTGCAGCACCACTAGAATCAAGCAGAAACTCTTCAGTTTTCTGTGCTATATGCTTACATTCACTGCTTCTGTGCTTAAATAAGTCTTGTCCTTCATGATGCAAGTAAAATTTTACCTTGTCATGGTACAAGTAAAACAATTAGGTGCTGCATCTTAGAGGGAGTGTATTAGATGATGGTGGCTAGGCCCTAGTAAGATAAAGTTTGACTTTTGGCTGATCTTTCATTGATTTTCTATCTTGTTTGGAAAATCTGGTTGCTTTTTGTCATATCAGTGAATTTCATACCTTATTGAGAAAGTCTTCACACACATACACATTGCATGAGTTGAGTAATCTATTTAAAATTTCTATCTGCAGGGAAATTTGTGCTTATTGAATACTTAACTCTCATTTATATCTTTTCATATTTTTGCAATGCTATTTGATTGTTTTATCAGTTGATTATACATGCGTGTTCTGAAGCTAACATTAGGAAAAAATATTTTTCTGAAAATTTTTCTCCACTTCAGATTTTCAGTGTGAAGTGTCCTGACGAACCTATTCTTATGTTCGGACGAGCGTAGTCTTGCCATACGCTGTTCTAGCAGTAGCCGTCCGGATGGTTAAGTGACACATCCGGACAGGATCTCTATAGGTTTAAGACTTGCTTCTCTTTCTCTGCCATACACACATCTTTGCATTTTTATCATGGCATGTTGTGTGTTTTTCTCATGGATTTCTCCCGAGATTTTGGCATTCTTTGCTCATCTCTTCTCATCCCATGATCTTCATTGTGTCTTCCATTATTATTTTAAGTTTTTGTGCTTTTAGAATATTGGAATATTTGTTGGGATATTTTCTTGAGATAGTGTGCATGAAAATCCTATTCTGTCTATGTGTTGGGTTGATATTGATATATCTGGATCATTTGGATTGCGATCTTTGCTTTTGTAATTCTTGGGAGTCCAATTGACAGCTGTCATAATACCACTTTCTTCTTGAGACTAACAGGATCTAATATTTCTTTGTGGTGTTATTTTTTGAAATATTTCTGTTTAAACTTTTTTCAGGAATATGTCGTCCAGCAGCTCCCAACACTGACAGATGGATCCTTTGGAAAACTGACTGTTGTTGAAGTTGGATGTTCAATTTCCAAAGGTCTTGGGATTTGAGATGAGCTTTTTCCCCTAGCTCATGCATAGCATTCCGTAACATCTCCCTCAGATCTGCATCAGTTAGAGGTTCAGTGGTGAATCTCCTCATTTATCTTGCAGACCAGTTGCTTAGAGGATGTCAATCTGAGGATAACCAGTTTCAGGCTTTACAAAATCAAGAGATTAAAAGTTGTTCAGTCCATGGTTCCCGGCTTCCTGAGCTAGAAGCCGAAGTAGTACAAATCCAGTTTTTTATACGGATTTCTCTCAGTTACTTGATTTTAATGGATCAGCAGGATTTGGTACTTGGAGGATTTATGTTCCTCTCTTTTGGGCCACTTGCAGACTCTTCTCTATTTTCCCATTGTTTTGGATTTTAGAACGTTTTTTTCTGTGGATATTATTACTCTGTTTACCCTTGTCGTTCAGAGACATTTAGGGGGAGTATTTTTTTTTCATTACTCTATTTTACCCTTTGTGACAAAAATGGGAGTAATTGTTGATTTGGACCGGGATTGTATTTTTAACCGGTCAAGTGATTTTTGTCCCAGAATGGCCAAAGGGGGAGTTTGTTAGTTTTTGTGTTGGCTGCATTCTGTTGGACAAAATCACTTCTATGTAATGTTGCTACTTTCACAAGGATTCTGCTTTATCCAGAGTCTACTCTTCAGCTATGTTCTTCAAGAAGATTCTGTGAAGTTTTCAAGGAAGTTTATTTTGGTTCCCTGTCAGCTGTCCGGACGCTCATCAGTCAGCAACATGCGTCCGGACGATGTGGTATTCCGTCCGGACGCCCATCAGTGTCTAGAAGCTTCGAAAAGTTCAAGATTGTGGAATGCCTCCATTCCCATCCCATCCTTTATGATCTCTGGGCCTTCCCGCTATGAGATATTCCCAGTGAAGAAGCATATTCATGCAGAATACTCTCCTACTTCTTTCCCCTCTCCAATTTATAGGGGTAGGAATTCCTAGAAGAGGATAGAAGGTAATTTTTTTACATCAGTGGAGAAGCATGCGTGATACAGATATTGCATCCGTCCGGACGTAATGGAAAATCGTCCAGACGCTCTTCAGAGTTCGAGAAGAATCCAACATTCAAGTGCATCCGTCCGGACGACGTGGCAACCGTCCGGACGCCATTCAGTGTTTGTCAAACATTAGGGTTTCTGCCTCAAGACACAGTTATGGGAAGACGGCTGCTACCGTCCGGACGATGTGTGATCCTGTCCGAACGATGTTCTCTATAAGGCAAGACATGCATACAAAGTTCAACCGTCTAGACGTCAGTCTTCATGGTCCAGACGATCAAGCTTCATATATGGAAATTGCTTGCACCACTTCAACCGTCCGGACATCAGCATTAAGGGTCCGGACGCTCCAAAGCCTTATTATGGTAATTACGTGCAGCCGAAGTGCAACCATCTGGAGCTAGGAAAACACCGTCCGGACGCGGCCTTGTTATGGAAGCTTTCAGTGCTATTTCGGAAAGGCGGTTGCAGTTAACCGTTCGGACGCTCGGTCAAGCCGTCCGAACACCCTATAGTATTTTGATCATAACTTTTTACTCAAATATTGGATTGGGACGAAATCAGCTTCGTTGGAAAGCTAACAAAATTTCTATAAAATGATGGTCCGTAAGGCCAATATACTCGTCCGAAAGGACCCCGTCAGGATGGAAACATCAAGCGTCCGGACGACCTTGCGAAAATTCTAGAATTGCATTTCGGACAAGGAAAAACTTGCCCGTCCGGACGGCCAAGGCTCCCGTCCAGACGCGCATGCCAGAGACTCCATTTTTTACATGTTTAAGGTCTTCTAAAGCCTATAAATAAAAGGCTCGAGGCATGCATTCGACATAGAATTCAGTGGTGAATTTTTTACAGCTTAGAGAGGGTGTTTAGGGAGATATTGAAGATCTGCTAGCTCTCTAGCTTTTGTCAGTGTGTGATTTGATCAGCTGTGAAGTCTATCTTAGGGGTTGGCCCTAAGGTAAAGGATTCCATTGAAAACCCCTTCAGGTAGGAGACCTGATTGGGAGGCGTTCGTGTTGGGTTACACGTTAGAGAGCAAGGTACGACCACTGCATCAAGGGTATGTGAGTGTTACTACTTTGTAACTAGTCTTGTCTTCTGAATAGTGGATATCCTGGGTTTGGCTGTCCTGGAGTGGTTTTCTCTTAATTGAGTTTCCACTTCGTTAACAAAATATTTGTCTCCTTTAATTTTCGCATTTAATATTTTGTTGCACACTGTTCACACACACTTGTTAAAATTAGAAGTCCATTTAATTTTTCACTTTTAAAAAGTGATAGTTAAAATAAAAAAAAAAGTAGATTATTTCACCAAAATTTAGAGAAAGTTTAAAGAGCCCATAGAGGATGCTCTTAGGTGTTAGAAGATGATCTACCAGATCATAAGATGGAAAAATTGTAAAAGGAATGTAGAGTCTTGACAAGAAGGATTTTGAGGATCTTAGGATAGGATGTATTAAAGTCAGGATTGAGATCACTATGTTGATGTCACTATAGGGATTGGGAATAATCTGAACTGAGATAGTTCGATACAAGTATTAGGTATAAATCTATGCTAAGATATATGATAAGTTGGTATTAGGGTAGAAGCTAATTAGAGTAAGGTTCACAATTGGGTTCAACATCTTAAGAAAGGATCGACGTGGTATTCTGAATCAAGAACTAATGATTGTGGTAACTGTAGAGATGTCGACGCAAAAAAGAAGAGACGACGTGGCAACGATTTATGGGAAAGGACCCTCCCATCCCGATGAAAGAACGAGGAATGTATTGGATGCCACCTAGGCATTGGAGAAGGTGACAAGACTTTTGGTGAAAGGCTTTGACCAATGTTTAAGGAGAAGGGAATCCAAGTGTAAGGAAAGGTTGCTCATTTAAGGAATTTGATGAGCATCCCTTCCTAGTGTTTAAAGGGAAACTGAACCCCAAAGGAGCGAAGAATTGGCTTATGAACTTGGAGGAGCTACTACAAGCTATGAATTGCATTGAAGAGCAAAGAATCAGGTACACAACCTCCAAGTTTTTTGGGGAAGCGAGATGATGGCGGTACGCTGGAATAAGGAAGTGATGAGGCTATTACGTGGACCCAATTCGAGGAAGAATTTTGCCAGAAGTACTCCCCAACCTTGAGGAAGATGATGCCTCAAGAGTCGTGGTTTGGAAGGAAGTAGAAGTGTCTGTTCCATAGGTGTGCCAAAATACATTTTGTGAAATGCAGATTAGGGACGAATTGGTGCTATCGATGTGGCAATTATACATGCTAAACATATACATATGCATCATATAACATCGTATGCTTCTCAATCTCTTTTCAAATACATCATGAAAACATAAATCTTATCACGATTCTCAATTTCCATATCATACTTTAAAACTCATAGAACATCATCAAGTTTATATCTAAACATAATTCAAGATATTAAAAGCATTCTCACAATAAATACTATCACAAAATATTATCGGCTCAAGTTATCACAAATATAGTATTTTATAATATCATAAAAACCGCTAAAACTTAGTATCTTTTCTCAGTGAGTTAAATACTCACATTAGCTGCTTGATTTACATCCTAAGAAGGGATCTTCAATGAAAGCCACGCTATGTACCATTGTACAATACATTGCAAAGACACATTAAAACTAACTAAAAACATTTCTAACTCTATACCCCACTTAGGTTCTTGATCTTTCCCAAGAGCCATGATCTATAAAAACCCATAGAACTTCTAGGGTTCCAATTAACAATCTAAACTACAAACACTAACCCATAAGAAAATCTTTGCCTTGCATTCTATTTGAGGAACCACCTTTTCTATCCCTAGATTTTCTCTTGGTTGCTTTGAGAATTTTCTACAAGTACATTCTAGGGATGACAGAGAAAGCATGTCACTTCTTTACTATCTTGATATAGTCAAACCTCTCTCCCTGAGGTCAGGTTTGCTCTTATCTTACATGCTTGGACTAAACCGTCTTCTTCTCTGTGTAAGCATGTTTTTGTTGTTTTTCTATTTTATTGTTTTCAACAAATAAATAAATAAATTGGGGGAGAAGATGCAAAAATTTTATTTTTTTTTAGAGTTGTTATATGTGTTTGTGCCTGATATCTCAGTTCATTGTGCATTAATTGAGTATGCTTATATATGATTAAGAGTTTATGTCTAATATCTACGAAGTTTTCCTGTGCATCTTAATTCAAAATAGTTGTTTTTTTCATGCAATGAAAAATTGTGCACTATCCAAAGCTCCCCTAAGGTATTTTTTTTTTCTCTCTGACTTTTAGCTTCTGAAAATTCTAATGAGAGAGATTTTTTGGCTAAGATGGTCAAATTAACCAACTCACTAGTTGAACCTAAAACCTATAAATTCTGGCATTCTTTTTAGGTTGCAGCACCAAGTGATAAAAAGCATTCAAAACTGAATAAATATGGATAAATAAAAAGATCCACTACTTTTGTGCTATAAATTTGTTCTTGAACTTGTCCCTATAGAAACAGTCAATGACCAAATCATTGCGGAAATAGACGGTCACTAAAGGACGAAGTAAAAGAAAAGTGTTACAACTTAGGAGGAGTGTATCAGATGAGGGTGGCTAGGCTCTAGTAAAATAAGGTTTGACTTTTGACTGATCTAACATTGATTTTATCTCTTATTTAGAAAATCCGGTTGCTTTAAGTCATTTCAGTAAACTTCATACCTTATTGAGAAAGCTTTCACACACACACACACACACACACACACATTGCATGAGTTAAGTTTACTATTGAAAAATTTCTATCTGCAAGGGAATTTTTGTGCTTATTGACTCTTAACTCTCAATTAAATCTTGGTATATTTTTGAAATGTTATTTGACTGTTTTATCAGTTATTTATACATGTGTGTTCTGAAGCTAACGTTAGGAAATTTTTATTCTGCATATTTCCCTCTGTTTTTCTGCTTTTAGTGTGAAGCGTCCGGACGCGCTCGGCTCTGTCGATCTCTTATCTGACAGCATGCCGTCCGGAGGAGTATGTACCACGTTTGGACGCGAGCTTTTTTCTTTCTCTGTCAAACACACACACACACACACACTACTTTTTGCATGTTCTATCATGTTGTGTTGTGTACGTTTTCTCTCGGACTGATCTCGAGATTTTGGCATTCTCTGCACATCTTTTCTCATTCCCAGGTATTTCCTTTGACTTTTCTTATTCTCTTAAGCTTTGGTTCTTTTTAGAATATTGGAATCTTTAATTGATTATGATTTGAGAGATTGTGCATAAATATATTTTTCTGTCTTTATGCTGGATGGATATCACTAATCTGTGCCTTTTGGATTGTTATATCTACTTTTCTATTTCTTTATGCATCCAATTGATAGCCATCATAATACCACATTCTTTTTGAAACTAACAGGATCTAATATTTCCTTGTAGTGTTATTTTTGGATAGATTTTTGTTTAAATATTTTCAAGAATATATTGTCCGGCGGCTTCCAGCATAGTGTCAGACAGAGGGCTCTTTGGAAAACAGACCAGTGTTGAAATCATATATTCCAGAGATCTCAAATTTTAGATGAGCTCATTCCCCCCTGCTTATACAGAGTCTTCTGTAACATTTTCCTCTAGATCTGCACCAGCTAGAGATTCAATGGTGAATCTTCTTTATCATCTTGTAGATCACTTGTCTAGAGGATTTCTTTCTGTGGATGATCAGTTTCGGGCTAGAAGACTCAAGTGACCTGAAAATTTTCAGTCTATGGTTTCCCGGCTTCAAGAGCAAGAACCCGAAGTGGCTCAAATTCAGGAAATGTGATATCTTGAGGTTTTGGTTTTCCCTTATGTTGATTTTAGCTTTTGATGAGACACTTTACTATTATTCTTGTTGTTTTGAATTTTAGTAATTGTGTTTTTCTCTTATACTCTGTTTACCCTTTGTCCTTTTGAGACAAAAAGGGGGAGTATTTTTTGTTTTGGACCAGGAATGTATTTCCAAACCGGTCAAGTGTTCTTTTTTCTCAGAATGGCCAAAGGGGGAGTTTATTAGTATTTTATGTTGGCTTCATTCTGGATGACAAAAACATTTTATGTAACGGTTGCTTTTTAACAGGAGTATCGGTTCTATTCAGAGTCTTCAAGTAATATGGACAGTGTCTCGTTTCATACCTTGTGTATGGTCACAAGTTTCTAAGAAGATGTCCATGAAGATTCCACGCAATTTCCAAGTCAGAACAGTCGATTCTTGTGCAACAGTCCAGACGGGCCTTTGAAGGAGTCCGGACGCCCCGCAGTGTCTAGAAGCTTTAGCGTTGAAGACGTTCGGACGTCAGAGCAACACTGTCCGGACGCTAGGTCAAGCTTCTCCAATTTCTACACGGAGTTGGATTTCAGCAGTCAACATTGTTTGAGTAGTTTCTGCAAGACGTTTGGACGATGTGGCAACACATCCGGACGATGTCCAGTATTTTAGAATATTCCAAAGTTCCGTTCGAATGCGTAAAGGATTTTAGCGAAGACCGTCCGGATGCTTGGTCAAGCTGTCCGGACGTGAACCTGATAAAGATAGAATTACGCTGTTTCTGAAAGGATATCGCAGAAAACCGTCCGGGCGTGGCTAACTTCCGTCCGGACGCTCGACAGCTAGAGCCCAAATCTCAGTAGTTTCAGGTTTCCTGTAAGCCTATAAATAGAGGGCCATAGGCTTGTATTTTGTACATGAATTAAGTATCGAATTTCATAGTGCTTTGAGAGGGTGTTTAGGGAGAATCGAAGATCCGCTAGCTCTCAAGCCGTTGCCGGTGTGTGTTCGTTGTTCGTGTGAAGTCTATCTTAGGGGTCGGCCCTAAGATAAAGGAACCCATAAAAAACCCATTCAGGTAGAAGATCTGGTTGGGAAGCGTTCACGGTGGGCTTTGTGTTAGAAATAAAGGTATGACTACTGCATAAAGGTATGTGAGTACGAGTGTCTTGTAACTAGCTTTGTTTTTTGATAGTGGATTTCCTGGGTTTGGCTGCCCCGGAGTGGTTTTTTCTCTTCATAGAGTTTCCACTTCGTAACAAATATCTTGTCTTATTTAAATTCCGCATTTAAGATATTTTATTGCACACAAACACACACACTTGGTTAAATTAGAAGTCAATAATTGTTAACACCCCTGTTTTGGGTTAAGGTTTGATGAAATGATTTTGGGACATGTTTATGGTGATTTTGGTGTTTTATGGAAAATAGGATAATTATATCTAAGTATATACCATTAGGATTTATAAGTAAAGATATTAACATTCTATGCGTAAATATATATATATATATATATATATATATATATATATATATATATATATATATATATGTGTGTGTGTGTGTGTGTGTGTGTGTGTGTGTGTGTGTGTGTGTGTGTTTATTTCAAATTATAAGCTGAGAAATTGCATCAAAGGGCTGTAAGTATCTTTTTACTTACTGAGGGTGGTGCTGGTGAACTTTTCCTTAATATTATGAACACTTATTTATTTATTTGTTTACGCATGTGATTTTTCATATTTTCTATTTTAACTAAATTGGTTAAAAACAAAGCTGGTATGCAGCGAGGGGGTTGATGGCTACTAGTGGAACCTTTGGCTTCCGTGACACTTAATCTTGGTCTGCTGGGACCTTTGTCTTCCAACAACAAACAAATAAGCTTTAAGTGAGGGGGACCTTTGGCTCCCACAACACGCTAATCCAGACTAGGCTTGGCAATTTGGGTTTACAGGTCGGGTTCGTGTCAACCCGACGGACTCGATTACACAATCGGGTCCGACACGAACCTGACCCGATTATTAATCGAATTGATTTCTTAAACCCGAACACGACCCATATATCAATCGAGTTACCCAAACACAACCCGGGTAGCCCGTTGTGAAGAAGAAGAACCAAAGAAGGCAAGAGCCAAAAAGCTTCATCCAAGACTCCCAAATCGTGACAATCGTCCGAAGAAGAAGAAAGATGAAGGATCGTCTTCGACTCTTCGTCTTCGTCTATGTCTGAACCCCAATTCGTACCCACCGCAGAACGACAGAACCCCAAATCCCCAATTCGCACTGCAGTCACACAGTCACAAGAGAAAACTACCAAACAGGCAAACAACACAATCCGACGAGAAAAGCAACCCAATCCGATGATCCCTGTGGTTTCCAAACCCAGATCACACGGGAAACCGTGTTCACAACCAACAAGTAGTCAAGCACCAAATCTAGGGCTCCCAAGTCGCTGAACCTCAGACGGCGTGAACGGTGAACGAGCCGTTGGGGGTGATGCCGTTTTGGAGGGTTGCGTGGTGGAGCTCGGCTTCGACTTCAAGAGCTGAACTTCGACGGTCGTGGCTGCGTGAAGTTTCTGGTTATATTTCCAGACCGTCAAAGATTCTGGTTATACACAAAGAAATATAACCACAAAAGACCCAGCTAGGTGCCACCGTTTCTTGAAGTTTCTGTTTTTTTTCATCTAACTGTGTTCTAATCGTGTATGGCGAGTCATCCGTGGGTTGACCCGCCAGACACGATTATAAACGGGTCATAATCGGGCCAAACCCAATTATCCCAAACTCAAACCCTATATTTTCGTGTCGTGACGTGTCAGGTTTGCGGGTTGTGTCAAAAATTGCCAACCCTAATTCAGACCGTTGGTTCCATTATGAGAGGAGTGCAAAAGTGTATAATTAAGTCATTGCATATAAAAACTTGTCATAACATTGCTTTATATATATATATATATATTCAATCTATGACTATGACTCATGACCATATGTCATAAATTGCATATACATATAATCATAGAGCTATATTACATTGTGTTGCATTTGTAAATAAATCAGCATTCATCATATTATTAGAAACAGCGGACTCACTTAGGTATTTTTGTGTTACTGTTTCTTTCTATATTATTTATTAATACAGGTATAAGAAAGATGAGTATCAAGATTAGCAAGACTCTTAGGTGGATCCTGATGGTGGTGTTTGAGGCTAGGTTGCCTCCCATTTTGTGGGCTACTTTGTTATGGTTCTTTATCTTAATATTCAGAAACAATATTTATATTTCTATTGGTTTGTAATAATAGCACTAGAAATATGTTAGTTGTAAATTATCAATGCCGTATGTGGCACAAGTACTATTTTCTGTGTAATTATTTAATTACACTATTTAATCCATTTCAAAGTATTTTTATTAAAAGCACTGATGTGTTAATTAGGTTAAGTCTATTAGACAACAATATATATATATTCCGCAGCTATATTATAACTCTAATGTTGTAGTAATGTTACGATGAAATTGAAAAAATTTCACTTAACGCCTTTTTGTAAAAGGCAGGGCATTACAGCTTTGAGCAATGAGCATCTGCTTTCGGATGAGCATGACCTTCTATTTCGTGTCTTGTATCATTTCCGGGACTAACAATTGTCTTTCGCCTACATCCCAATACAACAGCGATCTACACTTGCACCCATACAAAGTTTCGTACGGAGCCATGCCAATAATTGCTTGAAAACTATTGTGGTAAGCAAATTAGATTAGAGGCAAGTACCATATCCAATTACCCATGAAGTCTAGCACGTACAACCTTAGCATATTCTCAAGGGTTTAGATGGTTCTTTAAGTATACCGTGCTAAAGTTCAACTTTGTTCCCATTGCGAATGGTATATCGCGGATCACGGTCCGACACAATGGAAACGGACACTCCACGTAATCTCACTATCTCCCATACATACATTTATGCTAATTTGTCCAAGGAATCTGTAATTTTGATGGGGAGAAAGTGGGCACTCTTTGTGAGATTACAAGGAGCAGTGTAATAAGGAGTAATGTCCTAAGACACATCAAGAGGAAGAGCAGATGAGGGTTTTTCTTTACGCTTCAGCTGTAGGAAGCCTCATGTATGTTATACTATGCACTAGACCTGATATATGTTTTGCAGTTGGCATGGTGAGTAAATATCAGTCAAATCTTAGATCAACACATTGGGTAGCTGTGAAGCATATACTCAAGTATTTTCGGAGAACGAGGGATTATATGCTTGTCGACCATTGTGAGGATTTGACAACAACTAGTTATACAAATTTGATTTTCAGTCATATCATGATTCTCGAAAATCTACCTCAGGATATGTCTATACCTTAGGTGGAGGAGCCATTAGTTGGAGAAGTGTGAAGCAGTCCTGTATTGTTGACTCTACAATAGAAGTTGAATATGTTGTGGCTTGTGAAGGTACAAAGGAAGCAGTATGACTCATGATTTCCTAACGGATCTTGGGGTTATGAGAATAGAGCAATCTTCTATCACGTTGTTTTGCGACAACAGTGGTCTAATAGTATCTTTAACAATGAATGATTGTATCTTGTTATCTAATATATTTGTGATTATTTTTTCTTTTCTTTTTATAATTTTTAGTATTCTTTTAAAAGAAAAAAAAAATCGTTGAACTTTTATGTCTATTATATCCAGATATCCAAGTCAAAATTATTGTTAAATCAATTGCTATATTTAAAAACTTTTCTACTTTGTATGCACGGATGAAGTTATTTTAATTAACGAAAAATTTATTCAAATATATTCTTTGTCTAAAATTAGTTTTCTTGGTTGTGAATAAAATAGTCTATCAATAAAAGTAGATAACTATAGCAATGTTCTTAAAATGCTTGATCTTTCTTTAGGACAAAAGTTTTAAAGAGAATCCTGTTTAAAGGACTTATATTGTAAAATGATAGAGTTAAATAATTCCACTTTTGAACAATGGACACTTAGAAATACGTATGGGTATTATTGAAAATACAAGAATTTGGAATGGAATAATCATTTCTATTCTCTCCACAACAACACATAAATCTCCAAATTTTTTAATTTGAATTAAATCATAATTTGCCAAAATTACATATAACACCCTAGTACTAAAAAAATTTTCCCCAAAAAATAATTATTTTTTTGGCAAAAAAAGAAGTCCTCATAGGTGTTTGACCACCCCAATAACTCTAGGAGTTGTCAAACCACCCCAAAGCTCCTCACGGTGGAAATTGAGAGACTTTGAGGGTGGTGTGACTACTCATATTTTTGTTGAAATGACTGACTACTCTTTTATATTCTTTTTATTTTGAGATGAGTAGTCAAAATGATAAATAATTATTCATATGAAATTGGTTATTCTCAAAAATAATAAGATAAATTTTTTTTAAAAAAAGGACAACACTTAAAAATTTAAACTATGGAGTAACTATAATAAGGAAGAAGTGTAATTCTGTTAATACATTAAGTGTTTATCAAGTGTCCATAAAAAAATAAGATGTCTTTTAAAAACATCATTAAACGTGTGATTGATTAAATGATGATTTTGATCGAATGATAATTTTAAAAATTACCTCATTTTTTATAAATATTTAATAGACACTTAATGTATTAATATAAGAATGATATTTTACTGTAGCCGCCATTGGGTCTACCATTGTTCTAAAAATAATTTGAAGAAACAGACAAATTAATAAAATAAGTGAATCTATAATTTGGTCACGTGACGGCGCTAGCTTTGAATTGGCAAAAAATTATTGACGATTTGACGGTCCCCGGCCCTTCCCATGTGTTCCCCGAGTTGGCATTTGGCTGCACCTAAGGGACCCACGTCCGGCTCATACTGTTAAAGCCAGAAAGTATGGATGAGGCTTGCACTCTATTATAGTGAAAACTAGATAGAATAGGACACATTTGAATTTGTAAACTAAATAAATAAAAACTAGATAGAAGAGAGAAGGAAACCACGATGAATGATGATCCCCATTTAGTTTTATTTTTTTTATTTTTTTTTATGAATCCCCAATTAGTTAAAATAGACGGTAGAAAATGCAATCAAAGCGGTCATCGTGTCTGGATTTTTAGTAATTTGCTGTTTAAATTATTAACAATTTAAGTAGTAGATTATGAGAGTATTCGTATAAGATCACTTGTCCAAATAAACTTTAAGTTTTTCCTACTATTCACTCAGATAATCTAACATGTTCTATCAAAATTACTCACAATTTTTATCCTAATAAATACTAATCCCTTTTTTCTTTTTTTTCTTTTTTGCGAGAGAGGTTTTTCTTTCCATGTTGTTTGGTCAGAGAGATTTTTGTTTATTGGAAAGTGGAGAAGTCTTGTTAACATTTTCGAGTAATGCTATAAGTCTCTCTTGTGTCCCTCTAAAAATAAGATGGCTTTTAAAATCACTATTGAGCTTGTGATTAAATACTATTGAAAAGCCACCTCATTTTTTGAGGGATACAAGAGTGACACATGAAAGACTTCTAGAATTACTCAACATTTCCTGTAAACATAAGACCACTTGAACGAGGGCGAGTATAGTAATTGGCAAGTTGGGCACCAGAAAAGTGTAATGCCCACAAAGACAAACCAATTGAAAGTTCAGAAAATTAATTAGTATTCATATTGATGCTCCGTTTGTTTCGGTATAAAATGTTTTTCTTTAGAAAATATTTTCTAGAAAATGTTTTTCACTGAAAATATTTTTCTAGTGTTTGGCGCTTATAGAAAATCACAATATATATATATATATATCATTAAATTATATTAACCTATAAAAATCAATTTTTATTCACAACATAAAAATATTAATATAACATAGTTTAAAAAAAAAAAAAACACCTAATAATTTGAGTTTTAACAATGATCTGACGGAGGCCCGTAGGTGGTCTGACGATGGCTAATGGTGGTTCAACGGTTGTCCGGGGGTGGCTCAGTGGTGGTCCGACGGTGTCTCTGTGGTGATCCAACGGTGGCTCGGTGGTGGTCCAATGGTGGCTCGATGGTGGTTTGGTAGTGTCCGATAATGGCTCGGTGGTGGTTTGGTGGTAGTCTGACAATGGCTTGGTGGTAGTTCGAGGTGGCTCGGTGGTGGTCCGAGGGTGACTCAGTGGTCTTCTGGGGATGGCTTGGTGTAATACCCTGAACAATAATTAGCGTTAAGTAGCCTTAATTAGTGTTTATAAGGGTTATGGTTGGTTAAAGAGGTAATTTTTTTATTTCCTATCCTAACTGAATGTTCGGCCAGGGTTACCAAATGTTTGGTATCACAGTAGACCGAAAGTTCAAATCCTCAGTCAACAAACGTTCAAAGACCTGACGCATGTCACCTCACCAAAAACGGTTAGATAAAACAGAACATTGAACATTCAACAAAAGGTGACAGAATGTTTGATGATGGGCAGAAATGTGTAAAAACAATTCATCCTTATCTTCAGACGCCTTAGGCCTATAAATACCCCCCACCCTCGCCCCTTTCACCTCATTTCGGCCCCATTCCTTCAGTGTGATCCTACAACGAGAGTGAGAGAGTGTTTTGGAGAGAAAGAATGAGATCTCTTATTTCTTGTTCTTCTAAGGATGTAACATTCATAGTCCAACTATTTTCTTAAGTTGTTATGTTGTTTAGTTAGTTTTTGTGTCCCAGCTTATGGTTTTGTATCTCTAGTTGAATTTTCATTTTAATACTAAATTATCTATAGTTGTTATGTGTGTCGGAAAGTACATCACTAGTCTTCAGCGTGTGTGTCAGGCCGTACCACGAAAGATCGTCTAACCCTATGTTTTTCACAAACGTTCGCGATACGTTTGGCAAACATTTGGCAATAGGCAAATCAGTTGATTCTTATCTACTTCGACTTCTTCACCTATAAATACCCCCCGCCCTCGCCCTTTTCACCTCATTTCCGCCATTTTCAGTCAGTAAATCCTTGAGTGAGAGTAAGAAAGTGTTTTGGAGAAATTTTGGAGAGAGAGAATGAGCTCTCTTGGTCTTTCATCTTTTAGAGAGGTAACCCCCTTAACCTAACTCGTTTCTTATGTTGTTCTTGCACTAATTAGTTAATTTTCGTTTTACTGCTTTGGTAAAATCTCTAGCTAGTATTACATCTTTGCTTAGTTTTTGGTTTTTATTCCTAGATTAGTGTCTGATTAGTAGGTTTAACATACTTAGTACTACATGGAGTTGTTATTAAGGTCAGGAGATCATGTTAAAACCTTAGAACTTGCTTAGAGCCAGTTTTATAGCTTTTAGGTTCGAATTTGGGATTCTGCCTGAGCACCGAATGTTCACTCTTCACTGGACGAACAAACGGCGTTTGAGACGAATATTTGCCATTCGCTGGACGAACGATCGCCAGACTGACAGAAAGCTTAATTTGAGTTATTTAGGACTTAAGACCTGTTATAGCTTGAGTTTAAGATTGATGTTAGGTTTTTCTCAGATTCCAAGGTTGTGGAGCCGCAAGGAGATTTGTTGAAGGAGTCATGCGATACAAGCGATTAAAATTCACATGGATATTTGTTATTATTATTTTTCCCGAATTTCTTGATTATGTTGTGTACCAAAACCTGCATGTTTACAACTCATATGAAATATACTTTTTGATTACTATGAACTCTATTTTGTGAAAATGAGTAATGAATGACAAGATAATGAAAATGATGAGTTTAGGAAAAGCATGTATGTAAGATGGTGAATATTAAATTGCATCGTTTAACATGATACACCGGTACGTGCAGGATAACGGTCATGGGCTTACTATTATACAAGTTATTCTCTATAGTCAAATGTTTATTTATTTTTATGTTTGGCCTTAGATCCAATGGTTATTTTGTGACCGGCGCACCATCCTTGAATAGGGTTCACGGTTATGGACCTCATTAGCAGCGTGAGCCATCCAAGGTCGGACTCGGTCGGGCTGTTAATGATGAACGGAAGCGTACATATCTAGGGCATCAGTATTGTATTACAGGTCCCTTGGGATAGCGCCAACCTTCCGGAAAGGGATTAAATCTTGGGTAGACCATATGAAATTTAACTATGACATGATTATCTTGTTACAACATATATTATATTTATATTGCATCCATGATCATTTTTTCAAATGAGAAACTATAAACTTACATTGTTGTATGTGATTTTTATCTTAAACTGAGCTCACCATATGATAACATGTGTATCATATGTATTATTACTCTTTAAGTCGTGAACTTATGATTGTATCTTTTTTACCTATGAAACATGTGTTGTTTTATAGTTGAACTACGTTTAGATGTTGGATTCGAGATGGACCTCGAAACAGATGCGGCTGTTTGGCATAGTAATATTGATCTGGTTTTGCTTGAGAACTGATTGCAGGATTCTGAAGATCACTCATGGTAATCAGTACTCTTACGTGATGTTATAGGCTTAGCATTTGAAGCTTGATTGTATACTAATGTTTACGTTTGATCTTTTATATTGATGAATTGTATTTTAGTGCGATTTCAGTTAATGTAATGACTCTTGGTAGATGCTCTGGTTGTAATTAATTTTATAGAATATCTTATGTTTTCGCTGCGTAGTATTCTCTTTTTGAGTAGTAGAGGTCCCTGGATTTTATTCCGGGTGGAATGAGACTAAGAGACGAACCGTAGAGTTAATTACCAGTTAATTAATTTCTTAGGGCGTTATAGGTGGTTTACGCCAAAACAAACGGAGCATAACATCTACATTGGTTGTTCAAAATGGTTTTGAAGAAGCATGAAATATTTACAAGGCAACA
The DNA here is from genome assembly GCA_028654335.1 of Alnus rubra. Taxonomy (NCBI): domain Eukaryota; kingdom Viridiplantae; phylum Streptophyta; class Magnoliopsida; order Fagales; family Betulaceae; genus Alnus; species Alnus rubra. The sequence continues at coordinate 3,169,635 of JAJPGS010002489.1, read as the reverse complement.
TTATTGGTGACCAGACCATAATCTATGTCGATGAAATTTCTTGTTTACCCATTGCATTTTTCTAAAAATTTGAAACTTTATTTTTACATTTTTTTCCCAACGTTAGCCTCATGTCATCCGTTTTCCTTAACATGTTGCCACTGCAGTTCATTTACTTTTCCCATATTTCAACTACCCCCTTCAGTCTTTTTTACTACACATGCAATCTTATTCCCAAATCACATTTTTGCCAAATTCCTATTCCCCATACAGCACTGCGTGGCCACGCCCATTCCCCAATTTCAATGTCTCTATTTCCCTTCTCAAATACTCTTTTGAAAACATACAGTCAAAAGCAATTGGCATGGAAAGACACAAGCTTGTGTAAATTGTTATACTAAGACTGACATGGTCTTCTCAAGAAGATGAGAAGGTGAGTAGTAATATGTTTTGTATTAGAAATTTTAAAAATGGTCATCAATGAGTAGTTCAATCGGCTGGGAATCATGCCTTATGAAGCGGAGGTCACTAGTTCGAATCCCCCATCTCCATCCTCTTGTGTGGACATGTCAAAAAAAAAAATTTAAATTAAAAAAATGAGGTCCAATTACAAATAGGAGTATGTATTTCAAACTGCGACTAGTGAGCTAGGTACTTTAAAGGGGTGAGAAATGTAATGGGTCTAATGGTAGTGGTATGTTTAGTAGGTGTGAATTTTGTAATTGAGTTGTATATATTGTATATTGCCCAAAATGAATAATGGGTTGCAACCCATCTTAGTTGTTAGACTAATTATAGGATATTTGTATAAAAGAGCCCATGTATGTAATTGTGGGAGGGGTTCAGAACCTTAAAATCATTTAGTGTTTTCCTTGGAGGTTAAGCTGACATTGAAATAGTCCATTTGTTTTCCCCCAATTTTCCATCAATACAACTTACAAAATTTCATTGGATTTTCCATTTCACCTCAATTCATCATTGCCATAATCATATAAAATTAAACCAATTGTAAAGACCATTGTCTGTTGCCGACCTTGCGCGGCTCTCCGCCATCTTCTGCCACTATTCCCTACCATCCTTGTTATCCCTCTGCCATTTCCGGCTATCATCCGCCCTAGCCCACCACTCAGCCCAAGCCACTGCCCAACCTAGCTTGCCTCCTGTCACAACTCATCTTCAGGCACCTTATTAGTAGTTTGGGTAGGACGGTGGTCGAAGACAATAGAGGGCTGTTTGGGGTAACAATGGCTGAAGATGAAGGACTGCTGTATATGGTTGTCGACGATAAGCCGAGCCAAATGTTGGCCAGCGGTGTGATGGGCTAGGTGGTGGCTGGCAATTAGCAGGGCTAGGTGGTGGCCTAGGCCGGGCGATGGCCAACAATAAGCTTCGATCTGGTGTCCGCGACCATCAAATTGGGTCGTACCCCCATGTGGTTGTTGGGAGTGGTGCTGAACAGGAGGAGGGTGCTATCCAATGTTATTGTCATTAGTAACGGTATTTTAGGATATTTTGTGGAAATTTGATTCCATTCCAATTATGAAATTTGTCATTCCCGTATTGTCACCAATTAAAAGAATATGAATAATCATTCTATTTCAAATTTTTGTATTCCTAGTAATACTCATTTATATTCCCTAGTAATCATCGTTCCACTGTAACGCACCTCACGTTAGAAAACCATATTTCATTTTCAAGAATTATAACCGTTTAAAAAATAATTTACAAAATTAGAAATATGTACGAAAGCCATCTATTGAACCCATTAACCTACATATGCTTTAAAAGAATAATTATTAACAACTAGATCTTCTTCTTCTTACTCCTCTCTTTAGGTGGCCATCATGGATAAATAAATATCATGTATAGGATTACCATTTCAGTTTTTTTTTTTTAAATAAAATTAAACAATGCTACACTTCACACTCATTTATCACATCCATGTTGCACAGGTTGACATGATTTGTTCTAAGTGCCTTATATACATTATGTCAACCGGTATGACATGAGTGTAATAAATTAATGTTTAGAATAGCATTATTAAATTTAACATCAACTGAATAGCCTCAAAACACAAGAATGTGATGTACGTTGTTTACACCCAATCCACAATTAACAAAAAAAAAAAAAAAAAGTCTTGAAAATGTGGATTAACAAAAAAAAAAAAACAAGTCTTGAAATAACATAATGGGAAACTTAAATTTAAAAGAGAAAATGCCATACTACTATTCTATGGTTTGGGACATTTCCCAATAGAATTTATTGGTTTCTTATTTTATAAGATAGTTTTATGTATTTTTCTCTATTGTAAAGCAAGTCTTTTTATTAAGGCTGATAATTTTCGACATGACTCGCGAACTTAATATGAACCTAACATGAAATTAACATGTTATAATTAAGAGGTCTGAACTGTTTAATTAAGTGGATTGAATTATGATTAATCTATATAGTCTTATACTTATATCTCAACACGACCTGAACCCGACACGTTACATTAAAATTGGCAATTTCTTACACGATATGCGAATCCGTTACGAACTCAATACGAAATTAGCGGATTAAAGTTGAGGGATCAAACTCATTCAATTAAATGGGTTGTATTAGGATTTATCTCTATAATCTTATACTCACGACTCGACATGCAAACATGAATTGTCAACCCTAACTTTTATTGGCATGATAAATTATAAAAAGGTTTCACTATTACCACCCTAAGGACTTTCACGTCAATGCTATTTGTTTCCATTTTACAATTACATTTCATATTTAGGGTTTCTTTGGGTTTGAAATTTCAAAATAGCGTTTTTAAAATGAACGATTTGAAAACATGATCTTTAAAAACGTAGTTAAGCGTTGGGCATAATCGCAATTTAGCCTTTAAAATTTGTACTTTTTCAAAAAAGCACCTCCTTACTTGCAATTTGAAAACACATATTTTCTACATTTTCAAATTGAATTTTTTTAATAACCCAATCCTAAACGATTCATTTTTGTGATTTGGTTTAAAAACATATAAAATCTTTAACTTATGTTTTGTGTTTTCTCATATTTGCAAATATGTCGTTTGGATTCCCTTTGTATAATATATAAATATGCCATTGAGTTTTACGAATTAGGATTCTCTATAATTATCTGTCCGAATTTGAGAGAATTTGGGTTGGTAATTGTAAGAGACCGCTTATGAGACCCACTTTATCGGATAAGTGGTTGGGCAGTCCAATTTTTATTTGGTCAAGTAGGTCCTATTAATATGCCTTTGGGTCTTAGAATTAGAATTCTCTACAATTATATGTCCGAATTTGAGAGAATTCGAGCAGGTGATTGTAAGAGACTATTTATGGGACCCACCTTACCGAATAAGTAGTTGGACAATCTAATTTTTATTTGGTCAAAAAAATTCTATAAGTGATCTCTCGTAATCGTCGCTCAAATTCTCTAAATTTCAACAAATAATTGTTAACATCCTAATCAAGTAATCAATTCTGAGTTCACTTTTCGAGATACATACTCATATTTAGTAACATGTCATTATCGTTGCTTCCTTATTAAAGGCAGGACGGGCCACTATGCTTTGGTAAATAAGGCATGACGGCCAACGCCCATCTTGACCGGATTGGACCCTCACAAAAAAAAGAGATGGAAAATAAATACATAAATCAACCGACAAAAACAGGTAAAAAAGTCACTCATGAGGTAGGTATGGAATGCCCATCATTAAACACCAGGCTTTGACTTTTGTACACACCCTTCCTCACTAAGATTCACGCACTGTCACTGTATCCCTCTAAAAATAAAATAAATAAAATAAAATTTTAATTTTCTTAATAGTTCAGTTCTAATTTTATTCTTTTTCTTAAAAATTTATAATTAAATATGAACAATTAAAGAATAAATAATTTATTAATGTCGAAATAAAAGAAATTTGTAACGTTCAGCTATTTCTTTATAAATAAAATCTTTTATATAATCAAATGAATAAATAAAAGATTTAGTCAAAGAAAAGGTTTTGTAGTGTGGATGTAGGCTATAGGTTGAACCACCCTAATTATATGTTTTTATTTCTTATTTTTATCTCTTTCTTAAATGGAAATAACTTCTATTCGGTGGTGGCAAAATCCACCACCTTTTTGCCCACCAATAGCAAGCTGACAAATCAGCATAAAACAAAAAAAAACACAAACATGTAAGTGTAGGCAAAAACACCGGATCATTCTCCTTCCTTCCAAAAATCCTCCTCCCAGCCACTGCCCCACACGGCCAAGCCGGACCTCGAGCTCGGCGGCAACTCCACTGCCGGATCGGCAACTCCACGGCGTTGGAAGTCGAACGGATCGGCAACGAACGGAACTCGAACGGATCGGCAACCTGGGGGTGGCCTGGCTGGTGTTCCGACCCGGTGTTCTGACCTCGAGCTCGGCGGCAACTCCACGGCCGGATCGGCAACTCCGCGGCGACGGAACTCGAACGGAAGAGAGATCGAGGGAGGGAGAGAGATGAAAGATGGAAACCCAGCCCCAACCACCGACCACCGACCCTCGACAGTGACCTCGACCCAGACAACCAAACCGGCGTAGCCCATGGAAGCCGCACCACCAAACCGGGGAGAGGGGAGAACGGCCGGCGAAAGGGAGAGATCCCGGGAGAAGTCGAACGGAAGAGAGATCGAGGGAGGGAGAGAGATGAAAGATGGAAACCCAGCCCCAACCACCGACCACCGGCCCTCGACAGTGACCCCGACCCAGACAACCAAACCGGCGTAGCCCATGGAAGCCGCACCACCAAACCGGGGAGAGGGGAGAACGGCCGGCGAAAGGGAGAGATCCCGGGAGAAGAGGCTCAGTTCGGATCTGTGACCGGATCACTGTCGACGGTGTCGGGAGGTCGCGGGGAAGAGGATCTGGACCGGCGGACCGACGGACGGCGGATGGGCGGCGTTGGGCGGACGTGCAGTGGGCGTTGGGCGGACGTGCAGTGAGATTTTTTTTTTTTTTTTGTTTTGGAATGTTGGTACTGTTGGGAGAGGATTGCCTACTTCACCAAAATTTTCATTTTTTTGCATTTTTTTGCTTTTAGCTGATGTGTCAAATGGTAATTGGTAGGCATAAAACCCCTCTTTTCTGCCACTGCCGGATAGAAGGGGCTCTCTTCTTAAATTATTAATTCTTACATTTCTAAAGCATGTGAGAAGACTATACTTTTTTATTTATGCTATTAAAAACACACATGAAAAGTATATATTATTAAAAAATAAAAATATTTTTCATATATTAAAGGACACCTTAATTTATTAGACTGATTAATAAGAATTAAGTACAGACTAGTTTTTTTACATCACCTCAGCAAAATTGATCAGATTTTCAATTAACTTGGGTGTTCACCCCTTCTTTTGCCTCTTCCTTAAATGCCCCTTCATGAATTATAGAAAATGCTTCTCAAATCTATTTTTTCATAGAAGGGTGGAGGTCCAGCTGGTTATGTATTGGGACCAAAGACCAAATCAAATTTTCTTATTGGAAGGGGCAAAGTGAAAATGAGAGGTTAAATTTAATATTTTCAATTACATATTAAAAAAAAATGTAAGAATTTTTTAACCACATATAAATATTTAACTACAAATTTATAAAATATTTTAATTATATATATATTCAGACTAAAACCATTAACCACGACTCAAAATACAAAATATAAAAAGTCAAATCAAAATCAATTTTCAAACAAAACATAAAGACACTTTGGTAAATGGTTGTTTTGTGAGATTTTTGTTTGAATAGTAGTGAGAAATAATTCATGTGATATAAAGAAAAAAAAAAAGAAAGTTTGAAATTGTTTTATAAAAAATTGAAAAAAAAAATATTTTATAGTGAGTTTTTTTAATTTGAATAGTAATAAAAAAATGATTAATGGGATATATAAAGTGGAAAAAAAAATTAGAATATTTTGGAGTTTACCTTTTTTTTAGAGAAGTGAAAAAAATAAAAATAATTTTTTTTAAAAAAAAGAAAGAGCGAGAGAGAAAATAGTTGCCAAACTTAGCCAAATACACCCTCAATTGAATCGATCACATTAACAAACAGAGTAGCTCATTTCTGCCAAACTTACCAAACCTATGTTGGATGGGTATCATTTCAAGTTTGAACCCAGCCACCCAAGTAGGTTGTTTAAGACTCATATGTCATTTAAGATGGTCCTTGAGGCGACTTTGAGAAGTGCACGTGATTTATGGATTAGGATCTCTCAAATTATTTGTTTAAATTTGAGAGAATTTTGAATAGATAATTAAAGTATTTTTAGTGAGCTCTCTAAATTTTCTCTAAATTTTAACTTAAGAATCTACTTTTTTTATTTTGTCTATCACTTTTAAAAAGCTTCATACATCAAACTCTCTGAATGTTTATCTATTTCAACTAAATATTAATATTTTATTAGTTTTAAGCAATCACTCTAACAAATGAAGAGAGAAGAAAAGTAAAATTAAATGAAAGAGAAATAATAAAATATTTAATAGCTCATAAAATTTGTGAGCCAAATTTAGGGTGAGATTTTAACAAGATCCAAAATAGAGAATTTATAGAGAGCTTGTTGAAGTTGAGTTTTTTGAGTTTTTCACCAAATTTTGGTGAAAAATTTGAAGTTGAGAACTCACTAGGGATGCTATAAGAGACCATCAAAGAAAAATTGGGCTGTTCAATTATTTATCTAATCAGATGAATCTCATAAGTAGTTTCGCACAATCGTCTGTTCAAAAATTTCAAATTCATACAAATAATTTGAGAAAATCGTAATCTGTAATTTAGAGTGTTAGGGTGCGTTTGAGATTGAGATTTCGTAGACAAAAAATGCAATTTTAAACCAAATTACAGAAAATGAATCGTCTAAAAATTACATTTTTAAAAAACTGCGATTTGAAAACGTAAAAAACTGTTTTTTCAAATAACAGACAATGAGATACTTTTTAGAAAATGTAAAATTTTAAAAACTAACTTATGATTTTAAAAGCAAAACTACAATTTTACTAAATACTTAACTGCATTTTTAAAAATCACTTTTCTAAATTATAAATTTTAAAATCGATAATTTTAAATCCCAGTTTTTAAAATTCAAATCCAAACGACCTTACACGATGAGCGAATCGAAAGTTTTCTCCCCAGGAAACTGACAGTGACCGAATGACAAGATAACACAGTGGTGCGCCAGAGAATGACACGTGCCGCTACCTTTCCAAGATTCCCACATGACAGATGTCCTGATTAAATGCCACCTGTGGGGGAGTGTGAGTAAATTAAATATGTGTGCTTGTTTTGCAGGGGAACTCAACTCCCTCTCTCTCTCTCTCTCTCTCTCTCTCTTCATATATTTATTGCACAAATAAGAAAGAGAGAGAGAGAGTAATCAGCAAGTTTTCCCCACCTGCTTTGCCAGCTGTTTAGGCCATGGATTCCGTGATTGCGTACACCGTGGACCATGTAGGTCCCACCTGCCACTCATTGATTGCACCATCTCTCTCTCTCTCTCAACTTCTTACCATATGATATATATTCCTAGCTATCTTTAAATTGTACTGTATTCTAATAATACTTGCATTATTTATTTGTACAACAAATTTACATCGCTTCATGCATGATTGAATATATATATATATATATATATATATATAATTTCATCCTTTTAAACTCTTGTTAATATTGTTCAACGAGATTATTGATGTCCGACGACCTTGTGACGGTGCAACTGCAATCCCTTAAATTACTCTTTTTAGTAAGATTTTGCAAGATTATGGCTGTTTAGCCGTCTAACAATTCCTTACAGATCGGTCTATTATCGACGGCATCTGTTAAAAAATGGTGGGCTCCTTTTGTTGACTTGTTAGGATGAGCTTGGAGTGTTCTTCAAATTAGACCTTTAATCTGGTATTAATATGGGCTTGTTGAGTTAAAAAAAAAAAAAAAAAAAAGTTAGGGTTTTATCCTTTTAAACAACTCGAATTTTCATTTTTAGCCTAAATCATTATACTAAAACAACAATTTTTTAAACTCTTGTTAATATTGGTTCAACCATATTATTAATGTTCGGCGGCCTTGTGACGGTGCAATTGCAATCCCTGAAATTACTCTTAGTAGTAGGGTTCCACAAGATTGTGGTTATTTAGTAGTCTAACAATTTCTTACAGATTGGTTCATTATCGACGGCATCTGTTAAAAAATGGTGGGCCCTTTTTGTTGACTTTGTTAGGATGATCAGCTTGGAGTGTTCTTCAAATTAGACCTTTTAATCTTGTATTAATATGGGCTTGTTGAGTAAAAACAAAAAAACAAAAGTTAGGGTTTTATTGTTATCATGTTTTAGTGGAATAGGATACAAGCTAGATTTCCTCTTCGGTATAATTAGTGGGTAGAAAAAGTGAATGAATGAGTTTGAATGAACGCATGTCATCAGAAAATTACATATTATATGGGCTATAAACAATCATTTAAAAATGCTTTAAATGTAAAGGTACCTATAATTGTATGAAAATTTTGTTGATTTATGGACGTAATAATGAATATGGCTTCATAATTCATAATTCATAAAAAATAAAAATTGTTATGCATTTTTATTGGTCCTCTCCTATATTCTTGTACTTTTCAAAATCACCACTGAAACTGTATGGTCATGTGTCGGATATATATGAGCCCCACGCATCTAATAATAGTTTTGAAAAATGTGAGGATGAGAGAAGGATCATGGGAGGAAATGAATCATTTTTCATTAAAAAAAAATTAATATTGCGTTATTTATTAAAAAAGAGTAATGCTACTTTTTACACTTATTTTTTTACATATATTTTAATTCGGTTGACGTAGCATGTTTTAAGTGTCTACTTATAGTAGTCACTCAAAAAAAAAAAAAAAACTATTTAAAACACGTAATGTCAACCAGTGTAACATGAGTGTGAAGAGTAGGAATTACTCATTAATAAAAATCCCACCTGTGATTACAGATCTTTAAGATTGATGGGCCTTCAAATTCTTGTAATTTAGTTAGACATATTAAGTTTATTTCTATGGACAACCTAATACTATAGTTGTCAATTTTTAATACAACCCACAAATTCGATACGAAGTTATAGGATTTGTGTTTAGGCTAAACGGGGTCGGGTCATAAACGAGTTGACCTGTTTATAAACGGGTTAAACAGATCAACCTGTTTATGACCCTTATAAACGTGTCGTGTTTGAGTTTCGTATCTTAACTCGTTTAGCTAATCGTGTTGAATTCGGGTTAGTCTAAACGGGTTGTCGAGTTCAACCCGATCCAGTAACCCATTTTCCCAACCATACCTAACAGTCTAACATCCGGTAAAGAAAATTCAAAGGTAAAATAGGAGTATATAAAATAATTAAGTCTGATTTATAGGGGTCCATTAATAGGGGGGTTTTGAAGTTTAGTTTTGTTCATGCATGTTGACGTGGCAAAATTATTCTAAAATACCTCGAGTGAAATCTTACATGGTAAGAAAGTGGGGGAATCAGGCAACCTCAAAACCCGGTTTCAGTTCGAAGAGTTCCCTGAGAATAGAAGCAGAGAAAATGGAACAGAGCATTCTCATTCTCTGTTCCTAAGAGCATTCTCAAAAACCGGGTTTTTGAGTGCTTTTTTTTTTTTTTTTTTACTTTTCAACCGGCGGCTCCGACGTTAGTGATCGGATGGCTAAGACGGGAGTTTTCGAATCTGATCCGCCGGTGATGGCGAAGGCGACGGAGTTGAAGAAAGAGCTGCAGAGACTGGTGCGGGCTATAGTGGATGAGGAGGATTATAGCACGCAAACCATTGATGAGGCTAAGGAGAAACTTTGTGCTTTGAAGGAATTGAGGCTGAGGGGAAAGAGGTCGCTCTCGTTGAAGCTCCTCGAGACGCTGTCTTGTCCCGAGGAGTTTCGGTGCCCCTTGTCCAAGGAGTTGATGAGAGATCCTGTTATTGTCGCCACAGGGCAGGTGGGTTTATATCCGAATTTTCTCTTGTTTGTTTTCTGAGAAGATAGCTCAAATTTTAGTGTTGGATTTTCTTTTTCACGTGTTTGGGGAGCCAGGAAAACAGGAAATAAGCAATAATTTGAGCTTTTTTGGTGTAATTATGTTTTGATTCGCAAATCAGATTAACATAAAGAGCTAAATTTAACATCTAACTTTTCGTTTCCTTTGCTTTCTAGGCAACCAAATGGAGAGCAAGGTTTTTCATTCTTTTCATCTTTTTTTGTAAACCAACAGTATATTTTTTTAAATGGGTTTTCATTTTTTTTGACAATTCTCTCCTAATGTATGCATTTTGGAGAATCGGAATCATCGTGTTCATTTCGTTTATTTTATGCTCTGTTTGGTAGCTGAGAAACTCTATTTCCTGGGTTCTTCTATTTTTGGTGGTTGGTAGAATGATTTGCAAGTATGGAAGTACTGTTGTTGTATGTACTTTGACGGAAGGTCATTCTCCCGTGTTGACATTTGTACCCCTATTTATGTTGTTAATCTCCTGTGTTTGCTTTCAGAGTTTTGTGGAAGACAAGCTTGTCAGAAGGATGACTCTGATTTAGCTTTTTTCTAGGATAAGGACTCTAGAAATGTGTTTTTTTTTTTTTTTTTTTAAAAGGAAGAGAAACCAAGCAAAACTGTTATTGAGAATTCCTAGTTCGTAGCAGTCGTAGAAACAAAGTCAATCCTAGTGAAGTTATTTGCCGGGTCTTTCTCATGATGCAGTCAATGGGTTTAAACTTTAGTGATCTGAGCTCCTTCTTTGTACCAATTTCATTTTTTAATGCTGTAATTCATATATTTGGCATCCTTTGCAATCCCCACTTTTGGATCCGGTGTTGTTTGGTGGATGTTAATTTGTTTCAGTTTCCTTGTATTCATTTTGCAGACATATGATAGACCTTTCATTCAGAAATGGCTAAAAGCAGGCAACCGGACATGCCCTCTAACTCAACAAGTTCTGTCTCACACAATCCTTACTCCAAATCACATAATACGAGGGATGGTATCTAAATGGTGTAAGAGCCGGGCGATTGAGTTGGATCCTGTTCACTATATCAATGAGGAAGGGATAACAGAAGCAGATCGTGACCATTTTCTTTCTTTGCTGGAGAAAATGACTTCGACACGTACTGAACAAAAACAAGCCGCCAAGGAGCTTCGGTTGTTGACAAAGAGGATGCCCTCATTCCGGGCACTCTTTGGTGAGTCTTTAGATGCCATTCCTCAATTGCTTATGCCGCTTTTCGAAAGCAATCCCCAAACAGGCATTCACCTGGATATCCAAGAGGACGTGATCACGACACTCTTGAATCTCTCAATCCATGACAATAACAAAAAGCTTGTTGCCGAAAATCCGAGGGTGATTCCTCTGCTTATGGAAGCATTGAGGTCAGGAACCATTGAGACAAGGGCCAATGCAGCTGCAGCCCTTTTCACTTTGTCAGCTCTTGATTCGAACAAATCACTTATTGGGAAATCTGGTGCCCTAGGACCACTCATTGATCTATTAGAAGAAGGACATCCATTAGCTATGAAAGATGTTGGTTCAGCAATCTTTAGCCTATGCATGATCAATGAGAACAAGGCAAGAGCTGTGCGGGAGGGCGCAGTGAGAGTGATTCTGAAGAAGATCACAGACCGTATCCATGTGGATGAGTTGTTGGCTATCCTGGCAATGCTTTCAAACCATCAGAAGGCCATTGAGGAAATGGGAGACCTTGGAGCAGTTTCTTGCTTGCTTAGAATTATTAGAGAGAGCAGTTGTGGACGTAACAAGGAGAATTGCATTGCAATCCTCCACACACTCTGTTTGAATGATCGAACCAAGTGGAAGGAAATGAGAGAAGAGGAGAGCACCCATGGAACTATCTCTGAGCTTGCTAAGAATGGAACTTCAAGAGCCAAGAGAAAGGCTAACGACATTCTTGAGAGATTGAACAGGATTGTTAATATAATGCATACCTCATGATGAACTTGCTAGAGCACGCTGCAGAACATAATACTTTGTAAATTCTTCATCTGTTTCTAGTTCTCACGGTGCAGAACTTATGTGTAGTCATTCTCAATTATCTTTTTGTATATTCTCTTTCTGTCTGGAGTTTCAGTTTCAGGTTTGTGAATTAAAACTGTGAGAATGTGAATAAATACAAAGGAAGTTTTATTCACAAGATTGTCTCTTCTTTTGTTCTGTTTTGCTTTTACTGGTGACTGCAAATGCTCGAATAGATATATGCTTGGATTTTACTGTCTCTTTTAGCCCGCTCCCTCTCCCCAAAGAGAAAAGTAAATACATGAAGCATCCTTGTTCACTCTGCTTTTGGACTATATAATGAATTACGAAAATTTCTTTGGACTACATTATTTGTCCAAGAATAAAAATGCCTGATGACATATGCTTCTTCATTGGGCTGCTTGCAATTGTCAGGTATCCTGTTTGCAATATATTCTCAGTATGTGTCGCATGTTTTTCTTTTCTTTCTTAGCTTCTTGGTTTTCTTTTTCTTTTCTTCTCTTTTTTTTTTTTTTTCAAAAGAAGTGATGTTAGAATAAGGAATTCCTTTCTCTGCACCTCCAATTGTTGCTTCTGTTGTCCATATCCCTCTTTCTCCCATATGTGAATACCGCTTCATTTTGCCAAGTGCTCGTCCTCTCCTTCATAGCGACGGCATAACAAAGATGGATTTTGAGTTCACCAATAACAGCACCACGGTGTTTGTGACCGTAGAGGTGAGTCTTTGGGGCCAAAATTTTTAAGGTAAGATACTCCCCATCAGCCGTTTTGGAGATGGTCGACCATTCTCCCTCCAATTTTGTCTAGTGCTTGTCGCCACATTCATGGGGACGGCATAACGGAGATGGATTTTGAGGTCACTGATGACGGCACAACGGTGTCTCTGGTAATGGAGGTAAGGTTTTGGGTCGAAAAGTTTAAGATGAGATTCTCCTTGTCAGCCGTTTTGGAGATGGTTACCACCTCTTCAACCCTTGAGTAATTTGTTGTAGGGCTTGGATACTTTGTTATTTGGCTCCCATGGCTTGTCAATATAAATTGTGTTCTATTCAGATGTACATGCTTCAGCTTTCTTTCTTCATACTTATTCACCACAAGTGTAACTTGGTTTTGTCATGCCCGCTAAGTTGCTCATTCATCTATAACTTCAAATGTACATTCCTAATATTCATCTAAAACTAAATAGACCCAGACTGGATCCTTTTTCAGTCCAATTGTTTGATTACAACTACATAAATAAAACAAGATTTGTGGAGCTAAAAATTATTTTCATTCATCCTGTCAAAGAGAAGAGGAGGTCATTCAACAATAATATATATCAGTGAAAATATTTAGTGTATCTTTGGTAAATGTTTTTAGAAAAGGGTTTTTGTATTTTGATTTGAAAAGAGTTTTTGATTTGATACAAAGTTCGGATGTATTTTTGGTAGGGTCCACATTTGAAAATTGTTGTTTGTAGAAGAAAATTGTTCGATAAACTTTTTGAAAAGTGTGTTTTAAAGTTTTTGAAAAGCAAAAGATCTAAGAAAAAGAAAAAGAAAATCCAAAAAATCGAGAGTGGTTTGAATAGGGAAAAAAGAAGAAGAAAAACTCAGGGAGGGCCGTGCTACCACCCCCTCTTTCCCTTTAGGGTTGAAAATTATTGGACTTCTAATTAACTGTGTGTGTAAATAGTGTGAAATAAAATGTTAAATGCGGAATTTAAATGAGACAAATATTTTGTTGACGAAGTGAAAACTTAATTAAGAGAAAAACCACTCCGGGGCAGCCAAACCCAGGATATCCACTATTTAGAAGACAAAGCTAGTTACAAAGCAGTAGCACTGACACACCCCTGATGCAGTGGTCGTACCTTGAACTCTAACGTGTAACCCAACACGAACGCCTCCCAACTAGGTTTCCTACCTGAAGGGGTCTTCAATGAAATCTTTTACCTTAGGGCCAACCCCTAAGATAGACCTCACAGCTGATCAAATTACACACTGGCAAAAGCTAGAGAGCTAGCAGATCTTCAATATCTCCCTAAATACCATCTCTAAGCTATAAGGAATTCACCACCAAATTCTTGCAGTTCTCAAGCCTAGGGACCTCTTATTTATAGGCTTTAGAATCCCTAATTCTAGTCAGAATCGGAGTCTCTGGCACGTGCGTCCAGACGGCAGACTTAGGCATCCGGACGGGCAACTGTTTCCGTGTCTAAAAAGCAATTCTGAAAAATTCTCGAATTTTGGCAAGCCGTTCGGACGATACTATCTTTCCGTCCAGACGGTAGGCCTTCCGGACGTTTCTATTGGCCATTTGGACCATCAATTTATATATTTTTTTCGTTAGCTTTCCAATGACGCCGATTTCGTCCCAATCTGATATTTGAGTAGAAAGTTATGATCAAAATACCAGAAGGTGTCTGGACGTTGTTGCCCTTGCGTCCGGATGGTTGCACTTCCGCTTCACGCAATTTATAATAAGGTCTGAGCGTCCGGACGGTTGAACTTCTTCTGCACGACTTGCCTTATCAAGGATAGCGTTTGGATAGGAACACACATTGTCCGGACGGTTGCAGCTGTCTTCCCATATCTGTGTCTGAGACAGAAACCCTATTACTTGTCAAACACTGAATGGTGTTCGGACGGTATTGCCACGTCGTCCGGAAGGATGCACTTGAACACTGGATTCTTCTCGAACTCTAAATAGCGGCCGGATGATTTGCCATTACATTCGGACTGATGCAACCTTGAACAGTTCGAAGCTTCTAGACACTGATGGGCATCCGGACAGAAAGTTTTCGTCGTCCGGACGGATGTTGCTGACTAATGAGCGTCCAGATGGAATACCACATTGTCTGGACGGATGCAAGGGAACTGAATTGACTGATTTGAATTCTGCACAGAGTTTTCTTGAATCTCATAACTGAAGTGTAGACTCTGATTCTCATAACTGAAGTATATACTTTGAATAAAACAGCATCCCTGTGAAAGTAGCAACATTACATAGAAGTGATTTTGTCTAACAGAATGCAGCCAACACAAAAACTAACAAACTCCCCCTTTGGCCATTCTAGGACAAAAATCACTTGACCGGGTTAAAAATACATTTCCGGTCCAAAACTAACATATACTCCCCCTTTTTGTCTCGAAGGGACAAAGGGTAAACAGAATATAGAAAGACCATAGTAATAAAATACTCCCCCTTGATGTCTCAACAGGATAAGGGTAAACAGAGTATATAAAATCCACAGACAAAAAAGTTCTAAAATCCTAAACAATAGGAAAATATAGAAGAGTCTGCAAGTGGCCCAAAAGAGAGGAACAAAAATCCTCCAAATACCAAATCCCACTGATCCATTGAAATCAAGTAGCGGAGAGAAAGCCGTACAAAAGGCTGGATTTGTACTACTTCGGCTTCTAGATCTGGAAGCCGGGAACCATGGACTAAAAAACCTTCAGTCACTTGATATTGCAAAGCCTGAACTTGGTTATCCGCAGATTGACATCCTCTAAGCAACTGGTCTGCAAGATAAATGAGGAGATTCACCACTGAACCTCTAACTGATGCAAATATGAGGGAATGCTATGGAAGGCTTTGCATGAGCTAGGGAAAAAGCTCATCTTTATCCCGAGACCTTTGGAATTTGAACATCCGACTTCAACAACAGTCAATTTTCCAGAGGATCCATCTGTCAGATATTGTGCTGGCAGCTGCTGGACGACATATTCCTGAAAAGATTTAACCAGAAATATTTCCAAAAATAACACCACAAAGAAATATTAGATCCTGTTAGTCCCAAAAAGAAAGTGGTATTATGACAGTTGTCAATTGGATGCCCAAGTATTACAAAAGAAAAGATCGCAATCCGAATAGCACGGATATAACAATATCCACCCAACACCCAGACATGATAGGATTTTCATGCACAATATCTCAAGAGAGTATTCCAATCAACAAATATTCCAATATTCTAAAAAGCACAAAACTTTAAGAGAACAAAGGAAGACACATCAAATACCATGGAATGATAAGAGATGTGCAGAGAATGCCAAAATCTCGGGAGAAATCCGTGAGAAAAACACACAACATGACATGATAAAAATGCAGAGATGTGTGTATGGCAGAGAAAGAGAAGCAAGTCTCAAACCTGTAAGGATCCCGTCCAGACATGTCACTTAACCGTTCGGATGTCAACTGCTAGGTCAGCATATGGCAAGACTGCTTTCGTCCGGACGTAAGAATAGGTTCGTCCGGATGCTTCACACTGAAAATCTGAAACTGGAGAAAAATATGCAGAAAAATATTTTTCCTAAAGTTAGCTTCAGAACATGCATATATAATCGACTGATAAAGCAGTCAAATAGCATTGCAAAAATATGCAAAGATATAAATGAGAGTTAAGTATTCAATAAGCACAAATTTTCCTGCAGATAGAAATTTTAAATAGATTACTAAACTCATGCAATGTGTGTGTGAGTGAAAGCTTTCTCAATAAGGTATGAAGTCCACTGATATGACTTAAAGCAACCAGATTTTCTAAACAAGAGGGAAAATCGATGATATATCAGTCAAAAGTCAAACCTTATCTTACTAGGGCCTAGCCACCCTCATCTGATACACTCCTTGTTGTATGTTTTAAAGTACTCGCAAGTGCACAAATTGTTTGCAATAAAGGGTTTTGCAAGTGCGAGGTCAATCCACAAGAAATTGCGTTGTAAAAATTAATTTCTATTTAAACTAATTCTATTTTAACCTAGTTCCATTTTTTTTTTTTTGTTTTAGCATGCAAAATATCATACTAAAATTAAAATTGATATAGAACAAATGATAAAAAGTACTAAGGTTTTAGAATCCACTTAACCAAATCAAATAACACACTCTTGTATTTTATTTATACACCTGATAAACATTTAAACTTTGTTCATTACTCAAGTTCCCTAACAATGTATGTTAAAACATTTAATGAATCCAACTCAAAGATAAATCACAACGAATATCCATTTGAAATCAAACCATCCATTGTATCTGTTTGATAAAAAAATCACAATGGATATCCTCTTTCTATCAAATAAATCGATGTATCCATCGGTTGAAACACATAAATATCTAACCCTTTAATCAATAAACGTTCAATCTAAAGACATAAATCAATAAAATGAATGGGACTTGAATAATATTTTAATAAACATCGGATTGTACAAATAGCATAACAAGAATGTATGTGTTATCACCTGATAAACATTTAAACTTTGTTCATTACTCAAGTTCCCTAACAATGTATGTTAAAACATTTAATGAATCCAACTCAAAGATAAATCACAACGAATATCCATTTGAAATCAAACCATCCATTGTATCTGTTTGATAAAAAAATCACAATGGATATCCTCTTTCTATCAAATAAATCGATGTATCCATCGGTTGAAACACATAAATATCTAACCCTTTAATCAATAAACGTTCAATCTAAAGACATAAATCAATAAAATGAATGGGACTTGAATAATATTTTAATAAACATCGGATTGTACAAATAGCATAACAAGAATGTATGTGTTATCAATGGTGGGGTTTCATCCTCAACCTTAGTTGAGGATTTTAGCCTCCCATGACTCGAAACAGCACACTAACTTGAATTAAAAAAATATACATTAAAAGAAATTATGAATGAGTACTTAATAAAGAAAAGCTTACAAGTAGTTAAATGCGTGAAGAAATCATTAAAAAAAAAAGAACACTTCAGAATTGCTACACTAAAAGAAAACACGCGTGAACATGAGCTGAGGCTCCAGTCACGTACGTCCGATTCTCTTTAAACAAACACACAAAAAAAAAAGAACAAGACTGGGTCATGCTGGAAAGCAAAGGAACAAGAAAATAAAAACAAAAACCACCGAACTGCTCTATGTTTACAAAAGAAGAAAGTAAAAGAAAACACAACTGCTAAGAGAAGAGGCAAACCAGTGTGAACTGGAGCTACCCCCAGTCACATCTGGTCTTATTATTATTATTATTTTTTTAAGAAAAGAACTTGGTTGTGAAAGAAAAGAAAAGAACAGAATAAGAAACAAGAAAAAGAAAAAGAACATAATCATAACTTGCAACATAAAATCGAAATGAGAACAAAACTAGATTGAACTGGAACTACCGTCCAGTCACGTTCTGGACTGCGTTTTTCTACAAGAAAAGGGAATCTGGGTTGCAAAATGAAAAGAACAAAACAAGAAACTAGCTTGCAAAATGAAAAGAACAGAACTTGCAAAATAAAATTGAAATAAGAACACAATCAACGTGAACTGGAGCTACCCTCCAGTCACGTTCTGGACTGATTTTCTACCAGAAAAAAAAAAGAACTCCCCCCCCCCCACCCCACACTACTGGTGTCTATTGGTTTTTATAAGGAAAAGATAGGTTTGAAACACGCTGAAAAGTGGCGCCTCTTGTCTTTAGATTTCTGCAATTTCTTCTGAATCCTGCAGGTCCAACTTGTGTCCTCTATTTTTTCCTTTTGCTTGCAAAGACTTTTGTGCATTGCCTTCCAAAATAAAGAGAACTTGTTTCTTCCTATTTTTGTTATCTTTTTGGGAAGGGCCGTCTAGTTCACGTGTCTTCTTTTTTTTTTTTTTTTCTTTTTTCTTTTTTCCTTGAGCTGTGTTGTCTCATGGCTTATGCTGTTTGGGTGCTGTGAATTATGGACAGAGTCACAAAAAAATGAAACTGTAAAACCTGCTCTTCAAACGGTGCTCCACGACTTTCTTGGAAAGGATTGCATGGCTGGTTCGGTGCTCCTTTATTTTTTTTTATTTTCTTTGGTCATTACCCACGCCAGGTCACCAAGAAGAACGTGTATAAAAATTATGCTGGGTCTTGGTGCTATTCCTTTGGAAGGCCACGTCCATTTGAATGTTTCTCTCCTCTTCGTTTTGCACCTCCTCTTCATGCTCACAAGAGAAAAATAATTCAAACTGCTGGGTCGACTTGTTATGGAAATAGCAAATTCAACCACTTCTTTTCTATTCCTTGTCTGCAGCATGTCTTGGTTCGGCTTGACTTCCACCTGATTTCAAGAGAGAAAATAGCAACTTGTGCTGAGACTTTCATAAAAGAGACCTATGCCTTTATTGAGCATGTCCTTCACGTGATGGGATTAAGATCTTTAAAATTTTTGTCTTTTCTATATTAATCTTACATAAAGTCAAGAGCCTCCAGGTCTTGCATGGTTCAATTCAAGGGTCTAGAATTTTTCTTGCAATTTCACATAAAATATCGCCATTTCAATTCAATTTCTTGTAAAACACTAAAACATCAAAACTAGCAAAAAATATTAGAAAATAACAAAACTAAAGGCTTAACAAATGCAAATTAAGGGGGTACAAATATACAATATTTTCGACTCATCACTCTCCCTAAGATGCAGCACCTAATTGTTTTTACTTGTACCATGAAGGACAAGGTAAAATTTTACTTGCACCATGTAAGACAAGATATAAAGCTAATTCAGCTCAGAAGCAGTGAATATAAGCACATAATTCATAATAGTAACTGCTTGATTCTTTTGATGCTATAACCTAGAGAGTGCCAGAATTTTTAGGTTCTAGGTTCAACTAGCATTTTGGTCAATTTGACCATCTAATCAAAAACATCTCTTTCATTAGAATTTCCAAAAGAAAAAAGTCATAGAGGAAAATGATGTATCTTAGGGGAGCCTTGGATAGTGCACATTTTCATCTCATAAGGAAAGTAACTATCTATCATTAAGAAGAAACAGGAAAACTTAGTAGATATTATGCATAAACTCTCAATCATATATAAGCATATTTAATCAATGTACAATGAACTGAGATATCAGGCAAAAACACATGCAATATCTGAAAAGCTATCAAGAGGAAGAAAAAAAAATTAAAATTCCGCATCTTCTCCCCTAATTTTTTATTTTTTTTTGTTGAAAAATGAGACAGAAAAACAAGAAGAACATGCTTATGGAAAAGGAAATAACATCTAGTCCAAGCATGTAAGGTAAAACCAAACCTGTCCTCATGGAGAGAGGTTTAGAAATACCAAAACAGAAAAGCAGTCGTCCAACGTGCTTAAATTGTCATCCCCAAAAAAATATCTACAGAAGTTTCTCAAGATAGCAAGAGAAAATATGGGGGATAAAATAAATGGTTCCTCAAACAGAATGCAAGATATGAATAAGATATGACATGATAAACAATGCAATGCAAACATACCTGACATGCACTAGGATTTAGGAACCAAAATCCTATGCTTGGGAGACCTCACCTACTAGGTGAGTCCATTCCCCCTCAAGGGGTGAATGGTCTCATCCTTCCTTACCCATACCTTCTCTACTTGTGAGGCAGGGGTGTGAGCCATGTCCCAATTGATCAGTCTGACTAGCACATTCTTCATCATGTTGACAAGCCCTTCATTGGTCTGATTCTTCTTGGGCTTGTGAGGCTTCATTCTGAAGCATTTGGCCTTGGTGTGGCCATTCTTACCACATTGAAGGCAGGAGGGAGAACCCATTTGAGGATAATGCCGTAGTTGCCAAAAAGCACGATGAGGCTTGGAAGGTTTAGAGCTAGACTTACCTGTCTTTTGCTCTGTTTTCCTGATCCGAGGCTGCTGATGTCGGATCTGAGGACAGTGTGGCCTGATGTGTCCAGAGACACCACAATGATAGCAGGTAGGCTGACTTCGTTTGCTGAAATGCTTCTTAAAGGGCTCTGCAAATTTAAGATCAGCATTTTCGCAAATAACAAGGTCCTTACCTCAGATATATGCCTCCTATGGGGCAGAACATATTTATCTGAATAGGTTTTCTCAATAAATTCCTTTCTGGAATCCTCCTACTTCTTCCAAGGTCTGTGGGATTTTAACAGATAACACTTTGGTCTAATATGACCAACCTTCCCACAATGATGACAAATAAGAACAAACTTACCTTGTGTTCCCGAATCCTTGGAGTTAGGTTTCACACAATTATTTAAGCAAGAATTATCAGAACAAGCTGCATCTACTATCACAGGCTTAATATCAACATAATCTAATTCAGAATCAGAAGCATGTGAAGTAGAAGTGCTTAAATCAGCAGTCAAACTAGGCTTGTCGAAATATCTGAATGAATACACAGCATGCTTTTCAAATTATCACTTGAGAATTTTTTCAAGAGATTTTCAGATTCCTTTAATTTATTCTGAAGTGTATCAATAATGTCAAATAACATGGTATTCTAAGATTTCAAAGAGTCAATCAAAGCATGTGATTCAGAAAACTGAACAATCAAAGACTTTTTTTCTTCCTTCACCTTTTTGAGCTCTTTTGGAAAAACAATTTTATCCATTTTTGCAAAAACTTTAGAGAGCTTAATATCATAATTTTCTTCAGATAACTGAGAGAAATCCATGATAAAAAGGTGTAATAAAAAAAATAGAAGTCATAAAGAGATGAGGATCACACTCAGGAATTAAATCCTTTAAACGGAGTGTACTTGTTCTGATACCAATTGAAAATTATTGGACTACTAATTAACTGTGTGTGTGAACAGTGTGCAACAAAATATTAAATACGGAATTTAAAGGAGACTAATATTTTTTTGACAAAGTGAAAACTCAATTAAGAGAAAAACCACTCTTGGGCAGCCAAACCCAGGATATCTACTATTCAGAAGACAAAGCTAGTTACAAAGCAGTAGCACTCACATACCCCGAATGCAGTGGTCGTACCTTGAACTCTAACGTGTAACCCAACACGAACGCCTCCCAACCAGGTCTCCTACTTGAAGGGATCTTCAATGGAATCCTTTACCTTAGGGCCAACCCCTAAGATATACTTTACAACTGATCAAATCACACACTGGCAAAAGTTAGAGAGCTAGCAAATCTTCAATATCTCCCTAAACACTCTTTCTAAGCTATAAGGAATTCACCACCGAATTCTTGCAGTTCTCAAGCCTAGGGACCTCTTATTTATAGGCTTTAGAATCCCTAATTCTAGTTAGAATTGGAGTCTCTGACACGCACGTCCAGACGGCAGACTTGGGAGTCCGGACGGGCAACTGTTTCCATGTCTGAAAAGCAATTCTGAAAAATTCTCAAATTTTGGTAGGCCATCCAGACACTACTATCTTTCCGTCTGTACATTTTCTATTGGCTGTTTGAACCATCAATTTATGGTATGTTTCGTTAGCTTTCCAATGAAGCCGATTTTGTCCCAATCCGATATTTGAGTAGAAAGTTATGATCAAAATGCCGGAGGGTGTCCGGACGGTATTGCCCTTGCTTCCGGATGGTTGCACTTCCGCTGCACGCAATTTTCCATAATAAGGTCTAAGCGTCCGGACCATGGAGTCTGACGTCCGGACAGGAACACACATCGTCCGAACGGTTGCAGCTGTCTTCCCATATTTGTGTCCGAGACAGAAACCCTATTACTTGTCGAACATTGAATGGCGTCCAGACGGTATTGCCATGTCGTCCGGACAGATGCACTTGAACACTGGATTCTTCTCGAACTCTGAATAGCGGTCGGACGATTTGCCATTGAAAAATGAAATTGACTTCTAAAATAAATAGCAAGTGTGTGCACAAAGTGTCAACATAAATAATAATGTGGAAATTAAATGACACATAGATTTTTGTTGACGAAGTGGAAACTCAATTAAGAGAAAAACCACTCCGGGGCAGCCAAACCCAGGATATCCACTATTCAGAAGACAAAGCTAGATACAAGATAGTAACACTCACATATACCCGATGCAGTAGTCGTACCTTACTATCTAACGTGTAACCCAACACGAACGCTTCCCAACCAGGTCTCCTACCCGAAGGGGTCTTTAATGGAATCCTTTACCTTAGGGCCGACCCTTAAGATAGACTTCAGATGTAGCGCAGCAATAGCACACTTGCAATGGCTTCAGAGGAAAAATAACGACTTTGAGTGCTTGTGGAATTCAATACCGAATTCTTGCAGTTCTCAATGCCCAGGGGATTCTATTTATAGGCTGAGGTGCAGAATGGGCGACTGCAGTAATATGTATGGACGCCGTCTGGACGGTGAACCTGGGTCGTCCGGACGGACAACAATGCAATAGGATTTTTTGAGAATTTCGCTGAAAATCTTTCCTTTTTAAGAGCCTCGTTTGGACGGTGAGACACTGTCGTCCGAACGGTCGCACGTCCTTTGCAAGTAAGTTTCATATAAAGTTTCGCGCGTCCAGAACATGGGGGATGAGCGTCTGGACGGCTGAACTTCAACACGCAATTTCCATATCTGTTATGCACGCGTCCGGACCATGAGGGACAGGCGTCTGGAAGGTTGAAGTCAAATCAGCAATTTTCGTATTAGTTGCACACGCGGCCGGACCAAGGCTGACTGACGTCCGGACAGTGATATTTGAATTGCGATTCTTGCCTTATGTATGAGCGCGTCCGGACGGGAATCTACGTCGTCCGGACTGTTGAAGCAATCTTCCCTTAATTTGAACTTGGAAAGAATCCGAATATGATCTATCACTGAGAGGCATCCGGACGGATATAGGCTGGAACAGTAGCTTCTCGATACAGTAAAGGTCCGGACGGAAAATGCACGTCGTCCGGACGTATGATGCTTGGTCTGACTGGCGTCTGGTCGGTAAGGCACGTCGTTCGGATGGATGGAACAGTGATCAGATAGGCGTCTGGACGGGATGGCATGATCGTTTTGACAGCTGGCTGGGAACCGAAAACTTCTGTCTTGAAAGCAGTGCAGAATCTTCTGACATCACTCTGAATAGTGGAATCCTTGATAAAACAACATCTATACACACAAGTGATTTTGTCCAAACAGAATGAGGCCAATAATACTAATAGCCATTACATCCGGACGGATGCAACCTTGAACAGTTTGAAACTTCTAGACACTAATGGGCGTCCAGACGGAAAGTTCTTGTTGTCCGGACGGATGTTGCTGACTGATGAACGTTCGGACGGAATACCACGTCGTCTGGACGGATGCAAGGGAACTAAACTGACTGATTTGAATTCTGCACAAAGTCTTCTTGAATCTCATAACTGAAGTGTAGACTTTGATTCTCATAACTGAAGTGTAGACTCTGAATAAAACAACATCCCTGTGAAAGCAGCAACATTACATAGAAGTGATTTTGTCCAACAAAATGCATCCAACACAAAAACTAATAGGGGTGGTTGCACGGCCACCCCCACTTGGCCTCATGATTGTCTCTCTATTTTTTTTCTTTCATTTTTTAATTTTTTATAAATAACAATCTAACCTCAATACCTGAAAAATAAGCTTTCTCAACAAAATTTAGAAAAAAATTCAAAAAAGTATTTTATGTTTTAGTTTTTGAAAAGTATTAGTTGTTTGATATGATTCATTTGATAACTTGCTTTTAAGTGTGTTTTTTTGTTTAAAAGGATAAGACTTTCCAAACACCTTACTAAACAATCCCTTATATTCTTGTGTTGTTGGGGGTGCTTTATTACTGTTAGGAGAGATATTGATCATGTCTTATGTCTGAACGCTTATAGACTTTTGTTAATGTAAAAAGATGTTGGTTTTGGTTAGTATTTTTCAAGAATGATTCATTTGGTTCGTTTATGCATTTGGTAGCCTTCTTTTCTCAAAAGCTTTTCTTTCAATTGCTTTCTTAAGAGAATAGTGGGCTCGCACTACAAAAAAACTAAGGTTTAGTGTCGCTTGAATAGTATTGTTTATGGATAAAAAAATGACACTATTCTTTTTGCGTCGTTTGAATAGTGTCGGTTGGAAAACGGAACTAACCATAGTGTTTGGAGTCTAAATTAGTGTCGTTTACTGTTCAAACGACACTAATTCAAGGCACTTGAGCTCAAATGACATTGAACAGGTTTTGTGTCCTTTTTTTGTTCAAACAATACTAAACTATATATATAGGGCTTTTTTTTTTTGGGCAATACCTAATATAGCAAGTTCGGACATATAATATGAGAGAACGTAATATACAATCTCAACACCATACAACTTAAACTCTCTACACTCATAACAATAAAAACTCAAGTTCAAAACTCATCCGTTCAAAATCAAAACTCAATTCCAAAACTCAAGTTTGTTGGGAATAA
Source organism: Alnus rubra (assembly GCA_028654335.1). NCBI lineage: Eukaryota > Viridiplantae > Streptophyta > Magnoliopsida > Fagales > Betulaceae > Alnus > Alnus rubra. Next base: position 3,144,554 of record JAJPGS010002489.1, on the reverse strand, counting down.
ATCAACTCAGACTGGCCTATCTAAAGAACCATGGGCCTCTAGGTCAGTACTGGCCCAAGGGGAATTGGTGGCCTTAAAGCCAAGACAGTAGGACTCCTGGGTAGGCCTATCCCAGGAGATAGACATCCAAACTAGTTGTTAGTATTTTATGTAACGGTTGCTTTTTAACAGGATTATCGGTTCCCAATTTAGAATCTTCATGTATTCAGACAGTGTTCAAATCAAAGCATGTGACTGATCACAAGCTTCTAGAAGATGTCCATGAAGAGTCCTTGCAAATTCCAAGCCAAATCAACCGGTTCCTGTGCAACCGTCCGGACGAGCCTTTTAAGGAGATTGAATGCCCCGCAGTGTCCAGCAGTTTGCTTTGAAGATGTCCGGACGACAGAGCAACACCGTCCGGATGGCTAGGTCAATCAGTATTCAACACGGAGTTGGATTTTAAAAGTCGATACTGTTTGGGAAGTCTCTGCAAGTCATCCAGACGCTGTCCATTATTTTAGAATATTCTTGTTTTCCATTCAAATGCAGAAATGAGTTATAGCAAAGACCGTTCGGACGCTCGGCCAAGCCATCCGAACGTGGATCTGATAAATATAGAATTGTGTTGTTTCTGAAAGGCAATCGCAGAAGATTGTCCGGACGTGTCTATCTTATGTCCGGACGCTGGACAGCTAGAGTCCGAATCTCAGCAGATTTAGGTTTTCTGTAAGCCTATATGAAAATTGAAAATGACTTCTAAATAAAATGCAAGTGTGTGCAAAGTGTGCAACAAAAATATCAATGCGGAAATAAAAATAACACACAGATTTTTGTTGATGAAGTGGAAACTCAATCAAGAGAAAAACCACTCCGGGGTAGCCAAACCCAGGAATTCCACTATTTAGAAGACGAAGCTAGATACAAGATAGTAACACTCACATGTACCCGATGCAGTGGTCGTACCTTGCTCTCTAACGTGTAATCCAACACGAATGCTTCCCAACCAGGTCACCTACCTGAAGGGGTCTTCAATGGAATCCTTTATCTTAGAGCCGACCTCTAAGATAGACTTCAGATGTAGCGCAACAACAGTACACTTGTAATGGCTTCAGAGGAAACTTGAACAGCTAATACTTCTCTGAGCTCTAATGGAATTCAATGCCGAATTCTTGCAGTTCTCAATGCCAAGGGGCCTCTATTTATAGGCTAAGGTACAGAATGGGCGACTGCTGAAATATATGCGGGTGCCGTCCCAACGGTGATCATGGCCGTCCGGACGGGCAACTGTGCGATAGGATTTTCCAAAAATTTCACTGAAAATTTTTCCTGCTTAAGAGCCGTGTTCGGACGGAAGACACAGTCGTCCAAACGGTTGCACGTCCGCTGCAAGTATTTTCCATTTAAGGCTTCGCGCGTTCGGACCATGGGGGATGAACGTCCGGACAACTGATCTTCAACACGCAATTTCCATAACTGATGTGCGCGTGTCCGGACCATGATAGGTAGTCGTCCGGACGGTTGAAGTCGAATCGGTAATTTCCTTCTTTGATGAACGCGCGTTCGGACCAAGGCTGTCTGACGTCCGGACGGGTGTATTTGAATTGCGATTCTTGCCTTGTGGAGACGCGAGTCCGGACGGGATACCACATATTCCGGACGGTTGGTTTGATCTTCCCTTTATTGGAACTTGGAAAGAATCTGGAGCTGGTCGAGTACAGAGAGGCGTCCGGACGGGCTGCTGAGACGTCCGGACGGATGCAAGTTGGACAGAACCTTCTCGACACAGTGGATGGTCCGTACGGAAATGCACGTCGTCCGAACGGATGATGCTTGGTCTGTCTGGCGTCTGGACGGTATGGCACGTCGTCCGGACGGATGGAACAGTGACAGATAGGCGTCCAGACGGGATGACACATCGTCCAGACGGCTGACAGGGAACCGAAAATCTTCTGACCCTTAAGCACTTCTGAATAGTTGAATCCCTGTGAAGCATCTTTTACAAACAAGTATTTTTGTCCAAACACAGAATGAGGCCAAAAACTAACAAACTCCCCCTTTGGCCATTCTGGGACAAAAAAAATACTTGACTAGTTTGGAAATACATTCCCAGTCTAAATCAAAAATTACTCCTCCTTTTTGTCTCAAAGGGACAAAGGGTAAAACAGAGTAAATAAAATCAACTGCAAATAAAAATTACTCCCCCTAACGGTCTCAGAAGGACCAAGGAAACAGAGTAATATATGTCCAAAGAAGAAAACAATCACAGACTACAAAAGAGAGAAAGCAACAAGATAAGGTTCTTCACAGGGAGAGTAGCTCACGCATGTTTATCTGTCTGAGAAATCAGTCAAAGAGCAAGTCAGAATTATGCAAACATGGAGTGGATAGACAAGTATAACATATACAAAGATTTTCCTTCAACCACAATAATAACAACAGCTTGCTTGGCTCAAGTAATGCGTGTGTGTGTGCAGACTCTTTTCCCTCAAGGTTTGTATAAGCATGACAAGAGCAGCCGAATTTCCTAAATAAGAGAGAGAATCCGTGACAGATTAGCCAAAAGTCAAACTTTACTCTTACTAAGACTTAGCCATCCTCATCTGATACACTCCCCCTGAGATACAGCACCGAATTGTTTTACTTGTACCATGAAGGACACGATAAATTTTACTTGCTCATAGAGGGCAAGGCATATTGCAAATTCAGTACAGAAGTAGTGAATAGACAATTTTAAAGCACAAAATTCATATGAATAACTGCTCGATTCTTATGGTGCTGCACGCTAGAGGAAATGCCAGAGTTTTTAGATTCTAGGTTCAACTAGCATGTGGTCAATTTGACCATCTTATCACAAACCTCTTCTATTATTCAGAATTTCTAGAAGCAAAAAGTCAGAGAAGGAAAGATGTACCTTTAGGGAGTCTAGGATAGTGTACGAAGTCATCACATGAGACAAGCAACTATCAAACAGAACAATGAGCAGGAAAAACTTTGCAAATGTCAGACTTATGTTCTCAACCACATGTAACCATAATACATCAAGGCTCAAAGAACTAATAAATCAGAAAGAATAGATGAGATAGCTGACATACCTTGCAAATAACTATCCTGCTACCAAACTCCCCCCCCCCCCCCCTTTTTTGTTTTTTTTTCAACATCATGCTATCAAAAGATAAGACAAGACAAGAACTCATCCTAGCATGGAATCTCATATCTATGACATGGCACAAACACCAATATCTTTTCGAAGAAACTCAAACCTGCTACCATCTAGAGGTTTGGTAAGAATGTCAGCCAATTGGTTTTCTGTGGGGATGAATGAGAGAGAGACTACCTCGAAATCCACAAGATCACGTAAGAAGTGATGTCTGATGTCAATATGCATGGTCCGAGAGTGCTGAACGGGATTCTTTGAGATATTGATAGCACTAGTATTATCACAATTGATAATCATAGTATCTTGAGAGAATCCGTAATCCCCGAGTAGAGTCTTCATCCACAATAATTGAGTACAATAGCTTCCCACAGCAATATACTCAGCCTCAGCAGTGGAGAAAGATATGGAAGCTTGTTTCTTGCTCATCCATGATACAAGATTGTTCCCTACATAAAAGCATCCTCCAGAAGTGCTTTTTCTATCATCAGCATTTCCAGCCCAGTCTGCATCAGAGTATCCTGTAACAACAAGATTTGTTTCCCTAGAATACCAAATGCCATAAGAAAGGGTATCATTTACATACCTGATGATACGTTTGACTGCAGTGAGATGAGATTCTTTAGGATTTGCCTGAAAATGAGTACAGACTCCCACACTAAAGGCAATGTCTGGTCGGCTGGCTGTAAGATATAGAAGGCTCCCTATCATACTCCTGTAAAGAGATGGATCAACGGATTTGCCTACAAGATCATTGCTAATCTTGATACTAGTACTCAGGGAGTTCGGGCACAACTTTTTCCATCCAAACCAAACCGTTTGACCAGATCTTTAGCATACTTTGACTGAGAAATGAAGATACCTTCAGTAGTTTGCTTAACTTGAAGGCCAAGAAAGTAGTTCAGCTCACCAATCATGCTCATCTCAAACTCCTGCTTCATTTCTTTAGAGAACTTATGTGCAAGGGAGTCTAAAGTAGCTCCAAAAATAATGTCATCAACATATATTTGAGCAATTAGTTTATGAGTACCTTGATTTCTGATGAACATGGTTCGATCAGCTTGCCCCCTTGTAAATCCCTTGCCCAAGAGATAAGTGGTGAGACGCTCATACCATACTCAAGGCGCCTGCTTAAGCCCATAGAGTGCCTTCTTCAGCTTGTACACATGATGAGGATGATGAGGATCTTGAAAACCCTTCGGCTGTTCTACATAGACTTCTTCTTGAAGAACACCGTTCAGAAATGCACTCTTTACATCCATCTGGTATAACTTGAAATCAAGGTGATAGGCAATAGAGAGAAGAATTCAGATGGATTCTAACCTGGCAACTGGGGCAAAAGTTTCATCAAAGTCTACTCCCTCTACCTGAGTATATCCCTGTGCAACAAGACGGGCCTTATTTCGAACCATAGTACCATGCTCATCAGTTTTATTCTTGAAGATCCACTTGGTTCCAATGATATTCTGTTCTGCAGGATGGGAAACCAAGGTCCAGACATCATTTCTAGTGAACTGATGAAGCTCATCATGCATTCCAGATACCCAGCTTTCATCTTGTAGGGCTTCATCTACTTTCTTGGGTTCTGTCTGAGCAAGATAGCAGCTGTAGGAGACTTGATTAGCTACTTCACTGGCAGGCTGAATGACTCTGCTTCTCAGTCTACGCCCTTCATCTATATTCCCAAGAAGCTGCTTAGGAGGATGATTGTGCTTCACCCGTGATTGCTTAGGAGGATTAGCTGGAGTATCCTCATCTTCGGTAGTAGTGGGAGCGGTATCCAAAGCTGTGGAAGAAGAAGATTCATTTGGAGAAGGCTCAATAATATCAGATAGGGCTGCTGACAAATCGACTGAACTAAGCTGATTTTCCTCCCTGCTGCCCGGTCTCTCAAATTCTTCATCATCAATGACTACATTTATAGATTCCATTACAGTCTCTGTTCTTTTATTGAAGACCCTGTAAGCACGACTGTTTATGGAATATCCCAAAAATATACCTTCATCACTCTTGGAATCAAACTTCCCAAGATTCTCCCTGTCACGAAGTATATAGCATTAGTTCCAAAGGTTTTGAAATACTTAACCGTGGGTTTCTTACCTCGCCAAATTTCATAGGGAGTCTTGTTGGTTTCAGGCCTCGAGTAGACCCTGTTGATGATATGACAAGCAGTGTTTACAGCTTCTCCCCAGAAGTGTTGAGCAAGATTCTTTGAGTGGATCATCACATGAGCCATCTCTGAATTACCCTGTTCTTCCTTTCAACAACTCCATTCTGCTGAGGAGTGATAGGAGAAGAAAATTCCTGCTTGATTCCATAAGAGAGACAGAATTCTTCAAACTTGGAATTTTTGAACTCTCTTCCATGATCACTATGGATTCTCATAATCTGGCAATTTTGCTCAACCTGAATTTTCTTGAACAAATGCTGAGCTACATCAAAAGCATCAGATTTTTCTCGGATAGGAATGGCCCAAGTATATCGAGAGAAATCATCTACAATAACCAGAATATACCTTTTCCCACCTAGACTAGCAGTTCTAGTGGGACCCATGAGATCCATGTGCATTAATTCTAAATTTCTGGAAGTATGAATACCTAAGATCTTCTTATGAGCTGCTCGAGTCTGTTTCCCTAGCTGGCAAGCACCACAGACTCCTTTTTCAGTCTTCTCCATTTTAGGCAAACCTTCAACAATGCCTTTGCCCGCAATTTTCAACATATCGGAGAAATTCAAATGACCTAACCTCTGGTGCCACAACTAACTATTGTCTATGGTTGCCTTATTGCAAAAAATCTGAGGATCTGTAGTTAGGCCAGAGAGATCATAGCAATTGTCCGCAGTTCTTTTTCCTCCCATAAGCCATTTCCCACTGCTGTCAAATATATTACATTCCTTCTTGGAGAACTGCACCACCAAATCATTGTCACAAAACTGGCTGATGCTGAGAAGATTTGCTTTGAGCCCTTCTACATATAATGCTTCCTGAGAAGTTCCGAGACCTGGAATGTCAATGGTCCCTTTTCCAATGACTTTGGGTTGGCTCCCATCTCCATAGGTGATCCGTTCACCTTTGCCCATCTGAACTTCTTTTAGCAAAGTCTTGTCACCTGTCATGTGTTTAGAGCAGCCACTATCCAAATACCATAAACAAGTATCAAGAATTTTTAGAGCAGTATGAGAAACTAAACACAGATTATCTTCCTTTGTGACCCAGACTTGTTTGGAAGCTTTCCTATGTTTCTTAACCAGGACAGACTTTTGCTCATTTGGGGTGAGGTATGCTAACTTCTCACTAATGAGATTAACCTGATCACTTAACATGCTGACCTGTTCTTCAAAACCTGGTTCTTCTTTTCTAGGGACAAGGGTTTTGTTCCAAGGTTGCTGAGACCTAGTTTGGGCGAATATGACCAATAATACCACAATGATGACAGGTAGGTATAGATTGATTTGCCCTTTTACCCTTACAAACAGAATGAGTATGATTATGAGACATGATAGGCTTAGTAAACATGGTTCTATGAACATACATATCATGAGAAATAGAAGCAACATTATCCATACTCAATTCAGACATGGTAGAAGTCAAAAAAAAAAAAATAACACTCAAGAAATTAATCTTCTTAGAGTGTACCAAGCTCTGATACCAATTGAAAATTGAAAATGACTTCTAAATAAAATGCAAGTGTGTGCAAAGTGTGCAACAAAAATATCAATGCGGAAATAAAAATAACACACAGATTTTTGTTGACGAAGTGGAAACTCAATCAAGAGAAAACCACTCCAGGGCAGCCAAACCCAGGAATTCCACTATTCAGAAGACGAAGCTAGATACAAGATAGTAACACTCACATGTACCCGATGCAGTGGTCGTACCTTGCTCTCTGACGTGTAACCCAACACAAATGCTTCCCAACCAGGTCACCTACCTGAAGGGATCTTCAATGGAATCCTTTATCTTAGAGCCGACCTCTAAGATAGACTTCAGATGTAGCACAGCAACAGCACACTTGTAATGGCTTCAGAGGAAACTTGAATAGCTAATACTTCTCTGAGCTCTAATGGAATTCAATGCCGAATTCTTGCAGTTCTCAATGCCAAGGGGATTCTATTTATAGGCTAAGGTGCAGAATGGGCGACTGATGAAATATATGCGGGTGCCGTCTGGACGGTGGTCATGGCCATCCGGACGGGGAACTATGCGACAGGATTTTCTAAAAATTTCGCTAAAAATCTTTCCTGTTTAAGAGCCGCGTCCGGACGGAAGATACAGTTGTCCGAACGGTTGCACGTCCGCTGCAAGTATTTCCCATATAGGGCTTCGCGCGTCCGGACCATGGGGGATGAACGTCCGGACGGCTGATCTTCAACACGCAATTTCATAACTGATGTGCGCGCGTCCGGACCATGATAGGTAGTCGTCCGGACGGTTGAAGTCGAATCGGTAATTTCCTTCTTTGATGAACGTGCGTCCGGACCAAGGCTGTCTAACGTCCGGACGGGTGTATTTGAATTGCGATTCTTGCCTTGTGGAGACGCGCGTCCGGACGGGATACCACATCGTCTGGACAGTTGGTTGATCTTCCCTTTATTGGAACTTGGAAAGAATCCGGAGCTGGTCGAGTACAGAGAGGCGTCCGGACGGGCTGCTGAGACGTCCGGGTGGATGCAAGTTGGACAGAACCTTCTCTACACAGTGGATGGTCCGGACGGAAATGCACGTCGTCCGAAAGGATGATGCTTGGTCTGTCTGGCGTCCGGACGGTATGGCATGACGTTCGGACGGATGGAACAGTGACAGATCGGCGTCTGGACGGAATGACACATCGTCCAGACGGCTGACAGGGAACCGGAAATCTTTTGACTATGAAGCACTTCTGAATAGTTGAATCCCTGTGAAGCATCTTTTACAAACAAGTATTTTTGTCCAAAAACAGAATGAGGCCAAAAACTAACACTATAAATAAAGGGCCTTAGGCTTGTCAATTGTACAGAATTTGGTATTGAATTCTCTTAGCTTTGAGAGGGTGTTTAGAGAGAATCGAAGATCCGCTTGCTTTCAAGCCGTTTCCGGTGTGTGCTCAACAGTTCATGTGAAGTCTATCTTAGGAGTTAGCCCTAAGGTAAAGGAATCCACAAAAACCCCTTCAGGTAGGAGATCTGGTTGGGAAGCGTTCACGATAGGCTTCGTGTCAGAGTTAAAGGTATGACTACTGCATAAGGGTATGTGAGTACGAGTGTCTTGTAATTAGCTTTGTTTTTGGATAGTGGAGTTCTTGGGTTTGGCTGCCCCAGAGTGGGTTTTCTCTTTACAGAGTTTTCGCTTTGTAACAAATATCTTGTCTTATTTAAATTTCGCATTTAAGATATTTTATTGCACACAAACACACACACTTGGTTAAATTAGAAGTCAATATTTATTTTCACTAGTCATCCCTAGAAAAGCAATTCCCAAGAATACGCGACAGGAGCTACATCCAGATTGAGTCCCGGAATTAAGATGTCCCGGCACCGAGAGTCAACTCATTCAGCCTAGGCTCGGGACAAGCAAGTCCCAGGAACTCAAATATCAGCCGCATCCTAGGAAATCCAAATTAGAAGTCACAATCCGGGTTCAATTAGGACTCCTCGAAGAATCCGGTCAACAATCATACTTCAAGTTGAATTGGGATAGGACTCCCGGTCCAAGTCTAATCCCTGAAAATCCAAGGTTAGAATCATACTACAAAACAAATTGGGAAAGAATCATAATCCAAGTTTGGTTAGGAATCCAAGTCCAAATCAGACTCTGGTAGTGGTCCTAGGTCAAGTAGGAGCAAGAAACCTAATTCAGGTTGACCTCTACCTCTTTGCCTATAAATAGGCTCATACCTCAGGTATGAAAGAAAGACTGAATATTTTATTCATAGAGCATACTTTTGTCTCAAAAATTGACTTATGCATTAAAGTGAGATCTCTGAAAGGGTCTCTTAATGTTAGTTATTTTGTAGTGACCATAGGAGCGTGACGAACATCGAAGAATGTGCCGTTCAAAATGTATCGAAAACTGTCATAACAATTTGGCGCCATCTATGGGAACGATTATTTGTTTCTCATAAAAAAAATCTGTCATGGTGGTGAGCACACGTTTTGGTGGCTGAGTCAACAGGTCGAGAAGACAGCAGCTGGAGCTAGTCATTCAACCTAATTTGCCCCCAGAAGATCAGAACAATCCACAGCCTCCACCATTCGCTCCCCCGGGCGGTGGAGATCTGGACCGCGTATCATTGTTGAAATCTCGGATTGAAGCCCTAACATGGCAAAATGCGGAGCTACTACTAAGAATTCCAAGACAATCCCATTCTGAGGTGAACCTTGATGAGCATGAAGAAGAAGAGCGCAACAGCCATACCAACGGCCACAATCGTCAGGAGGACAATCACCAAGAAGACAATTTTCAGGGGGATAATCATTGGGAACAAAGGAACGGAAAGGCCAACCGACTGAATTAAGATTTTACTTACCTTACTCCTCATCTTCAGAGTCATCAAAATGTGGCCTAGAGGGTGTCTGTGGGATTTCATCAAGGTGTAACTGATGACCTGGTAGTCCAAAAAAGAAGGGATCATCCCAAACTGCTGGAGGCCAATCCCCCCAGTTATCAGCATTTATGACTACTCCTTCATCGCCTTGATCCTCTATTTCAAACTCAGGACCAAGGTCTGGCAAGTCAGTTGATGTGGTCTTTTGTTTACCAAAATATATCAATAATAAAATTACCACTCGCAATAGTACGAATCCTTGTAGGATAAGGCTATAGAAAGGGTGTCAAACCTCAAGGATTGCGTAGGAATTATTATCAAGCTTTTCGAGATTAAATATAACTTAATTTAGAAGATGTTTGATTTGATTTTGTTTTCTAAAAATAAATACATAAAAGTAAAAGACATAAATGTAAATAAAGTAGGGATGAGATAAAAAATAGGGGATTTATTTCACCACTAACCGCATAACAATGGTCAATCATAAATTAACAAGGAAAATTCATACTATGCATGATATAGGGCTCGTCTCACTCGAGTAGTCAAGAAATTACCTCTAAAGAATAAGTATAATCCATCTTTGGTTAGCACGGACCGTCCACCTAACCACTAAGATGTGGTACGACCCGTCTTCCCTAGGTATGGATTAGCTACGTCTTTAATAGGATACATACAATCAATGGAATAGTATAACCCATCTTCGGTTGGTACGAACTGTCTACCTAAATTACACTAAACTAGGGTGTAGTACAATCCGTCTTTCCTAGGCATGGCCTATCTAACCCACTTGATCATATGTCAATTAAAACCATTGTATAACAATCATTCACATAATCACAGAAAATATGAAGGATTGAGTTCAATCAATAGAAAAGACTTTCTAAGACAAGATAAGAAATTCATAATGATTGAATATAAACATTAAGATCAATTCTTACAGTTATACAACCATCATGCATATGGAAAATTACAAATTAAAATACAATCAAACCATTGTTATTTGGAAATGGCTACATCAACACCCTTGTAAAAATTTAGCCACTTATCGTGGTGCTGGGATGGCCTCCTGCCATGTTTTTCTCCTCTTCAACTTGTCAAGCCTCCAAGAATAATTTTTTGTCTAAAGCTAAGCACAAGCACACATTCTCTTGAAGCTTAGGGGTCTATTTATAGGGACTAAGAGAGGTTTAGAAACTCTTGGAATTCCAGAATAATCGTCTCTTGAGTCTTCTTGTCCGAGTAGGAGATTGAAACTTCAATCCAAGTAAGAAAAGGATTCCAAATTCGTCTAGAATTGTATTCTTTTATTTCAGGACGATTTTTTCATAGTAAACGTCTGAATTAGGGAAAAACTATTTCTAACATATTTGTTTCATTTTTTATTAGCTTTCTAACGCCACTAATTTCATTACAATCTGATATCTGAGAAAAAAAAGTTATGATCCAAACACTAAGACATGCAGAATCCAAATTTGAATCCAATCCGATTTTGACTCTTATTGGAGAAATTCCGATTTAATCATTCTCTTGATTTGATTAAACTTAACCACATCATATAAGTATTCTATATGATTGGTTAAGCTTACCAATATCTTTTAAGTCTTCTCAAAGTGTGCTTTAAGCCCAAAATCAATGGAATTAATTGCGTCATTATTTAAAACCTAAAAACAATAAAACAACATAAAATCAAATAAATAAAAATGCTAAGGAATTAACATATGCAAGTTAAGGGGCTTGAATGTGCAACATTCGACGCTTATCATCAGTCACTAACTCTAGGTCTTCATCATCTTATTTGGACGCCGTATGCATTTCATGAACATTTATCCAAGTAATAAACATATATAATATTAATCATTTTAATAATGAAACATAGAATCATCTCTCAGTAAGTACTTCCATACTTACTCTCTTTAGTGCAGTTTCTTAGCTCATCTTCTGTAACAAATACATATATACAAAGAAGATAACACATATATTAGTTCATTTTTTCAAATATTAGATTCGTCACTTTTACATCCATTTTTAGTCATGAATATCAAAAGGTGATTACTTATAAGTCTTTGATGCTAAGCTTTATGTTTAAACACCGAAGCAAGCTTCAAGCTGTGGTGACATAATGGTTAAACAAAAACCTTTAGGTCAGAGTACTTTATAAGTATTTTTAAGCAGTCATGATTATCCATGAGAGTTACAAGTTTAACCAAGAGAACAATATAAGAATATACATAGTAATATGATTCATGTTTAAACACCAAAACATAGCATAGTGCTCTTGACGACATAATGTTTAAACATGAATCTTAACAAGATATATAAATATTATCCCCCATGAAAGTCATAAGGATTAGATGCTACTTTGGAATCCTAACAATATATATTTATAGATATATA
>JAJPGS010002489.1:3075000-3127500 GCA_028654335.1 Alnus rubra | reverse complement strand
ATTTGCTCTAAAAACATAATTATCATATCCAAATTTAGAAATAAAACGTCAACAAAAGTGCCATTTGGCAACCAAATAGTCAATTATAAGTCTAAAAGTCAACGGTGGAATTTTCACAAAATTTTACAATATGATAGATATTTTTACTATGAGTATAATGGGCTTTAATTCGACTAAATCTGAGTTCGTTTGACATGTTTTTGGTTCAGTCAAAGTTTTAAGCTCAAATGTCAACTTTCAGTTTTAAGGGTTTGAGACTTGATCATTAATGGGATGTTTGGATGCAAAAAAAGAAAAAAATTCTACTTGCTATAGGCCTTGTTTGATAACCCCCTTCCCCCTCCCCCAATTTTTTCCTCCTTTTTTCCCCCTCTCCCGGGCCCACTCAACAGACCTTGCCAGAAAAAATTTGGACATTTTTTGCCCCTTTACTTGTGCATCCAGCTTTTCTTTGAGTGGGCAAAAAATGTCCAGATTTTTTCTGGCAAGGCCTGTTGAGTGGGCCCAGGAGAGGGGGAAAAAAGGAGGAAAAAATTGGGGGAGGGGGAAGGGGGTTTTCAAACAAGGCCATAGTGTTCGGTTTTTTTTTTTTTTTTTTTTTTTTGAAATTCGGATATATAATATAACCTGCATTCAACCCGAATATTACCCGAATTCGCTTCAAATTTCAAGCTTCAGTTTTTGAATTCCAACGCAAATTTTTGCTCTTCCTACGCACGTCTCATCCATTTTTTAGTCAACCAAGGCGTTAAACGCGTACAGAGGATGCGGTTCAATTGGGTGCAAAACATTTACACCGTGTTTTTAGCGATGACGGATTAATTACCATTGGATGCGATGCATGTATATGAGTTCTCATCTGTGTCGTTGAATTGATCTGTATAGCGTCCGAGTGCCCACACCCAATAACTCCTGATTTGCACGGTGAACCAGGCGGACGCGTATTTCGAATTGAGCTTGTGCTATTGTGTGGTGTGTGTAGAAATTGTAAATCTGAGAGTGGAAATAGCAACCATTGGATGAAACTTTTCTCTGATCCAATGGTTGCTGATGGAAAAAATAATGCCATTGACCGAGCTTACCGTCAGATTGGCTACACCGGATTATTTGATCTTGTTTCCAACATGTTCGACGAGTCTAAAAAAAAATCACCCATTTTTACCAAAACTGCACGCACAATCTTCTGGCATGTGATATTACTGTTCCTCACACCAGTAATATCACGCCACATGTCTTCCAATAATTGATCTAGACAAATTCTCATACCTCCAATCATTTCCTACCATGATTTTTCGTGAAAAAAATACTCTCATACAACTATCACCCAAACATGATTTCAAATACAATTTAAATTCTATAAATCATCCAAACATCTTTTTCAACTTTATTTTGCCTCAAAATTCACGCAATAAATTATAGTTAAATTTAGATTTCAAAAAATCAAACACTCAAACGTCCCATAAGCTTTATAATTTTAAGACAACTCTAAATTAGTTATAGAAACTTATTGATATTGCCTTCTCATCAATATTAATGAGTTCTATAATGGATTTTAAGTGCTTGAATTTCCTAGATGTTACATCCCACCCACCTTATTGGAATTTCGTCCCCAAAATTTGTAAACAATGATATGCATAAAGTTTACACTATATAAAGAAACTTAAACTTTAAGATTTACTTACCTTACTCATCATCTTCAGAGTCATCAAGATGAGGCCCAGAGGATATCTGTGGGATTTCATCGGGGTGTAACTGATGACCTGGTAGTCTCAAAAATAAGGGATCATGCCAAACTGCTAGAGGCCAATCCCCCTAGTTATCAACAACTAAGACTACTCCTTCATCGCCTTGATCCTCTATTTCAAACTCAAGACCAAGGTTTAGCAAGTCAGTCACTGACTCTAGGTCTTCATAATCTTCTTTGTTTTCTTCTATCTCAACGTTTTGATTACCTTCTTCAGGTAAGTCAACATTGGTTGAACTTCTAGAAGAATCACCTTACTCATATTCAGACTTAGGATTTTTACCTTCCATGTAGCTTTCAAAGGTTTCCTGAAATAGTTAACTTCTAATACATCTATATATAGTAAAAAGTAATTTTACTATTCATAGTCACTATTTACATCACTATTCATAGTCACTATTCACAAAATATCTTAAGGGTTAAATACAATTCGCCCCCTGAAGTTGTTAGCCATTTTCAATTTGGCTACCAAAGTTTAAAAATTTGCCATGTACCCTCCCGAAGTTTCAGAAATTTGAAATTCAGGCATTTCGTCACCCTCATCAGTTAAACCCAACGGGAAAGTTAACACGTGCGTGTCACGTGCCATGTTCGAAGATAACATCCCTTTTATACCCTTGTTTTAGCACGTTAAACTACCTGAATGCCCTTGAAAAACAACACATGCCTTTTAGACCAAAAAAAACATTGACTCTCGTGTTCTTAAAACCAGAGCATCTCGTTTGCTATCAACAACTACAAAGCATGACATTGCGGCCGTGTGTTACGGAAATTAGGGATTTCTCTCACGAGGGAACTAATTTTCATTTTGTGGTTGGAGGTAAGTCAAAAAATGAACATTTTAAAATTAGGGTTGTGTTGAAATTGGGAATTTTCGGGTTTATATTGTTCGAGTCTGTAATTATTCTGAAATTCCTTCAATGAATTTTGCGATGCTACGAAATTTATTGTGTTGGGATGTTGCTTTCACATGTGAATGTTGGGTTTGCCAGTTTTGTAATTTTTTATTACCTTTTTGTTTTGGGTCGATTTTAGCTGATGAATTGTGATCATATGTTGCTTTCAAGTGTGCATAGATGTTGTTGGTTGCTGCATTATCATTTTGTGAGGTTGGGTCCACTGCAATAACGATAGTGGTCTGTAAATCCGATTTATTTAGTTGCCTCATAGGGTCTTTGTCATGTTGTCTGATTGGGAGAAACATTTATATGCTTGTTTAACAATAGTGGTCCCAAAATGTACCCGATTGCATTGTTTTCAATAACTCTCTTGCTTTTTGTCTAGTGGAAAAGGATAATACACCCTGCTTTTTTCTCTCTACCTCTCCTTCAGGCCCACATTCATGTCTTATACCAATGTCATAATCAAAAAGTATACTATTGCAGTCTTTCTATTCATAACTCAAAAAGTCTACTATGTTTTTTTGTATTCTTTTTTTACTCAAGTATGTTACCATTTCACCTTATAGGATGAGGTCCCCCGAATTGGTCTTTGAGGTTCATCATGGGAGCAGGTTTGACAGACACTTCAGGTGTGAGTATGTTAGTGGTTCTATTACAGTACAGCATGAGACTTTTGATCTTAATAAGCTATCATTCTTTGAGATAGAAGGTATTTTAAAAGAATATGGCTACAAGTCTGGAGATTTGATGTATTTTAAAGACCCTGTGAAGAGTCTCGTAGATGGTTTGCACCTAATAACATCTGAAGATAATGTCTTGTTTTTGTCTTCTTGCCATATCGGCCATTACATTGTGCATTCATACATTGTATCGTTTGGGGAAGGGGGAGATGATGAAGGTGATAATGAAAAAGATGATTATAAAGATGAAAATGATTATAGAGCTAGGGTTGGATCTTTTCGATGTTGAGTGGATGGAGATAGTGGTGGGCCTGGACCCTCCACAAAATCTGGTGGTGGTGGGGCTGGACCCTCCACACAGTATTCCTTCGAGGGTGAGGCTGATGACAATACGGATGAGGGTGATGATGATGACAATACTGATACTGATGTCAGTAATGTTGATATGTCTGAAGGTGGTGGCAGTTTCATGAGATCATTTGAGATTGCTAATGATGAGGACAATAATTCTGAAATGGGGAGGAGTGATATACAATTTGGATAGCTAACAAGCTAATTGACAAGTTCAAGGTTCAGCCTAACTTGCCAATGGATGTGATATTGGATGAAGTGAAGGATAGGTGGAAGGTAGATGTGAGTATAAGTTGTATGTATAGGGCTAGGAGGAAGGCTGGAAAACAAATTTATGGCAGATTAGAGTTTCAGTTTGAGAGGTTGTGGGATTATTGTGAAACTGTGAGAAGGACCAATAGAGCAAGTGTTGTGTTGATGAAGGTGGAAAGACCATGCCTTGAAGTTCCACCCAAATTTCATAAGCTATACATGTCATTTACAGCCATGAAGAAAGGATTTCTAGATGGTTGTAGGCCAGTTATAAGGGTAGATGGGTGCTTTCTAAAAGGGCCATTTAAGGGAATGCTTTTGGCTGCTGTTGGTCGGGATAGCAATGAAAATATGTACCCAATTGCATATGCGGTTGTTGAAGTCGAGACCAAGGACAGTTGGACTTGGTTCTTGAAAACGCTGGTCTCAGATCTTGGAACACATAACCTGCATGCTAGGCCGACATTTATTTCTGATCGATAGAAGGTGATTGTTTTGCACACCATTACTATATATATATATATTTGCATACAATTAGTCATTTTATATATTGGTAATTTACTCTTTATTTCGTTTTTGTAGGGTTTTATGCCTGCTTTTGAGGATGTGATCCCGATGGCGGATCATCGAGTTTGTGTTAAACATTTATGGGCAAACTTTATAGATGAAGGGCATTGAGGGGTTGCACTGAAGGATAAGCTATGGGTTGCAGCATGTGCATATACCGAAGCCGAGTTCAATGCACATATGCAAGAGTTGAAAAGAATGAGCCAGCTGCTTTTGAGTACTTGGACAAGATTGATCAAAGTGGGTGGTCTAAAGGATGGTTCCACAATTACCCTAAGTGTGATCTTTTTGTGAACAACATATGCGAGTGTTTCAATACCTACATTGTGAAAGCTCGTGACAAGCCTATCTTGACCATGTTGGAGATGATAAGAATAAAACTTATGAGGAGGTATCAGGTCAAAAGGGATGGCATTTCAAAATTGACTAGTAAGTTATGTCCTAAGGTGGCAAAGAAGCTGGAGTCAATTGGGCTAGATGCAATGGAATGTGTTCCCCATTTTGCTGGTGAGAAATTGTTTAAAGTTGAAGCTCCCAGACGGTTGTGTATGTTGTGGACTTGCGTAATAAAACTTGTGGTTGTAGACAATGGGAAATGACCGATATCCCATGTGCGCATGCAATTTGTGCTATACTATTTGATTGTAGGGAACCTGAGGATTATGCCCATGAATATTACAGTTTAGAGATGTACAAAAAAGCATATGCCCCACTAATATACCCTATGCCTAGTGAAGAACAATGGGTCCGTGCTATCGGGCATGACATATTGGAACCTCCAAGACCAAGAGTTGCCCCAGGTAGACCTAGGAAGCTACGAATGAGGGGTCCTGGTGAAAGTAAAGACCCTAAAAATCCAGACAGAATGAGGAAATTTGGAGCGAGGATGAGATGCTCCAAGTGTAGGGTATTAGGGCACAATAAAAGGGCATGTCCACTAAATGGGGCTGGACCCTCCACACAAGCTTTACAATCTGCAACAGAGGTCGAGTGTCCTAGCCAGCCTACAACAAGTGTGAGTTGACTATATTGACTGTCATTATTACTTATGTTTATTTTTACAAATAATTTTTATGATTGACATATATATTTATTTTTATTTTTGGTTTTATGGTATTTTATTCAATCACAAAGTGGCTGTTCCAGCAGATGTAAAAGAACCAAAACCTTTGCAAGAAGGGTTGGTATGAAGGTACTATAGTTAGTTAATATTTGTCATGATATGGCTAACTTTATGGCTAACTTTGTCACCATTAAAAATTTGACAGAAGAATGTAAACCCAAGTCAATCTGTTGCCACAAGGAGTTTCCAGCCAGCATTTGAGGCTGCAAGGACTTTCCAGCCAGCATCCGATGCTGCAAGGACACTGGAAAACACTCAATCTGCTGCTGCAAGGACACTAGGAAACACTCCATCTGGTGCTGCAAGATTTCTCCCACCTCTAGCATGGGGCAGAGTGCCAACCCAAGCAGCTTCCAAAGCAGTATATGTTGCTCTAAAAAATTGACAATCATTTAGGTTGAAGGCTATGTTCCGCAGTGCTCCCATTAAAAAAGGTCCCACTGTAACCATTGACCTTGATAGTGATTCAGAACCTCAACGTGTAGTAGAAACTGGTGCATCACATGCCTTAGCAATCCAAATCAAAGGCAAAGGCAAAGGCAAAAATCTTGTGACAATTGTTGAAAAAGGGATTCAAATTATGCAAGCGAAGGAAAAAAGGATGAACCCAATTTGGAAGAACTAATTGTTGTTGTTTGTTGTTTTTAGAAGAACCAAAAAACTGATGTTTTTTTGTGGTGTTTAGATACAATATGTAAGGCATGGTTTGTAAGGAAATATGTATTTCTGTTTTGATACAATATGTATATTGAATGGGAGAATGTGAACTCCATGTTTGTTAATATTCTTGTTAATGTGGTGTTAGATATGTGTTTGTTAGAATTAGGTTGTAACAATAAAGTTGAGCAAATGATTTGCTTGTGTGGGAAACATAACCTGAAGAGTGGAATTGTGTGTGTCTTTTAGGGTTATGTCCTTGAAGGTTCTGTTAGCATTTTCCCAAGCTTGTTTCAACATTGCTAAATGATAGTGCTTTGGTTCTTTTCAATTCTGTGTTGATTACATATTGCTATCAAGAAATTATAATAAATAAAACCTTTGTTGGTGTGGATGGCATTAAGAAGAGGATCTTCACTTTTCTGTTGAATTTCACCTAATAGTTAAAGGGCAAGGTTATGTGTGATGCCAAGTTTAGAAGAAAAGAAAGAGTAAAATTAATATTTAGAGTGTGTTGCCAAGTTTAGGTGAAAATAAATGTTGACTTCTAACAACCAAGTGTGTGTGTTGGTGTGCAACAAAATATCTTAAATGTGGAATATAAAGAAGACAAGATATTTGTTAAAAAAATGGAAACTCTATGAAGAGAAAAACCACTCCAGGACAGCCAAACCCAGGATATCCACTATACTGAAAACAAAGCTAGTTACAAGACACACGTACTCACATACCCTTATGCAGTAGTCATACCTTTAACTCTGACATGAAGCTCATCGTGAACGCTTCCCAACCAAGTTTTCTACTTGAATGGGTCTTCAATAGATTCCTTTACCTTAGGGCCGATACCTAAGATAGACTTCACACGAACTATTGAGCACACACCGGCAACGGCTTGAGAGCTAGCGGATCTTCGATTCTCCCTAAACACCTTCTCTAAGCATTATGGAACTCGATACAGAATTCATACAATTTACAAGCCTATGGCCCTCTATTTATAGGCTTACAGAAAACCTAAATCTGCTAAAATTTGGACTCTGGCTGTCGAGCGTCTAGACGGAAGTTAGCAACATCCGGACGGTCTTTTACGATCGCCTTTCAGAAACAGCGCAATTCTATCCTTATCAGGTCCAAGTCCGGACGGCTTGGCCGAGCGTCCGGATGGTCTTCGCTATAACTCTTTTCCGCATTCGAACGGAACACTAGAATATTCTGAAATGCTGGACAGCGTCCGGATGTGTTGCCACATCGTCTGGACGACTTACAGAGACTTCCTTAACAGTGTCGACTTCTGAAATCCAACTCAGTGTAGAATTATGAATGACCTAGAGTCCGAAAGGTGTTGCTCTATCGTCCAGACGATGTCAACCCAATCTGCTAGACACTGCGAGGCGTCCGGACGCCTTCAAAGGCTCGTCCGGACGGTTGTACAGGAACTGGTTGATTTGGCTTGAAATTTGTAAGGAATCTTCATGAACATCTTCTAGAAGCTTGTGATCAGTCACATGCTTTGAAATGAACACTATCTGAATACATGAAGACTCTGAAGAAGAGCCGATCATCCTGTTACTGTTAATTTGCAACCATTACATAAAGTATTTTTGTTATCCAGAATGTAGCCAACATAAAATACTAACAAACTCCCCCTTTGGCCATTTTGAGACAAAAACACTTGACTGGTTTGAAATACATTCACGGTCCAAAAACCAAAAAATACTCTCCCTTTTTGTCACACAAGGACAAAGGGTAAACCGAGTATTTAAGAAAAACCATAACCAAAAATAAGAGAAAAGAACAAGGTTAGGGCTTCAACAAGAAATCAGCACACACATGTATCTAAACCTGAGAAAACAGTCAGATAGCTTGTCAAAAATACGCAAACATATAAAGAAGAGTATAATAATCAATGAACATAAATTTTCCTGCAGAAATGTTTTTCCAATAGTCAACTAAACTCATGCAATGCGTGTGTGTGTGTGTGTGAAGAATTTCTCAATACGGTATGATCTTCGCTAATATGATTTAAAACAACTGAAATTACTAAAGAAAGAAGTTTCATAGTTGGATTAGTCAAAAGTCAAACCTTATCATACTAGGGCCTAGCCACCCTCATCTGATACACTCCCCCTAAGCTGCAACACTTTTTTTTCTTTTAAATCGTCCTTTAGTGACTGTCTATTTCCACAATGATTTGGTCACTGACTATTTCTATAGGGACAAGTTCAAGAACAGATTTATAGCACAGAAGCAGTGGATCTTTTTATTTATCGATATTTATTCAGTTTGGAATGCTTTTTATCACTTGGTGCTGCAACCTAGAGACAATGCCAGAATTTATGGGTTCTAGGTTCAACTAGCAAGTTGGTCAATTTGACCATCCTATCACACAAAAAGAAAACTCTCAAAAGACTTTTCAGAAGCAAAAGATCAGAGGAGAAAAAAAAATAACCTTAGAGAGCCTTGGATAGTGCACATTTTCATCACATGAGAAAAGTAACTATCTATCAAATATATGCAGTAGGAAAACTTAGCACATATCAGACTTAAAATCTTAACCATATGAATGTATATACTATCAAAGCACGGAGAACTTGTCTAAACAGATAAATATACATGAGATAGCTGAAAACTTTAGAAGAAACCTTGCATCAAATCTCCCTAATTTTATTTTGTTTTTTTGTTTTTTTTTTTAAAAAAACAAAAACAAAAACAAAAAAAAATCATGCAACCCAAGGAAAAGGCTTAGAAGAACAGAAGAGTCTGATCCGAGCATGAAGCAGAGACATGCCTAGGACATGTCACAAACACCAATGGCTTTTCTAAGAGATTCAAACCTGCTTCCATCAAGAGTTTTGGTGAGGATGTCAGCCAATTGATTTTCTTTAGGAATAAAAATAAGAGCTACTTCCCTGGACTCAACAAGGTCATGGATGAAATGATGCCGGATGTCGATGTGCTTGGTTCGAGAATGATGAACTGGATTCTTGGAAATATTAATAGCACTGGTATTGTCACAGTGAATGACCATCATGTCTTGATTGAAGCCATAATCACAAAGCAATTTCTTCATCCACAGTAACTCGGTACAACAACTTCCAGCAGCAATATACTTAGCCTCTACAGTGGAAAGGGAAATTGAGGCTTGTTTCCGACTCATCCAAGCTACTAGATTAGTACCAACATAAAACATCCGCCAGAGGTGCTTTTAATATCATCAGCATTTCTAGCCCAATCTGCATCAAAGTATCCTGCAAGCACAAGATTTGTTTCTCGAGAAAAATATATACCATAATGAACAGTGGCATTTACATACTTGATGATGCGCTTGACAACGGTGAGATGAGATTCCTTAGGATTAGTTTGGAATCGAGCACAAACTCCAACACTGAAAGCAATATCCGGTCGGCTTGCTGTCATGTAGAGAAGACTGTCGATAATACTTCTGTAAAGAGTAGGATCTACTTCCTTGCCTGTCAAATCAGCACAAATCTTGACACTTGTGCTCATGGGAGTGCGAGCATGGGTTTTCCCATCCAGACCAAACCGTTTCACCAGATCTTTTACATATTTAGCTTGAGAAATAAAGATCCCTTCAGAGGTTTGTTTGACTTGCATCCCCAGAAAATAGGTCAACTCACCTATCATACTCATCTCAAATTCTTGTTTCATTTCTTCAGCAAACTCATGAGCTTGAGAATCTAAGGTTGCTCCGAAGATGATATCATCCACATAGATTTAAGCAATGAGTTTGTGATTTCCTTAATTTCTAATAAAGAGAGTCCGATCTACCTGTCCTCTTCTGAACCCTTTTTCCAGAAGATAAGTGGTTAATCTCTCATACCACGCCTGTGGAGCTTGCTTGAGACCATACAAGGCTTTCTTCAGCTTGTAGACATGTTGAGGATAGTGAGGATCTAGAAATCCTTTTGGTTGCTCCACATAAACTTCTTCCTGAAGAATGCCATTCAGAAAGGCACTCTTGACATCCATCTGATAAAGCTTGAAACCTAGATGACAAGATATAGAGAGCAGAATTCTGATAGATTCAAGGCAAGCAACTGGGGCAAAAGTTTAGTCAAAATCTATCCCTTCAATTTGAGTGTACCTGATGAGTGCCAAATATTGTGTATTTGGACCCCTTGATTTGCACTAGTTAGACCTTTAGCCTTGTTATTTTCTAATGTTTTGGTTAGTTTTTGTGTTTTCTGTTTCTGTAGGACAATAAGAGAGGAATGACAAATTTCATAAGGAAATAGCTGGAAATTCGGAGATCCTGAAAAGTCGATCGATTGAACTTAAAATTCGATCGATCGAAACTTTGCCCGAAGTCGATCGATCGAAATAAAAGTCGTTCGATCGAAATTTCCCAGAAACTACTTTTGCAGAGCGCGCCAGAACGCCCAATCAGAAGCCAAAAAGCAGTCCTCCCTCTGATTTCCGCTGCAGAACACGCTGGTTTCGTGTTTGTGGTTGTCTCTAGCTGCAGAGGAACCCTAGATGAGGGTAGAGGAGTCATTTCTTGCCCTAGCTTTCTTCTATAAAAGCCATAGCCATCACCTTGTTGAAGGAAGAGTAGAGAGAGTAGGAGAGGAAAGAATAGAGTAGAAACTCTGTAGATAGGTTTAATTTCGTGCTTCTTGTAGTGTAATTCAGTAGTTTATTTTCAGATACTTTCTCTTTGTAGAGCTTTTCTTTCATTTCCATGGTTGTTCATCATTTTCTTGTGGTGTTCTTAGTCATGGAAGGCTAGTAACCTCAACTAGGGTTGAGGATGAAACCTTTCCATTGATAACACTCACAATCTTGCTGTACCACTTGCACATTTAATGATATATCATGTTAGTTGTTCAAGTTCCATTCATTTCAAGCTTTATCTTTTGCAATGAATGTGGTTAGTGGTGGATAGATGACATTTTATGTGTTTCAACAGACTAATACATTGTTTTATCGGTTTGAATGATGATATCCATTGTGATTGAATGATACATTGGATGTTTTGATTTCAATCGGTACTCTTTGTGATTTGTCAATATGTTGGATTCATTTAATGGTTCTTGGGTTTATGGTTAAGAAACTTGAATAACACCCTAAGCTTAATGTTCTTTGGGTGTTCAAGTGGAAACCAAGAAGTGTGAGTTGTAGGATTTGGTTTGGTGGATTCCTTAACCTTAGTTCCTTTTAATTTTCATATTTCATTACATCTCTTTTATTTAGTCTTTTGTTCTTGAATCAATTCTCAAACCTTTGGAACTAGGTTAAAATGAAGTTGATTAAGCAAGACACCAATATTTGACCATTTCCCTGTGGATTCGACCTCGCACTTGCACACACTATATTGCAAACGATTCGTGCGCTTGCGAGTACTATTTAAAACACAAATCAAGTTTTTGGCGCCGTTGCCGGGGAAATCGGTTCAAAAATTGGTTTTTGTTTGATTGATTTTGTTTTTCTACTAGTTAGATAGATTTTTGCTTCATTTTACTGTCGTTTAGCTTCTGTTCTGCATTGTAAGTCTTTTCTTTGTTTTTCCCGGATCTGTTCTGCAGCTTCTGCAACTTACTGGGTGCCCTGAAGAATCGATCGATCGAAAATAAATTCGATCGATCGACTTTCGATCGATCGACAATATATTTGATCGATCGACTTTCGATCGATCGAAATATACTTCGATCGATCTACTTCCTGCACAGCAACAGCAGATCGGAACTAGGTAAGTATCACTGTTCCAGTACTTTTTTCAGTCCATTTTGTTCATTTTTTGTTCATAATTTGTTTCTGTTTAATAGTATTTTGCTGTTTGTTTAAATTTTCTTCTAGTTCACTATAACTTAGTTCAAATTCTGTTTAGTTTGTGTTTTATATTATCCTCAATTTGTTTTATTTTGTTCTAAAAAAAAAAAAAGAGAAAAAGAGAAAATACTTTGCTAGTAAGGGTTTACTTAGCAATCTAAGGGCAATGACAAGGTAAATTCTGGCAAGGATTGGTCTTGGGATTTAAGTGTGTCCATTGTGACCCCCCTCACCTACCTGGGAATTAGCCTAGATTGTACTTTGGAGAACTTTGTTCCCTGTTAGCAACTTATTTTCTTTATTTTTGTTTGTTTGTCTTTTGGTTGAATATTTTTGTATGTTTGGTGTATGCTTGGTAGAAGATTATTGAACTTAGACTTGACATCTTTAGATCCCGAAATTGAAAGAACTCTTAGGAGAAATCTTAGAAATTCTGTTGAGATGGGAGATAACATGCATGCAAATGAAAATGAGAGGAATCGGGGAGAAAACGTGGATCATACTAGGACACTTAGGGATTTGTTTGCACCCGTGGCAACAAATTCTCCTTCATGTATCGTATTACCCCCAACCAATGCCACTCATTTTGACCTCAAGCCTCATGTCATTCAACTCCTACCCGCATTCCATGGCTTAGACCTCGAAAATCCTTATAGCCATGTGAAGAAATTCAAAGACATCTGTGCCACCTTCAAATTTCAAAAAATTTCTGAAGAGTCTGTGCATCTTAGGCTATTTCCTTTCTCACTCCATGATAGGGCCAAAGCATGGTTGGATTCAAACATGCCTGGTTCCATCACTTCTTGGGAGAACTTGCCAACAAGTTCTACAACAAATTCTTCCCCATGTCCAAAGTCAATGAGTGTAGGAAGGAGATAAGCTCATTTACTCAAGAAGAAGATGAGAAATTTTCTGAGAGTTGGGAGAGATTTCAAGATATGCTGATCAAGTGCCCTCCACTTGGATACGAGAAATGGAGACTGGTGCAATTTTTCTATCAAGGATTAACTCAATCCAATCGTAGCATGATCGAGTCGATGAACGGAGGCGCAATTCTGAGTTTGACGGGAGAGGAAGCGTATAGGACCTTAGATCAGTTATCCGACAATACCCAATAGTGGGATTTTTCAAGCTGTCGAGATAAAGCTGCTCGCATTCAGAAGAAGGGAGGCATCTATGAGGTTAAGGAGGATATAGAATTAAAAATGAAGATAGATGCCCTTACCAAAAAGGTCGAAGCCCTAATTGTTAGCAAATCCATGAATGCTGCCAACCCATTCCATGTTGACTGCTGTTCCATCTGTGCTAGTCCCTTGCACTTAGCAGAGACTTGCCCATCATTGCCAGCTTTTGTCGAGTCACCAATGGAGCAAGTGAACGCTTTCAACGATTATCGAAAGCAAGCCAGTGGACCTTTCTCCGAATCATACAATCTAGGGTGGCGGAACCACCCTAATTTTTCTTGGAAGCAGAACCAGCCTATGGCTCAAGGGGGAGTCCTCACCAATCCCATACTCAATACCCCCCTGGATTTCATCAGCCGGTTCACCATCAAAGCCGTCCATCCCAGCCAGCACCATCATACCAAGCCCTTACTCAAGCCCCTGCCTCTTCTTCACAATCTTCTTTGGAAGACACTCTTAAGGCCTTCATCCAGATTACAGGCCAATCCATCAATGACGTGAAGAATGCTACCATGGTGAACACTCAAGCTATTGCCAAGATGGAGACCCAGATCGGGCAAATTGCTAGTCACTTGGGGGAGAGAGAGAAGGGAAAGCTCCCTAGTCAGCCTGTACCGAATCCGAAGTTGCAATTTCATGAGGGAGGATCATCTAATGCAGTGCATGGGCAGGAGCATGTGCAAGCCGTTGTAACACTTAGATCAGGGAAACAAGTGGACAACCAAGTGGTTCACCCAGAGGAGAACCCTGCTGCACAAGGAGAACAAGGAAGCAGGAGCGTAGAAAAGAGAGATGCCGAGCCATCTACATCAGCTCCGACTATAGAGACTCCTCCTAGGCCGTTTATACCTAGGGCACCTTACCCTGATAGACTTCTCGCGCCCAAGAAAGGAGGAACATTCGAGGACATTCGGGAGGTATTCAAACAAGTGCAGATCAACATTCCGTTCTTGGATGCCATCCAGCAAGTGCCGTCTTACGCCAAGTTCTTAAAGGACTTAATCACCGTTAAGCGGAGGAACAATGTCCCGAGAAAAGTTTGTTTGACCGAGCAAGTCAGCTCAATCCTCCAATACAGGCTGCCCATCAAGTACAAGGACCCTAGATGTCCTACCATCTCTTGCACGATAGGAGTCAGCCACATTGAGAAGGCCTTGCTTGACCTTGGAGCCAGCGTCAATCTCCTTCCCTATTCGGTTTACCTGCAATTAGGATTAGGAGAATTGAAGCCCACCTCCATGACATTGCAATTGGCTGATCGGTCAGTTAAGACACCACGGGGAATAGTGGAGGATGTTTTGATTAAGGTGGATAAGTTTTATTTCCCCGTGGACTTCATAGTGCTTGACACCGAGCCGGTACAGAACGTTGGAGTTCAGATACCGGTAATCCTAGGGCGACCATTCTTAGCTACTGCTAACGCCCTGATCAATTGTAGGACGGGGGTAATGAAGATCTCATTCAGTAACATGACGGTAGAGCTGAACATTTTCACCATCAGCAAACAGCCGAGGGAGTGCGATGAGATCAACAATGTCTGCTTGATAGAGGAAATCCTGGAGGAAAGCATTGAAGAATCAAGCATACAAGACCCCCTGGAAGCATGCCTTGCTCAATTTGGAGAGGATCTGGACTTGGATGTCCTACTTGAGCAAGCAAATGCTGTTTTGGAGTTTGCTCCTCTGGAGAGCAAGAAGGAAGAGGAGGCAGCAGTACCGGAGCCTCCAAAGAAGGAACTTAAGCCCCTACCGGACAATCTCAAGTATAAGTTCCTCGGTCCAGCAGAGACTTTGCCTGTCATCATAGCTTCGGATCTTCACACCGCTCAGGAGGAGAGGTTGTTAGATGTCTTGAGAGAGCATAAGGAAGCTATAGGCTGGACCATTGAAGACATTAAGGGAATCAGCCCCTCGGTGGTGATGCATAGGATACACTTGGAGGAAGACACCAAGCCATCGAGGGAGCCACAGAGAAGGCTCAACCCAACCATGCAAGAAGTCGTCAGAGGAGAAGTCATCAAGTTGTTGGATGCTGGCATCATCTACCCTATCTCTGACAGCAAATGGGTGAGCCCCATTCATGTCGTGCCCAAGCAAGCTGGGGTTACAGTCGTGCAGAACAAGGAAGGCGAGTTGGTTCCAACTCGAGTACAGTCTGGATGGAGAGTCTGCATTGACTACCGCAAGCTGAACACCGCCACCAGGAAGGATCACTTTCCTCTTCCGTTCATTGATCAAATGGTGGAGCGGTTGGCCGGGCACAAGTATTATTGCTTTTTGGACGGTTATTCTGGATATAACCAGGTCCCTGTGGACCCTGAAGACCAAGAGAAGACGACCTTCACTTGTCCGTTCAGAACGTTCGCCTACCGACGCATGCCCTTTGGCTTATGCAATGCACCCGCTACGTTTCAGCGGTGCATGATTAGCATCTTTTCTGATATGGTGGAGCGTTTTCTGGAGGTGTTTATGGACGACTTCTCAGTTTTCGGGTCATCTTTTGAAGAGTGTTTGCACCACCTCACGTTTGTTTTGGAGAGGTGTAAAGAGAAGAACCTAGTGCTCAATTGGGAGAAGTGCCATTTTATGGTGCAACAAGGAATTGTGCTCGGGCACGTCATCTCTCGTCGGGGGATTGAAGTCGACAAGGCGAAGGTAGATCTGATATCCAACCTTCCTCCCCCACGGACGGTGAAGGAGGTTCGCTCTTTTCTGGGCCATGCAGGATTCTATCGGCAATTCATTCAAGACTTCAGCAAGATCGCCCGGCCCTTGTGCAAACTGTTGGTAAAGGAGGCCCCTTTTATTTTTGATGAAGATTGCAAGAAGGCATTTGGGGCCTTGAAGGCAATTCTGACGTCCACACCCATCATTCGGCCCCTGAGCTAGGGTGCACCTTTCGAGATCATGTGTGACGCGTCCGATTACGCCGTTGGAGCTGTGTTGGGGCAGCGCATTGACAAACTTCCCCACGTCATTTACTATGCAAGTCAGACTCTGAACGACGCCCAGCTGAATTATTCGACCACTGAGAAGGAGCTGCTGGCAGTCGTGTTTGCTCTGGACAAGTTTCGATCCTACCTATTAGGATCGAAAGTCATCATCTACTCGGATCACGCGGCATTGAAGTATCTTTTTTCCAAAAAGGATGCTAAATCTCGCCTCATCCGGTGGATTTTGCTCTTACAAGAGTTCGACATTGAGATTCGGGACAAGAAGGGTTCCGAAAACGTGGTGGCTGATCATCTCTCGAGGATTACCGTGGACTTCACGGAATGGGCCGCCCCCATTTCTGAGACCTTCCCCGATGAGCAGTTGATGCATATTGCTCATACTCACTCACCATGGTTTGCTGACATAGTGAACTATCTTGTCAACGGTCAAATGCCTTTGCATTGGGGACGGCAAGATAAGTCCAAATTTATGTCCATGGTGAAGAATTTTTTCTGGGACGATCCTTACTTGTTCAAGTATTGTCCCGATCAGATCATTAGGAGATGCATTCCCGAGCCTAACCAATCCAGTGTCATCTCCTTCTGTCATGATCATGCCTGTGGAGGCCACTTCAGTGCGAAGAAGACCGCTGCAAAGATTTTGCAGTGCGGTTTTTATTGGCCCACCATCTTTCAAGACGCTCACACCTATTGTGTTTCATGCGAGCGCTGTCAGAAGCTAGGGAGTATTTCACGTCGAAATATGATGCCCCTCAACCCGATCCTTATTGTTGAGATTTTCGATGTATGGGGCATTGATTTCATGGGACCTTTCCCAAACTCCTTCGGCTATCTGTACATTTTGGTTGCTATGGACTACGTGTCCAAATGGGTAGAGGCAGTTGCCTGCAAGACCAACGACCACAGAGTTGTGGTCCAGTTTTTAAAAGACACTATATTTGCTTGTTTTGGTACTCCTCGAGCAATTATTAGTGATGGTGGAAAGCACTTCTGCAACCGGGTCTTCGAACAGCTGATGAAGAAATATTGCATCACGCACAAGGTTGCCACTCCCTATCACCCTCAGACGAGTGGACAAGTGGAGGTTTCAAACAGAGAGATCAGGAGGATTTTGGAGAAGACGGTGAACCCGTCAAGGAAAGATTGGTCTCTCCGGTTGAACGATGCATTATGGGCATACCGGACAGCGTTCAAGACACCGATTGGCATGTCACCTTACCGTATCGTGTACGGAAAAGTATGCCATCTGCCTGTGGAGTTGGAGCACAGAGCCTACTGGGCCATTAAGCAGTTGAATTTTGATCTCACAAAGGCTGGCTCACAGAGGAAGCTCCAACTCAATGAATTGGAAGAGCTGAGGAACGATGCCTATGACTGTGCTAGGATGTACAAAGCACGGATGAAGAAGGCTCACGACCAGAACATATTGAGACGATCTTTTGAGCCCGGTCAGAAAGTCCTTCTTTACAATTGACGTTTGCATCTGTTCCCAGGGAAGCTCCGATCTCGATGGACAGGCCCTTTCATAGTTCGATCAGTGTTTTCTTATGGGGCCATTGAGATTGAGGATCAAAAAAATGGCAGCACGTTCAAGGTGAACGGGCAACGATTGAAGCCATTTTTTGAGTTACAGAGCTCGGAGGTTGAGACAACCCTTTTAGAGGACCCGAGTTACTCGGAGTGACTGTCGTCAGGATGGAAAGTCTCGCTGAAGACTGAAAACTTAGCGCTTGTGGGAGGCAACCCTCATCATTTTTTCCTATCATTTGATTTTCTTGTGTTTTAGTTGTGATTTTCAGGACAGTGTCTGCCATTCAAGTTTGGGGGAGCGCTTCTCTTACAGTGTGCCCAACTTGCATCACCCTTCGGTATTGTATCTCTAGCCACATTGGGGACAATGTGTTATTCTAGTTTGGGGGTGGGGTAGACATTTCTGTCTGTTTTCATTTAATTCTTACTTTGTTACCTTGTTAATACTCATTCAAAAAAAAAAAAAAAAATGCCTTATTGTTAGTTGAGCATGGTTACATCTTACTATGGTTTGCATCTCATTGGTCTGTTTAACATGTTGAATTTTGCATATCATTAAAATCTGGGATCTTTTGACTCATCTTTGGATTAGAGAGACTTGACATGTTTAAACTGTTCATCACAAGCACATTAGCATTTGTTTCTGTGGGGTATGAGATTTGAATTAAAATTTATGTGTCTTGAGATTTGTAAGATGACTTGTTGATGAAACCTTGGCTTATTGATATATATATATATATATATATATATATATATATATATATATATATATATATATATATATATATATATACATAAAAATTAAAAAAAATTAAAAAAAAATTAAAAAAAAATTCTGCTTAGAATAATATCACCAACTTGACTTTTCATTGAGTAACCGAGCCCCTTGCCTCATTAAGCATTGGGTGTTCGCGTAAAAAGATGAGAATTTCAGCTTGGATGATTGTTTGGCTAGTTTGACTTCGTAGCCTTTTTGACTTGAGTAATTAAGCCCTTAGGGATGTTTTTACATCTAGTGCCCTAAGACCATCTGGTTTGGGAGTCACTGGCCCAACACTCGTTACATAGGTCAATTAGAAAGCTTAAAGGAGTCACACATTGGACAGCCGACACAAAATAATAGTAAATAATAATGAATGTAAGATAAGCCTTGGTTATTTGACGGAAGTCTTGCGAATTTTTGGATATATGAGCTTTGAGGAAAATCAAAACCCCATGATTCTATGTTATTCACACCTTACACTTTTGAACATGTGTTGTCTCAATTTTCCATCTATGAGTTGATCGATTTTTGATAACATGATAATGTGATATTCATTTTGTTAAACATGCTCATGATGTGTGAACCATGTGTTTGAATGATGATTTTCGCTCAATTGATAATACGGCATTTCAATGTTTGTGGGTACCATTTCTGGCAAACCCTCACGAGACTTCACTCGTCCACTAGGGAGTCCTAGGGGTTTAAAAGGCTTGTTGCATATGCTAAATGCAATCGTTTCTCCCACGAAAGAGGACTTATGTTTCATGCTTTGATTTTGTTTTTGCTAAGGGACTAGCAAAATGTAAGTTTGGGGGTATTTGATGAGTGCCAAATATTGTGTATTTGGACCCCTTGATTTGCACTAGTTAGACCTTTAGCCTTGTTATTTTCTAATGTTTTGGTTAGTTTTTGTGTTTTCTGTTTCTGTAGGACAATAGGAGAGGAATGACAAATTTCATAAGGAAATAGCTGGAAATTCGGAGATCCTGAAAAGTCGATCGATCGAACTTAAAATTCGATCGATCGAAACTTTGCCCGAAGTCGATCGATCGAAATAAAAGTCGATCGATCGAAATTTCCCAGAAACTGCTTTTGCAGAGCGCGCCAGAACGCCCAATCAGAAGCCAAAAAGCAGTCCTCCCTCTGATTTCCGCTGCAGAACACGCTGGTTTCGTGTTTG
Organism: Alnus rubra; assembly: GCA_028654335.1. Taxonomy (NCBI): domain Eukaryota; kingdom Viridiplantae; phylum Streptophyta; class Magnoliopsida; order Fagales; family Betulaceae; genus Alnus; species Alnus rubra. Next base: position 3,107,827 of record JAJPGS010002489.1, on the reverse strand, counting down.
TGGTTGTCTCTAGCTGCAGAGGAACCCTAGAGGAGGGTAGAGGAGTCATTTCTTGCCCTAGCTTTCTTCTATAAAAGCCATAGCCATCACCTTGTTGAAGGAAGAGTAGAGAGAGTAGGAGAGGAAAGAATAGAGCAGAAACTCTGTAGATAGGTTTAATTTCATGCTTCTTGTAGTGTAATTCAGTAGTTTATTTTCAGATACTTTCTCTTTGTAGAGCTTTTCTTTCATTTTCATGGTTGTTCATCATTTTCTTGTGGTGTTCTTAGTCATGGAAGGCTAGTAACCTCAACTAGGGTTGAGGATGAAACCTTTCCATTGATAACACTCACAATCTTGCTGTACCACTTGCACATTTAATGATATATCATGTTAGTTGTTCAAGTTCCATTCATTTCAAGCTTTATCTTTTGCAATGAATGTGGTTAGTGGTGGATAGATGACATTTTATGTGTTTCAACCGACTAATACATTGTTTTATCGGTTTGAATGATGATATCCATTGTGATTGAATGATACATTGGATGTTTTGATTTCAATCAGTACTCTTTGTGATTTGTCAATATGTTGGATTCATTTAATGGTTCTTGGGTTTATGGTTAAGAAACTTGAATAACACCCTAAGCTTAATGTTCTTTGGGTGTTCAAGTGGAAACCAAGAAGTGTGAGTTGTAGGATTTGGTTTGGTGGATGCCTTAACCTTAGTTCCTTTTAATTTGCATATTTCATTACATCTCTTTTATTTAGTCTTTTGTTCTTGAATCAATTCTCAAACCTTTGGAACTAGGTTAAAATGAAGTTGATTAAGCAAGACACCAATATTTGACCATTTCCCTGTGGATTCGACCTCGCACTTGCACACACTATATTGCAAACGATTCGTGCGCTTGCGAGTACTATTTAAAACACACATCAGTACCCTTGAGCAACAAGCCGTGCTTTATTTCGGGTCACCCTGCCATGTTCGTCTGATTTGTTCTTGAAAATTCACTTTGTGTCGATGATATTGTAATCAGACAGTCTAGGAACCAGAGTCCAGACATCATTACGAGTGAACTGATGCAACTTATCATGCATAGCAGTAACTCAGCTGTCATCTTGCAATGCTTCCTCCACTTTCTTTGGTTCAAATTGAGGCATATAGCAATTGTAAGTCACTTGATTAGCAACCTCATTAGAGGGGTTGATTATTCTGCTTCTTAACCGTCTACCTTCATTGAGATTCCCAAGAAGTTGCCTGGAGGGATGATTTAGCTTGACCCAAAAGGCGGGTTCAATCAGAGGATTTATCAGCTCTGTATCTTGATCTGATGTAGGATCAGTTTCCTCAGTAGGCATACAATCAGTTGAGTCAGGAAGAACATCTGCTGCTGTAGGAGAGACAGGAGGAGCAGATACAGGATCAACTGCTGAAGAGCAAGTCTTACTTTCATTATCTGTGGAAAAAGGTAGAGCCACTGGAGTGGACTGAGAAATCTCCCCCTTGCTATGTGCCCTAATATCATCATCAATGACCACATTGATGGACTCCATTACTGTTTCTGTTCTGGTGTTATAAACCCTATATGCACGACTGTTGGTGGAGTATCCCAAAAATATGCCTTCATCACTCTTGGGATCAAACTTTCCCAAATTTTCCCTGTCTCGTAGAATATAGCATTTACTACCAAAAATCCAAAAATATTTAACAATGGGGGTTTCTTACCTCGCCAAATCTCGTAAGGAGTCTTGCTAGTTTCTGGCCTTAGGTAGACTCTATTGATGATATGACATGTAGTGTTGATAGCTTCTCCCCAAAAATGTCAAGCAAGATTTTTAGAATGAATCATCACTTGAGCCATCTTCTGTAAAACTCTGTTTTTTCACTCCACAACCCCATTTTGTTGAGGAGTAATTGGAGAAGAAAATTCATGTTGAATGCCATAAGAGTGACAGAATTCCTCAAATCGAGCATTTTCAAACTCTCTGCCATGATCACTTTGGATCCTCATGATGGGACAATTTTGCTCTATCTGAATTTTTTTGAACAAATGATGAGCGGCTTCAAAAGCATCAGATTTTTCCCAAAGAAGAAAAGCCCAAGTGTACCGGGAATAGTCATCTACAATAACCAAAATATATTTCCTTCCACCGAGGCTAGAGGTTCGGGTGGTACCCATGAGATCCATATGAAGCAATTCAAGATTACGGCAAGTAAGAATACATGATGTCTTCTTATGAGCAGCTCGAGTCTGTTTTCCTAGCTGGCATGGACCACAAACTCCTTTCGCAGTGTCTTTCATTTTAGGAAGATTTTTAACAACTTCCTTTCTTGCAATCTTGAGCATGTCAGTGAAGTTTAGATGACCCAAACCTTGATGCCACAGCTCACTTTCATCAATGGTAGCTTTATTACAAATGATCTGAGAATCTGAGGAGAGACCTGGAATGCCATAACAGTTGTCACTAGTCATTTCTCCTCCCATTAGCCACTTTCCATTATTTTCAAAGATATTGCATTCCTTTTTAGAGAATTGGACAACCAAGTCATCATCACATAATTGGCTGATGCTGAGGAGATTTGCCTTCAGACCTTCCACATATAGAGCCTTTTGAGCTACTTCTATCCCTGGAATGTCAATCTGTCCTTTGCCAATTACCTTGGCCTGACTACCATCTCCAAATGTAATTCTTCCTCCTCTGCCCATTTGAATATCTTTAAGGAGTAACCTGTCACCTGTCATTTATTTGGAGCAAGCACTATCCAAATACCACAAGCAAGTATCTAGGATTTTTAATGTAGTATGGGCAACAAAACAAAGATTGTCACTTTCCTTAATCCAAACTTGTTTATTAGAGATAATATTTTTAGGCATGAAAGGATTTTTTTTCATGAGAGGTAGGATTTTCTAATTTTTTACTAATGAGCTTAACTTGATCACATAAATTATTAACCTGATTTCTAATACCATGCTCATCATCCCTAGGTACATGCTTTTTATCCCATGGCTTCTGAGAGCGTAATTGAAAACAGTTAGGTCAGGTATGACCCATAATACTACAATAATAACAAGTAGGGATATAATTGTACCTTTTACCTTTATTCCTACTAGACGCATGAGAATGATGAGTAGACATGCCAGGTTTGACAAATATAATTCTATGAATAGGCATAGAATGTGAAGAAGATGAAGTATTACTATTACTCATATCATAATCACAAGGTTTTTCCAAAGGCAGTTTTGAGTGCATTAGAGCATCTTCTAAAGACTTAATTTTTTTAAACAAACAGATCTTTTTCTTTTTCAAAACTTTCAAGTCTTTGACGATGATCTATGCTAGAAGTTTTACGATTTTCAAATTGTTCAAACAATTTGTCACACATCCTTTGGAGTTCACCTTTTTCCATTATAAACAAAGAAGTCAATAAAAGATCACACTCAAGAAATATAAATCTAGAACAGAGTGTACCAAGCTCTGATACCAATTGAATATAAATATTGACTTCTAACAACCAAGTGTGTGTGTTTATGTGCAACAAAATATCTTAAATGCGGAATATAAAGAAGACAAGATATTTGTTAACGAAGTGAAAACTCTGTGAAGAGAAAAACCACTCCGGGGCAACCAAACCCAGGATATCCACTATACTTGAAACAAAGCTAGTTACAAGACACTCGTACTCACATACCCTTATGCAATAGTCATACCTTTAACTCTGACACGAAGCCCATCATGAACACTTCCCAACCAAGTCTCCTACTTGAAGGGGTCTTCAATTGATTCCTTTACCTTACGGTCGATCCCTAAGATAGACTTCACACGAACTGTTGAGCACACATCAGCAACGGCTTGAGAGCTAGCGGATCTTTGATTCTCCCTAAACACCCTCTCTAAGCATTATGAAATTCGATACAGAATTCATACAATTTACAAGCCTAGGGCCCTCTATTTATAGGCTTACAGAAAACCTAAATCTGTTGAAATTCGGACTCTGGCTGTCGAGCGTCCGGACGGAAGTTAGCCACGTCCTGACGGTCTTCCGCGATCGCCTTTCAGAAACAGCGCAATTCTATCCTTATCAAGTCCACGTCCAGACGGCTTGGCCGAGCGTTTGGATGGTCTTTACTATAACTCCTTTCCGCATTCAAATGGAACATTGGAATATTCTGAAATGCTGGACAATGTCCGAACGTGTTGCCACATCGTCCAGATGACTTGCAGAGACTTCCTTAACAGTGTTGACTTCTGAAATCCAACTCAGTGTAGAATTATGATTGACCTAGCGTCTGGACAGTGTTGCTCTGTCATCCGGACGATGTCAACGTAATCTGCTAGACACTGAGGGGGCGTCCGGACGCCTTCAAAGGCTCATCCGAACGGTTGCACAGGAATCGGTTGATTTGGCTTGGAATTTGTAAGGAATCTTCATGAACATCTTCTAGAAGCTTGTGATCAGTCACATACTTTGAAATGAACATTGTCCGACTACATGAAGACTCTGAAGAAGAACCGATCATCCTGTTACTGTTAATTTGCAACCATTACATAAAGTGTTTTTGTTATCCAGAATGTAGCCAACATAAAATACTAACATTAGGGATGCTTATTATAAGACAATGATGATTATGTTTGCAAAACCTAAGTACATCATTTGCAATGAATGGAATATAATTGATATCTGATCCGTGGTTTTAGAAATATACTTTTCTTTTTTTTGTCTCAAACAAACAATCATGAAAACATCTACTGGACAACCATACTAATGTTCAGTTTGTGTCATCTGAGGAAGTTATGGTCAATATTCATAAATATGGTCATGCTTAAACAACAAGATGTCAAAATGACCACCTTTTGCTTGACCTAATGGTCCTAATCCATATTTTTCACCCATATTTTTTTTATTGACATGGCCTTTGTCTACACTGGATGCATTAGCTGTCTTATAACACAAAGGATATTAACATCACATTAACAAGAATATTAGCAAAACGTGGAGCACACACTCTCCAATTCATTACAATACATCACATTGAACACGTTGTCTTTTACACCACAATAATAACAGTAGCTTCAAAACATGGGGTACATAAACATTCATTACAAAACATGGGGTACATCATAGACTTCATTACAAACCAAAAGTACTAAACTAGTACATATGGATGACTCAAGGCAATGGCATACGACAGACTTTGCCATTGTGTATCCCTTTGTAAGTGTATCCAAACAAAAATAGTGAAAGTGCACAAAAGATCCATGAACATACAAGGACTTTCTGGTACTTCTTCTTCATTGTGTGGACTTTGATCTCCCCAATCTCCACTTCTGACTTCAGTTGCTCAGACTGTTTCTCAATTAATGCCTTGAGTTGCCTAATCTTTGTCCCCATTTCAGCTTTTACCTTCCCAACTTCATCTGCAACTATGCTTTCACATCGCTTTGCTTCTGCTACCAACACTCCGTGCCCCCGCCGCAATTGTCTTGCCACCCTCATACCATATTGACACAACTCAGGATCAAGCCATTCAAAGAACCCACAATCACGGTTAATCTATAAAACCAATAACAATGATTAATCGCCATAACAATTTGAGACCATTATTCAAAAGATTAGGAATGCATTAACAGTAGCTTAACCTATACTGGGTTTCAACCTATATACTGATTTTCCCTCATTAAATCCCAAAGAATTATATGTTCTTCAATTTGTGCAGGTTTCAACTCATGAGAAGATTCTCATTATTATTTTTGAATATGGGGAACTTAAGCATGATGTATACACAGAACCACTTATAGGATTTCCATTGTTTTTTGGAGTGATAGTGTACATTCTTTAAGAATTTGCTTTAGTTAATTAATTTGGTAGAAGGGGTATTGCAAATATTCGACCTATTTTCTCAACGACAACAAAAGAAAAGAAAAATAAAACCTAATATTCATCTACACATTACTCAGTAAATTTTAGGTTTACAAAATGCTTCTCATGCAAGAAACGAGTCAATTTACAAGCTTAAAACACGAAAGTACAGACCCAACATAAGAATCAAACACCAACAATCAATAACCATTGACGTACAGTTACCGAGAAATACAAACCCACATTAGAATCGAACACAAACAACCAATAATCATTATATATTGACCACCAAAATACAAGAACAGAAAAATAAGATAAAATAAAATAAAATTCGAGTCACTAACTTACTTTCCAATTTTCGCAACTCATGAATCTCCTACCGAAATTTTAGGTGGTGTGGGCGGTTTTCACCATCATCGGCCGCTCACAAAACAAATGTGCTCAATTGAAGATGTGGCCCCGCTGCGCCGCGTGGACCCGAAGGTGCCAATTTCAGTGGACGATTCCATGGGTTGGTTGCTTTTTGAAGAAACCCTAAAAGCTCAGACCGTGACCTTGTCGGCTTGAAGCCAACAAAAGTGTTCTCAAAGGTTGTGGCTCTTACATTAATTTGTCTAAAAGGCGTGTGTTGTTTTTCAAGGGCATTCAGGTAATTTAATGTGCTAAAACAGGGGTATAAAGGGGACATTATCTTTGAACATGGCATGTGAGACGTACGTGTTCACTTTTCCCTTGGGTTTAACTAGTGAGGGTGACGGAATGCCTAAATTGCAAATTTCTGAAACTTCGGGGGGGCGAATTGTATTCAACCCATATCTTAAATACAATTACTGCGCAGTAAAAAAAGAAATACGGGTATTTGTTCTTTATTTTCTGGTCTAATTTTGAAAATCGAAATTGACTTCTAATAGTAAAGTGTGTGCACAAGTGTCAACAAAAATTAAGCATAGCGGAAAATAAAAGACACAGATTTTTGTTGACGAATTGGAAACTCAATCAAGAGAAAAACCACTCCGGGGCAGCCAAACCCAGAAATTCCACTATTCAGAAGACAAAGCTAGATACAAGATAGTAACACTCACATTAACCTGATGCAGTGGTCGTACCTTGCTCTCTGACGTGTAACCCAACACGAACGCTTTCCAACCAGGTCTCCTACTTGAAGGGGTCTTCAATGGAATCATTTACCTTAGGGCCAACCCCTAAGATAGACTTCAGATGTAGCGCAGTACACTTGTAACGGCTTCAAAGGGATCTTGAACTTCTCTAAGCTCTTGGGGAATTCAATACCGAATTCTTGCAGTTCTCAATGCCCAGGGGCATCTATTTATAGGCTGAGGTGCAGAATGGGCGACTGCTGTAATATGTACGAACGTCGTCCGGACGGTGAACCTGAGCCGTCCGGACGGACAACTGTGCGATAGGATTTTCCGAAAATTTTGCTGAAAATCTTTCCTGTTTAAGATCCGCGTCCGGACGGTGAGACACTGACGTCCGAACTGTCGCACATCCGCTGCAAGTAACTTCCATATAAGGCTTCGCGCGTCCGGACCTAGGGGTATGAACGTCCGGACAGCAATTCTTCAACACCCAATTTCCATATCTGCTATGCGTGAGTCCGGACCATGAAGGGCAGGCGTCCGGATGGTTGAATTCGAATCGACAATTTCCATATTAGTTGCATGCGCGTCCGGACCAAGGCTGACTGACGTCCGGACTGTGATATTTGATTTGCGATTCTTGCCTTATGTATGAGTGCGTCCGGACGGGAAACCACATCGTCCGGACGGTGTATCAATCTTCCCATATCTTGAACTTGGAAAGAATCTGAAGCTGATCGATCACTGATGGACGTCCGAACGGGCTGCTGAGAGGTCCAGACGGATGCAAGCTGGAATAGAAGCTTCTCGATACAGTGGAGGGTATGGAAGGAAAGATACGTCGTCCGGACGGATGATGCTGGTCTGTCTGGCGTCCGGACGGTATGACACGTCGTCCGGACGGATGGAACAGTGGACAAATGGGCATCCGAACGGGATAACACTGATAAGCGTCGAATGTTGCACATTCAATCCCTTTAACTTATATATGTTAATTCCTTAGCATTGTTATTTGTTTGATTTTGTGTTGTTTTATTGTTTTCAGGTTTTAAATAAAGACACAATTAATTCCATTAATTTTAGGGTTAAAGCACACTTTGAGAAGACCTAGAAGATATTGGTAAGCTTAACCAATCATAATAGAATACCTATATGATGTTGTTAAGTTTAATCAAATCAAGAGAAGGATTAAATAGGAATTTCTCCAATAAGAGGCAAATCGGATTGGAATCAAATTTGGATTCTGCATATGTCTTGGTGTTTGGATCATAACTTATGGCTCAGATATTGGATTATAATGAAATGGGTGGTGTTGGAAAGCTAATAAAAAATGAAGTTTCAATCTCCTACTTGGACAAGAAGACTCAAGAGACGATTTTTCTGGAATTCCAAGAGCTTCTAGGCCTCTCATAGTCCCTATAAATAGACCCTTAAGCTTCAAGAGAAGTTATGCTGGTGCTTGTGCTTGTGCTTAGCTTTAGACAAAATTCTTCTTGGAGGCTTGACAAATTGAAGAGGAGAAGAACATGGCAGGAGGCCATCTCAGCACCACGATGAGCAGCTAAATTCCTAATAGGGTGTTGATGTAGCCCTTTCCAAGTAACAATGGTTTAATTGTTTTTTAGTTTTGGATTTTCTCTATGCATGATGGTTGTATAACTGTGAGAATTTATTTTAATGTTTATATTCAATCATTATGAATTTCTTATCTTGTCTTAGAAAGTCTTTTATATTGATTGAACTCAATCCTTTATATTTTCTGTGATTATGTGAATGATTGTTATACAGCGGTTTTAATTGATATATGATCAAGATGATTAGATAGACCATGCCTAGGGAAGACGGATTGTACTACATCCTAGTTTTGTATAATTTAGGTAGACAGTCCGTGCCAACCGAAGATGGGTTATACTATTCCATTGATTGTGTGTGTATCCTATTAAAGACGTAGCTAGTCCATGCCTAGGGAAGACGGGTCGGACGGCATCTTAGTGGTTAGGTGGACAGTCCGTGCCAACCGAAGATGGATTATACTTATTCTTTAGAGGTAATTTATTGACTACTCGAGTGAGACGAGCCCAATATCATGCATAGTATGAATTTTCCTTATTAATTTATGATTGACCATTATTATGCGGTGAGTGGTGAAATCAATCCCCTATTCTTTCTCTCATCCCAACTTTATTTATTGTTATGTCTTTTACTTTTATGTATTTATTTTTAGAAAACAAAATCAAATCAAATATATTTTAAATTAAGTTATATTTAATCTCGATAAGCTTGATAATAATACCTATGCAGTCCTTGAGGTTCGACACCCTCTTTATAGCCTTATCCTACAAGGATTCGTCCTATTGCGAGTGGTTATTTATTATTGATATATTTTGGTAAACAAAAGACCACATCAAACACGTCTTCCGGACGGCTGACAGGGAGTCTGAAATCTTCTATCTTTTTTGCAGTGCAGAGTCTTCTGAAAATGCTTTGACAAGTGGAATCCCTGTTTACAGCATCTTTACACATAAGTGATTTTGTCCAAACACAGAATGAGGCCAAAATACTAACAAATTTCCAAGATGCCTCTTCTATCGTTGCTACGCGGTCCTGATCTACTGCTTGGGGGAGGGAACGGTGGAGCATGTAGATTATTTTGATCTTTTAAGGGCAGGTTAGGCTGAATGACTGGCTTTGGCTGCTGTCTTCTCTATTAGTTGACTCGGCTGCCAAAACGTGTGTTCACTATCATGGCTGATATATATATATATATATATATTTATGAAAAATGAATAATCGTTCCCACAAACAACCCCAAAATGTTAGATTAGTTTCTGATACAATGTGAACGGCATGTTCTTCAAACTCCCACGATCATTGCAAAACAACTAAAATTAAGAGATCCTATCAGGGTTCTCACTCCGATGCCTAAGTTAATATTTGAGAGAAAAGTATACTTAATGCACCAAAATTTAGTCTGTCATTTATACTTGGTATAAGGGCCTATATATAGGCTAAAAGGTGGAGGAAAAACTGAATTAGGCCTCCTACCCAAACTTAACCTAAGAGCGCCGTCAGAGTTTGACTTGGACTCGTATTCATTATCAGACCTAGATTGGATTTCTTTCCCAATTTGCCTTGGAGTAAGATTTGATCTCGGATCTTCAAGGATTAGATTTGGACTGGGAGTCCTATCCCAATTCAACTAGGACTATGACTGTTTGACCGGATCTTCAAAGAGTTCTAATTGGATCCGGATTGTGACTCCTACCCCAATTCTACTTGGAGTAGGGTTCCAATCTGGATTTCCTAGGATGAGAATGCTACCTGAGTTCTCGAAACATGCTTGCCCCGAGCCTTGACTGGATGAGTTGAATCTCGGTCTTGGGATGTCTATATTCCCGGGACTTAATCTGGATGTACCACCTGTCGCGTACTTTTGGAAATAACCTTTTTTCGGAGAAGACTAGTTTGGGTGTAAATCTCTTAGGATTGGCCTATCCGGGAGTCTTGCTGTCTTGGCTTGAGGCCCGCAATTTTCCATGGGTCGATGCTGGCCTTGAGGCCTGATCCTTTTCGGATGGGCCGGTGAGAGTGAGATTATTCCTAACAGTATTATCCTCAGTAAGTATTAAATAATTAATCTTTCTAATTGATGTTGATGAACAACGCTAATTCCAAAGCTTGCAATGCCCAACTACATTAGGACATTGCAAAAACACTAATCACCAATCTACTTTACTTTAAACATCACAATGACATTTGGATATCACAAGTGTCATCAACCTATGATAACCCATAAAAATTCTAGGGTTCCATTTGATACCCCAATAACTAATAACATTAACCCATAGAGAAATTCTAGGGTTAGACACTTAAAATCCCAATCTACAACACTTAAAGAATATCTATGATTTGGGGTCTTATCTTGTGATGATAGCTTAAATATGCATGTTTTTCTGGATTAAAATAAGCATTATCATACTATTTGAATAAATATTTTCATCACTTTAAAACCAAATACAAATCTTAACAATGTTATCTCTTATCACTTTAGATATATGTATGTTGAGATAAAGTTCTTGATGGAGATGAAGTTTTTGCCGTGAGACCCATGACTTGGAGGACAATTCAAATGCTGCTAGCTTGCGTAGAGAGAGTCAGACGGTGAAGAGTGAAGACCAAAGAAAAGAAGAAAAAGAAGAAAAGAAAGAAGGAAGTCAAATCATGTGGGACCAATTGGCTCAAAAGAAGGATTCAAATAATGAGAAGATTTTAGAAGATCAGAGAACCACCTTGAATAAAGGAGGAAAATCTGGATAAAATATAGGGTGGATCACATCTCTCTGTTGTTCAATTATCTGCTGCTTGTGTGGTGATAAAAAGGGAAAAACGTGGAACTGAAGAACGATCTTTGTTCTTATTTTTCTTGAGAGTGTATTTTTATTTTGCTAGCTTAATGGTTAGGACCTTGATGATGGAATTTATTTGATGATAGAACTTTTAATGAAATTATAGTATTTATTCTCCAACTCTTCTATGGTTTTTAATGTATAATCTTTTTAATCGATTGCATGATTTATTTTTAGAAAATGGTTTTTGTTCTGTAAAATTCCTTGATTCATTGTAACTACAGGTACAGTGAATGCTTGGAATTCCCTGCGAATCAAATAACCAATTTGCATAATGAAATCAATCAATTTTAAGATTGATCTTTTAATGATATTTTCTCTTTATGATCACTGCTCTATTTTCTGATTGGGTGCACTCCTTAGTTGCCTCTCAATTGAGTTATAAAATGAGTTGAGGAATTAGTATTACAGTTTTGTTAAAAGTAAAACCCTAATGGCTTAGCAATTTCTTTTAATTATTATTTCCTTTATATCTTTTATTGCATTTTATAAAAATCATTCAATCAAATCAATTGTCACAGATTTTTCCTAGTCTTATTTTGTTAGTGTTCTTTGTTCTCCAAATCCCTGTGGTTCGACACTCGGACTCCCGATAATTTACTACTTAGCGACAACCTGCACTTGGGATTGTATACTTAAGTTGTCAACAAGTTTTTGGCGCCGTTGCCGGGGATTTCGGCGTTGATAAAGAGCACTGGGCTGTCTTAATGAGGTTTACTTTGATTTGAGATTCATCGCGGATACGGTCAACTCATTCTATCTTTTATTTTATTTTATTTTATAATTGTTTGTTTGTTGGTGTATGAACGGTTGGTTTCGTGATCAGAGTGGTCGTTTGATAAAAATAGAATTTGAAGCTTGCTTAGATAATTTGTTTGAGTCTTCAATACATTCTCACACACTTGGCACGATGGCTAATGATGGTAGTGATCATGGGGAGAATGAGAATATGAATCTTAATGGTCCATCAATGTGGACATTGCGTGAATATTTGCAACCCCCTCGAAACAGTACCCCTTCTTGCATTATTTTTCCTCACCAAGCTAATAATTTTAATTTCAAACCAGGTATGATTCCATTACTTCCTAAATTCCATGGTGTTGAATATGAGAATCCTTATTTGCACATAAAAGAATTTGAGGAAGTATGTTTCATTTTTCATGACCAAACTTGTAGTGAAGAATTAGTTAGGCTTAAATTGTTTCCTTTCTCCCTAAAAGAGAAAGCAAAGACTTGGCTTAATGCTTTGAGACCTAAGTCAATAGGCACATGACAAGAGATGCAAACTGAATTTTTCAAAAAGTTGTTTCCTTTTCATAGGACCAATGCTCTTAAAAGACAAATCATGAATTTTGTTCAAAAGGAAAAAGAGACATTTTATCAATGTTGGGAACGCTTTAAAGATTTGTTAAACCCTCGCCCACATCACGGCTACGAAATTTGGCACACCATTAATTTTTTTCTCTTAGGGTTTGATGCTCCAAATGCATCAATTCGTAGAAATGATGTGCAATGATGAATTTTTAAACAAGGATCCCAATGAGGCTTGGGAGTACTTTGACCAACTAGCTGAAAATGCCAAATCTTAGGAAATGACTGCTCCTTTTGAAAATTCTAATAAGACCAAGCCTCCTACCACTACATCTAGTGGGGGTATGTATCACCTTAGGGAAGGGAATGACTTAAATGCTAGAATTTTAAGTTTGACTAGAAAAGTTGAAGTCATGGAATTAAGGAAAGATAATGAAATCAAATATGTGCAAAAAGAGGTAATGTATGGCATTTGTGATATAATTGGACACACAACACATGAGTGTCCAACTATTCCAACTTTTAAAGAAGTATTGCATGATCAAGCAAATGCCATGAAAACTTACAAAAAGCCTTTTATATCTTCATATTCTGAGACATACAATCCGGGGTGGAGGAATCACCCCAATTTTAGTTAGAGACAGGAGAATAATGCACCACCACCACCTCAAAGGCCCTCTAACTCTGTTCTTTATGCTCCCTTACATAAGAGGACTCTTGAGGACACTTTGCAAACATTTGTGCAAGGGCAAGCAACCATCAATAATAAAAAATCACAGGCCATCGATGATATAAGAAGCACTCTCACTAAGTTGACCTCATTTTTAAGCATTCAAGAAAAAGGTAAGTTTCTTGCTCAACCACAACAAAATCCACAAGGTTGGTTTGTTTTGAGTGGTTCTAATTCTTCTAAAGGAAAACCAGAACACATCAAGTCTATCACCACTCTTCGCAGTGTTTAAACTTAATTATTAAATTACTAAGTGTTCAAATTATTTCTTGGGCATTACAACTAAGTCGTGGACTTAAGCAGTTACTTCTTTTTCCACTGTGAAACACTTTTGTGTTTTGCAGATTAGCAGGTTTTTTAGACTTTTGGGAGTAGCATTTTATTAGGATGAAGATGCTGAGTGACTAACCTACTTAGTCATGTTTGATTAGAATAGTCGGTAGTATTTTATCTTGTAGATTCTTATTCTTGGAAGGTCTATGTTGGTTATTGATGTTAATAATTATTATGCTTAAGGATATTTTAGATTTTCTTAGATCATTTCATTTCGTTATTCGCTATAATTTTACTTTGATAGTTTGTTTTAGTGTTGTAATTCCAATTAATTACAAGTTAATTAGTGTAGAGGTGCTACGAGTAACTCTATAAGTTAATTACTTGTTTAGTGAAATTAGTTAGTTTAAATTGTAAATTAAAGGAAAACATTACAATTTAGCTCTCCAAACTGTCAACTATTTTGCAAGTAGCCCCACGAACTGCCAACACTTGGACTCTAGCCCCCAAACTACCAAAACGTTTCAAAAATGCCAATTTTATCGAAATATGCCTATATTACCCTTGCCCCGTGTCATTTTCAATTAAAAATAATAAAATTTAAATTAAAAAAAAAATTGGTGTTTGGGGAGTGGCCGCGCTGCCACCCCAGAGGTGGTGCCGGCCACCTCGGGGGTGGCTCGCAGGCCACCCCCCAAACACCCATTTTATTTTTCAAAAAAATAAGAAATAAGAAATAAAATTTTAGTTTTTTTTAGTTTTTTTAGCTTTTATTTTTTTTTAATTGAAAAATGATACGTGGCATGGGTATTATAGACATATTTCGACAAAATAGGCATTTTTGAAACGTTTTAGTAGTTTGGAGGGTCAAAGTCCAAACGTTGGTAGGTTGTGAGACTACTTGCAAAACGGCTGACAGTTTGTGAGGCTAAACTGTAATTTTTCCTAAATTAAATAATTGGGTAGTTGTATTAATTTAGAGAAGTTGTGGGGTTAAAATGGAAATAGACGAATCCCCCCTCCCGTTAAAACGCATGAGAATCCTCTCCTTCGTTAAATAAAATCACTCCCGAAACCGTGACACAGTCCCTGTTTCAAGTGAACCTAGTTCCTAGCCGCACAGCCCATCCCCTTCCCGTTGTACCGGAGAGAGAGAGAGGGAGAGAGCCGGGAGTCGGAGAAGAAGAAGAAGAAGGGTGAAAGGAGTGGGTGTCTTCAAAAAGGCACATGGCCCAGAGAAACGACAAAGCTAGGTAAGACTCTTTGTTTTTCTTTCCTTGTGTTCTTGAGGTACCCAATCGGTTTATAGCTGCTGAATTTTTTTTTATGATGGGTCGACGCTCTAAATGTTAATTGATTTTGAATTTTGGTGGAATTTGGGTGTTGATTTCGTTGGATGTATATGCTGGTTGCCGTAATTTTAGAGGGGTTTTTGATGTGCTCTTTGATATTTGGATTGAGTTTGTTGTTTGGAATTTCAGTAGATTAAATTGTTGTTCGAAGATTTGGGTTGATTTTGTTGGTTGTTGGCCGAATGGAGGGGTGATTGATGGTGTTTTGGCTTGTTTTGGATTCGGTTAGAGATGACCGAATGGGTTGAGAGGATTTAGTTTGGGTTTTATTGTTGATTTTGGTTCTGCTTGGCCAAAAGTGATGCTGGGTCGAGTTTCTCTTTGCAGTCGACTGGGGATTAAAGGTTGAGTTTTGTTGAAATTTCCATTTGGCCGAAAGATGGGCGTTGAAGGTGAGGTGTTGGATTGTTGATTGAAGTTGATTTTGTAATGTTGTTAGTTAGTAGGATTTTTTGAGATGGTTGAATAAGAGAGAGTTTCTAAGCCATGAATTTTCGCTAGTGTACCTCCTCGCGGTACACTTACAGCCAGAACCTCAACCCACACTACACCACTTCAAGCACAGGGTACTTCCAACCCACCAATCACAAGGGTACACGGTTTTTTTTTTTTTTTTTTTTTTTTTTTTTTTTTTAAATAAGCAAGCAGAAAATCTATTAATGCCCAATAACTGCAGAATATTACGATTATGTGAAATTAATGGAGAATATTTGGGGATCCTCTATTATGTGATAGATTTTAGAGTATTCTTATACTCTGAATGGTACCTTATGTCAGTGGATGAGATTTCTTTTACTTCTCTAATAATACGTATCGGAAATCCATTTATATATTTTATGCCTTCCTCTATTATTTGATGAACAAGAGAAAAGGAAAAAAAGAAAGAAAAATTAGATCCCAGGATGCTAGTCTTTGTAGTGTACCATGCATTTTGGGCCCTTTTTGGGTTTGGGCTGTGGGTTATGCTTGCTTAATTTGATGTGCTGAGAGATCTTCAAAGTGCTTCATTTTGCAATTATTTGAGCAAGAAGCTAACCAGGTTTTGCTTTGATTTCTTATCACAGGTAATGATAACTTGCTGGTAGATGAATCTGTCTTGAAGCCATCACTTTGTCACTTCATATTTAAGGTTTTGTTTCTGTTGAAAAAAAAAATGCTAGGTTCTTTGCCAATCTTGCCCCTCCCTGCTCCTCCTCTTGATGGAAATCTTGGCCCTCTTCCTGCATCTCAAGTGTCTGATGAGCAGCAGGATGAAACAACTTCAAACGATGAGCAGAACAAAGCTAACTTGGCGCCTTCAACAGTTGCAACCCACACAAGAACCATTGGAATTATTCATCCTCCCCCAGACATCAGAACCATTGTTGACAAAACTGCTCAGTTTGTTTCAAAGAATGGACCAGAGTTTGAAAAGAGGATTATTGCAAATAATGCTGGCAATGCGAAGTTCAATTTCTTGAATGCATCGGATCCCTACCATGCATATTATCAACATCGGTTGTCTGAATTTCGTGCTCAAAATCTGTCTTCTGCTCAGCAGCCTACTGATTCTGCTGTGCCTGATTTGCTCCCATCTGCCCCAGCTGCTGATGGTAATGAAGCGGCAGCAGCAAAGGTTGATCTGTCTGCGCAGTTCAAACCTGTTCGTAAAGTTCTTGAGCCCCCGGAAGCTGAGCAGTATACTGTTCGGCTTCCTGAAGGGATTACTGGTGAAGAACTTGAGATAATTAAGCTCACTGCTCAGTTTGTGGCCCGGAATGGGAAATCGTTCTTGACAGGATTGACAAGCAGGGAAATCAATAACCCCCAGTTCCATTTTTTGAAGCCAACCCACAGTATGTTCATGTTTTTCACTTCGCTTGCTGATGCATATTCAAAAGTCTTAATGCCTCCAAAGGGTTTGACAGAGAAGCTAAAGAATAGTGTTGCTGACATGACAACTGTGCTTGAACGAAGTATGAATCGTCTCGAGTGGGAGCGTTCACAAGAGCAGGCCAGGCAGAAAGCTGAGGATGAAAAGGAGCAGGAAAGAATAGAGATGGCCATGATTGATTGGCATGATTTTGTTGTGGTTGAAATGATAGATTTTGCAGATGATGAGGATGATGATTTACCCCCTCCAATGACCCTTGAGGAGGTTATAAGGAGAAGTAAGGTGTCAGTTATGGAAGAAGATATTGCTGAGCCAGGAAAGGTGGTGGAGATGGAAATGGATGAAGAAGAAGTGCGGCTTGTTGAAGAGGGAATGAGGGCAACTAGTATTGAAGAGAATGGTGATGGAAAGAAGAATGAGATGATGGTAACAGAGGAACCAGAGCCACCAATGCGAATTGTGAAGAACTGGAAGAGACCAGAGGATAGGATCCCTGCAGAAAGAGACCCAACAAAATTTGTTGTTTCCCCAATTACTGGTGAGCTAATCCCCATTAATGAGATGTCCGAACACATGAGGATTTCCCTCATTGATCCCAAGTACAAAGAGCAGAAAGAAAGGATGTTTGCTAAGATTCGTGAGACTACGCTTGCTCAGGACGACGAGATCTCCAGGAACATTGTGGGGCTTGCACGAACCCGTCCGGATATTTTTGGTACCACAGAGGAAGAAGTCTCTAATGCTGTCAAGGCTGAGATTGAGAAGAAGAAAGATGAGCAACCAAAGCAAGTTATATGGGATGGTCACTCTGGAAGCATTGGACGCACTGCCAACCAGGCCATGTCACAAAATATTAGTGGGGAGGATCAAAATGATGCTGGTAATAATGATCCAAGAAACCTTCCTGGTCCTGCAGCACTTCCTCCTAGGCCTGGCATGCCATCAGTTCGTCCACTTCCTCCTCCTCCTGGACTAGCCTTGAATCTTCCTCGTGTGCCCCCAAACACAGTCCAGTATTCTGCTCCAACTAATGTCGGGCTCCCTGTACCCCCACCCAGGCCACCAGTTATGCCAATGATTCCTTCAGTTCGGCCACCTCCACCTCCAATGACAATGACTTCTGGACAGCAATCTCTTTTGGTGAATCGACCACCTCAAATGCCACCATCAATGTCTATGAATGCTACTAATATTCCTGTACCGCCTCCACCTGGTTCCCAGTTTATGCATGTGCCAGTTCCCCGATCTTTTGTTCCTCTTGCTGTGCATCAACCTACCATGCCTATGATGCCCCCACCGCCTTTGCCTCAAGGAATGCCTCCACCGCCACCACCTGAGGAAGCTCCCCCACCGCTTCCGAATGAACCAGAGCCAAAGAGGCAGAAGCTCGATGATTCTTTGCTTATTCCAGAAGACCAGTTTCTTGCTCAGCATCCGGTATGTGGAGTCTCTGCATTTGGCTCTTTTTAACTGTAGCAAACTTCAAGTGGTATTCAATTTTTATTTTTTTAAATCAATAGGCTCTAGGTTTTCTGATTTAGATTTATTTTTATTTTTGCAGGGGGCTGTTCGAATCACTGTCTCTGTTCCCAATGTTGATGAAGGAAATCTCAAAGGGCAGCTTCTGGAGATTACAGTGCAGTCTTTATCTGAAACTATTGGCAGTCTGAAGGAGAAAATTGCAGGGGATATCCAGCTTCCTGCCAATAAACAGAAATTGAGTGGAAAACCTGGCTTTCTCAAGGACAATATGTCGCTGGCATATTACAACATTGGAGCAGGAGAAACGCTTAACCTTTCTTTAAGAGAGCGTGGTGGTAGAAAAAGATGAACAGCTTTCTTGACCGGGGCATTTAAGGTGGTTGTTGGAACTTTCTTGTTACAATGAGAGTATTCAATATATTATTGTTGAACTTTGTTATTCTATCTTCATGGATGTTATGTTGGAAATGCTGTATCACTAGAATGACTTTCTGAACTTGTTTTTTTGTCCTAACCTAGTGGCATGTATGGTATCTAAGGGCAACGAGTTCCTTTTTCTTAGGCTGATCAAGTCATCTACTTATTACTACTAATCATCTTCTCCTTTTGCATTGTGGTTGCTTCACTGAAGATTTTGAACTCCAGTCTTATTGTGCTTTTCATTTCCAATTTCGTTGCTGCAAGTTTTGCTCTTGGTGAACGTAGTGATAGAAGGTTCTTTTTGCAAGTATTTATATTTTGTTATGCCTGCACATTTAGATGGATAGATTACTTATTGGTTTTCTATGGAGAACGATGCATCCTATGGAATTTCTTTTGCAGGGCTTATGCCCTACAAATTTGTTCCATTTTTCTGCAATGTTCTCCTCAGACCAGCCATTGGACCAGCCATTGGACCAGCCAATAGCAATAGCAAGCAATGTCTGGGGGAGTTGGTGCTTTCTGATGCCGTTTTTCTTACTACAGAAAAGGCTACTTGTTTGAGTAAATGAAAGGACTGTGCCACCCCAGCATATGTTTCTTATACAGGTCGTATGCTTCCATCTTTCCCTTTTATGTAGCATTCATGGTCCATGTTTTCACAGGTCTGATGACAGTTATTTATACATGCCTTTTTATTGCAGCATGGATCAGGTTTCATTGCAGTTTCATGATAGAGATTAGAGGCAGCAGATAAATCTAATTTTTGTTCTCTCATATACTATAAATTAGATTTTTGTGTATTATTTTGAACTTGTATAGAGCAAGACTAAGAGGCCTTGCTATGTTGTTTACGAGATTAGTTGAATGGAGAATTGGTCTGAGAAAATCAAACAATGTACCTATTTAAGTGTTTTACACTTTGTTTTTCAGTTATTCACTGGTAGGGTCCTCTTCTTCTTGCTGAGCTGTAATTTCTGCCTATTGTTCCCTATGCTTTTCTAAATCAAGG
Organism: Alnus rubra; assembly: GCA_028654335.1. Taxonomy (NCBI): domain Eukaryota; kingdom Viridiplantae; phylum Streptophyta; class Magnoliopsida; order Fagales; family Betulaceae; genus Alnus; species Alnus rubra. Next base: position 3,088,029 of record JAJPGS010002489.1, on the reverse strand, counting down.
CTTTTTTCTCTCTAATTTATCAACTCAGCTAGAGTCTCTCTGCCCACCACTTTATTGTGAGATAATACCATCCTTTGATTCTTTTTGCTAGTGCACATATATGAAAGTTTGAGCCCAAGTAGTAGTTGAGAAATAATGTTGTCTTTAAACCTATAAAGGTTCAATTTTTCAGATTGAAAGAGTTTCCATCCCATGCTTTCTTGTTCTGTTTCTGGATTTTTTTGCTCTACCTTGCAATGCTTGATTAATATGGTGTTTTACCTTAACCATTGAGTATCTTAATACTAGTTGTAGTTGGTTGGTAGAATAAACCCCCGGAATGGAATAGTTATTTTATAGTTTGTTAAGTTTCGTAGGTGGAGGAATAGATATTCCTATTAATATCTATTCCTTAAAATGAGGAATAGCTATTTCTTTCTTGTGGGAATAAACCCATCAATTAAACTTCTCACAAAAGCCCCCATAGAACCTGAAACAGTGAACGGCTGCAGCACTGAGCCCCACAACCTTTGAGAAAACTTGCAAATCATGGTTTCTGTAAATGGGTATACGTTCGATTTTCCAGAGATGTAATTATCCATCCACTGATAGTCAGAATAACTATGCAGTATGCTAATTCTAGGGCCAGATCAAAAAGGGATTAGGATTTTTTTTTTTTCAAATTATCTATCCAAATTTGAGAGAATTTGGACAAGTGATTGTGAATTTGTGAGATATTATTTGTAAGATTCACCTGACTGGATAAGTGGTTAGACAGTTCAATTTTTATTTTGTCAGTCAGATGGGTTTCATAAGTGGACTCTCACAATTATCTACCTCCGAATTTTTTCAAATTCGGACAAATAATTTAAGTGGGTCTTAACATAAAACAGAGGGTTATTCTTATCCTTTGTGTGCCATAATTGTTGAAAGTATGTGTATTAGATAGCAGGAGTTTAACATTCGGATTTTCTTCCTTCTTGGGCATAACACAGAAGGGATTCTGAAGGGAATGTGCATACCCCATTTTCAATGGTTTAGCGGGCAGATTAAACTTTATGGTTCTTTTATCTTATTGTCCTTGTTGAGTCCATTTAAGCAGTCTGACGACTGGCAATTTTTTGGCCCATTTTCTATTTTTTGCATTGTATTTCTGTTTGAGTTTGTTGTTGGGGGAGTCTACTCCCTCTTGGTTTTTTCTTCATTGCAACCCTTTTCCCATTTGATTAGGGAAAAAAAAATTTGACAGAAGTTCTATTTGAAGGGAATAGAACATTTTTCCTTTTAGATGTGGGAATATTAAACTTGTATTATCAAAATATTGGTTGTCTTCGGCTGTGATCAAGGTGGTTTAGGGAAAAATATTAACCTGCCCATTGAACTTCAATCTTGTACCCAAGTTCTTTTATGAGTGAGCTTGTAAATCTGAAATCTTGAGAATTGTGACAAAATGCAGCTGCTAAAACCACTCCGAGACAACCAAATTCAAGATGTTACTTTATTGAAGAAGATTAAAATACAAACAGAGTAAACTTACAACTCATGTAAAATACTCTAATCAACTATATGAACAACGAGTTCCCTGCTAGCCAATCTTCTTCGAATGTCTCTCCTTACTGACCTACCGGTAGACTTTTTGGCAATTGAAGATTGTGTATGGTGCGGTTTGAAAGAACAGACTCCAATAGAGAGAAAGCTACAAGCTTTTTACAAATCATCTTTTGGCGCAACAATAGTGAAGCAACCTCTTAAGAGGGTTTTAAGGCTCAAAATGAGTTATAGGCTTCACAAAGTCTAACAGGGGGGAAACCATTGATGGCTCTCAAACAAAAACCTCTTGGCTTACAAGGGAGAAGCAAGAAAACTTCTCTAGAGGTACTCGAGGTCTGATTTCTCTCTAGAATGTCTCCTCTAAAAGACCCAAAGGGGCATCCTATTCTATTTATAGGAGGGAAAAAAAAGCAAAAGGTTGAAAAGCTGTCGAAGATAAGCCAGTCCAAGTAAAGTCACCTTAATTTCTAAAACTTAGCAATCTCCTCATTTGGCCATTCAGTGACAATCAAAATACATCAGAGACAAAAACAATCACAAGTATATAACAATTCACAACTCTAATCCAAGCCTAACAAAATAGATACACTATAAATGAATAACATCCATTCCAACAGGTTAGTAAAAAATGAAGTAACAACCTCATAATTTATCCTCCTTCAGGAAGGACAAAGAGACATACAATGAAGTATGTGAGGAAGGACACGCTGAGCTCAGCAAAGAAAGGGCAAGAGAACCAACATCAAGTCATTCCCAAAAAGGATACAAGTAGAATCATTTGAAGCATCATATACAAACATGCATACAAGTATATCATAAAACATAATGTATCATTAATACATCCCATAAAACATGTCAAAGAATGCATTGAAAAAACTAAAACTACTTTAATGTCAACTCCCTCTCAACATGAGCAATCTATCTCCCTAGCAAGTGTCCGGCACCACTAACCACATTCTTCCATTTTCTGTCACAAATAAGGGGAGGAACTCAAGCAGCATCATATCCATACTCATAAGGTACATCACAGTGATGTACAAAACAAAACTCACAAAGTGAGTACTCTCTCCAAGGAATTCACAGCAGTAAGAGATACCAAATAAAATAATGTACCAGAGTCACCACGTGATACTCAATGAATAGTCACTCAAGTAAATTAGTCCATAAAAGAACACTTTGCATACTTGTGAAAACATAAGAATGATTAGCCCAGAATATTAAACCCTTCCCAGTAAAGTTGGCGCTATCCCGAGTGACCTGTAATACAATACCGGTGCCCTGTATATTGTTCACTACCGTCTATCATTAGTAGTTCAACCAAGTTCGATCTCGGGTGTCCCACGCCGCTCATTAACGTCTGTCTATAGTAATCACCAATCAAACATGGTTACGCCAATCACAAAAACTATGGATCCAAGGCCAAACATAAAAATAAAAAATAAAAAAAATAAAAACATTTGACCATAGAGTTAACCTGTATGGGAAGTCCATAGACGTTATCACCCACATACCAGATTACTATGTCATACGATGCAAGTATTATTCATTGGTTTTTATATGCGTGTGTTTACAAAACATAATTTTCACCATCTTATTAATTCATTTACTCATTTTCACAAAGTAGAGTTCACAATTGTCTAAAAGGTATTTCATGTGAGTTGTAAACGGAAAATATAATAACAAGTATCCGTATAAGTTCTTCTCACTTGTATCGTAAGGCTCATCTGTAAAATCATCTTAAAGCTCCACAACCTTTAAAACTGTGAAAAGACCTATCATTAGTCATAATTTCAAGCTAAAACAAATCTTAGTTAATATGCTCAAAATAGGCTCTCTGCCTGACCGTTAAACATTCGGACAAATGGAATCGAACATTTGGTCTCGACCGAATGTTCGTCCAGTAAAGGTTAAACGTTCGGTGTTGGGAAGAAACTCATTTTCGAAACCAAAAACCCGCAAAACATATTCTAGGCAAGTCCTAAGGTCTTAACAAGATCCTTAATAGAGTCCCAACCCACAATAAAACATCCATTCAGAAGAAACTACGTCCAATATTATTATATCGTCGAATTAGTGTTAAGGCCAACAAAACTATCTAGAGGCTTAAATCTACGAGTTTATGCTATAAAAACAAACCAACAACATAACAACAATAAATGCGTGCAAAGATAGCATATCCACCCTTAAAAGTTCGATTAGTAAGTTGGGTGGTGGTGAACCACCTACAAAGGAGCACGCTAGGTAATTTTTATTTTTATTTTTATTTTTAACTTACACAACACTCCTACGTGGCATGGCATGCCAAGTGTTATGGGCTTAATTTTTTAAGCACATTACGGATAGAATAAAAATAATTTAACTAACCTTAATATCTTTCAAATCAACTCTATATTATTCTTTGCTTAATTATAATAAAGCAAGTAATGGATAGAATAGGACGCAGAACCGTGACATGCACCAAGCCAATAAATTTTGTTGAAGTCCTGTTGTGCCACGTGACCCTGCCACTGAGGGAGAACCGGAGAATAGAACGTGGGAGTTTCCAGGTTGAGTCTTCGGCATTTTCCAAATGATTATTCCTTCAATATTGTTGGTACAGTTTCCGGTATGGTGTAAATCTGCACGTTCCTTTGATGTTCTTCACGCTTCTCAATAACTCTGCAAAACAACAAAACCTAGGGACCCTTCCGGGGGTCCCGCTCCGATGCCTAAGTTAGATTCTGTGAGAAAATAATGCTTTATGCATAAAATTGAGTCTTAGTTTATACCTGGGGTATGAGCCTATTTATAGGCGTAGAGGTGGAGTCAAACCTGGATTAGGACTCCTGTTCCTTGTTGATTTAGAACTGCTGTCCGAGTTCTAATTGGACTTTAATCATTTACTAGACTTCTAATTGGATATCTTCTTAGACTTCTGATCTGATATCACCTTATCTGTTTGGACCTTATTTGACTCCTCTTTGGATCGGGTTGAGTGGGATTTATCCCCAACAGTTACCCCCCAATTCCCTTATCCGAAGCTTGCTTGAATAATGGGAATTCCATGTCTAAGGAAACCCGATCTTTGTCTCCTTCTGAAAACCTGCTAACCTGCAAAACCTGAGGGTTAAATCTTACCCCCCCCCATTACCTTCTTGTTTTTCCTTAGGGTTTTCTCCCTGTCTCTTGAAAAACCTGCAAAACCCGAGGGTTAAATCCGACCCCCCGAGAAGTTTCTTCTTGCTCTCGGCTAGGACTGATCCGAGAGGCTCCTTCTTGGCAAGGACTGATCCGAGAAGTTGTTTTTGCTCTCGGCAAGGACTGATCCGAGAAGTTGTTTTGCTCTCGGCAAGGACTGATCCGAGAGACTCCTTCTCGGCAAGGACTGATCCGAGAAGTTGTTTTTGCTCTCGGCAAGGACTGATCCGAGAGGCTCCTTCTCGGCAAGGACTGATCCGAGAAGTTGTTTTGCTCTCGGCAAGGACTGATCCGAGAGGCTCCTTCTCGGCAAGGACTGATCCGAGAAGTTGTTTTTGCTCTCGGCAAGGACTGATCCGAGAGGCTCCTTCTCGGCAAGGACTGATCCGAGAAGTTGTTTTGCTCTCGGCAAGGACTGATCCGAGAGACTCCTTCTCGGCAAGGACTGATCCGAGAAGTTGTTTTTGCTCTCGGCAAGGACTGATCCGAGAGGCTCCTTCTCGGCAAGGACTGATCCGAGAAGTTGTTTTGCTCTCGGCAAGGACTGATCCGAGAGGCTCCTTCTCGGCAAGGACTGATCCGAGAAGTTGTTTTTGCTCTCGGCAAGGACTGATCCGAGAGGCTCCTTCTCGGCAAGGACTGATCCGAGAAGTTGTTTTTGCTCTCGGCAAGGACTGATCCGAGAGGCTCCTTCTCGGCAAGGACTGATCCGAGAAGTTGTTTTGCTCTCGGCAAGGACTGATCCGAGAGGCTCCTTCTCGGCAAGGACTGATCCGAGAAGTTGTTTTGCTCTCGGCAAGGACTGATCCGAGAGGCTCCTTCTCAGCAAGGACTGATCCGAGAAGTTGTTTTGCTCTCGGCAAGGACTGATCCGAGAGGCTCCTTCTCGGCAAGGACTGATCCGAGAAGTTGTTTTGCTCTCGACAAGGACTGATCCGAGAGGCTCCTTCTCGGCAAGGACTGATCCGAGAAGTTGTTTTGCTCTCGGCAAGGACTGATCCGAGAGTTTTTGCCTGCAAAAGAAGCAACATCAACGGGTTCCCGGTCCCTAGACCGGGAACACTCCGATGCTTAAGTCAGCTTTATTCATTTATTCTGAAAATACTTATTCCCAAAATCTGGGGAATTTTCTGTCTAGTCTGAATTAAAAATAAAAGTCTAGTTCTTTGCAAATATAAATACTGAAAAATAAAAGCAAGCCTGAAATTCCCGAGAGTCCTTTTTATGGGATCACGGGCAGATACTGATGTTGCCTCGGCTCTCTATGCTGTGGGCTTCTGCTTCTTCGGTCCTCTCTTCTTTCTATGTCATCTCGGGGAGCATTCTCTTGATGCCTTTCGTCTAGCTGAGGGCGGTCTCGGGGATAGTAATCCCGTGGCTGTTGATCTCGGGGCTGATAGTCCTGATGATTCCGAGGCCTGTTGTTTCCTGGATGGTTCCGTCGCTCTCCCAAGAACCGAACTAGCTTGCCATTCTTTATGAATTCTTCTATCAACAACCTTAGGGTTACGCACCCCTCGGTGTAATGACCTGCTTGTTTATGGAAATCACAATACTTCCCTGCATTCTTATAAGGAGGATTACCTGGTATCTTTTGTGGTTCCCGAAACGCCGGATCTTTCTTGATCTCCATGAGGACTTCTGATATCTCGGCATTGAGAGGTGTAAAGTTGTAATCTGTGAACTTCTTTACCCGCCTCTGCTCTTCCCAATCAGCTTTCCTGAATTCTTTCCTTTTCTTTTCTGGGGCTGTCTCTCGGGGTAGTCTAGAACTGGCCATAGACTTCAGCGTCTCTTCCTGATTAATGAATTCTTCTACCTTATCCATGAGGCCCTGCAAGGTACTCGGTTGCTTTCGGATCAACTTCTTCATCAAAGGCTCCTCGGGTGAAATTCCCTGATAAATGGCAGCAAAGATCATATCCTCGGTCGGATCTTCTACCGTAGCCTTCTCTCGGTTGAACCGAGCCATAAACTCCTTAAGACTCTCATTGCCCTGCTGGTGCAATGATAGCAAATATCCCGAAGGCTTCTTCCTTGTCCGGAAAGCCAAGAACTCCGTTAGGAATATCTTGGATAATTCTTTGAACTGATCAACAGAATTCGAGGGCAGCTTCCTGAACCAGTCTCGGGCATTCCCCGCAAGAGTAAGAGGGAAGGCCCGACATGCTACTTCATCGGGTGTCCCGTGAAGGTCTAGATGAGCTTTGAAATTCTCTAGGTGATCCAAGGGATCTCTGTCTCCTGCATAACTTAGAATTTGGGGTACCTTAAACTTATCGGGAAGCTGATAGTCTGCCACCCGTCTGGTGAAGGGTGAGTCTGTACCCATTAGGAGCTTGTCCACCATTACGGATCTGCCTTTGTCCTTTCTTTCCATCTCCATGTACGTGCACCTTCTCTCCAGCTCGGCAATAATTCTGCTCAGATCTCCTTGGCGGTCATCCTCCCTCCGAGGATTAATGTTGCTGTTGTGATCTTCTTCCTCATGCTCGTCCCTGTTCATCTCGGGATTGGGCTGTTCCGGCCTCATGCGTAACAATTCTGCATTTAAGTCTTCAATCTGGGCTTCCAACGCTGCTATGCGATCTTGATCTCCACCCCCCGGGGGAGGGTTCGGTGGAGGCTGCAAATTATTCTGAATAGCCGGTTCCTGTGGGGCCACGGGCTGTCGATTGGTCTGGCTTCCGGAACGTGTGTTCATCACCATCCTGGATCTTTTTTTTTATGAGGAACGAAAAATCGTTCCCACAGACGGCGCCAAACTGTTGGTACAGTTTCCGGTATGGTGTAAATCTGCACGTTCCTTTGATGTTCTTCACGCTTCTCAATAACTCTGCAAAACAACAAAACCTAGGGACCCTTCCGGGGGTCCCGCTCCGATGCCTAAGTTAGATTCTGTGAGAAAATAATGCTTTATGCATAAAATTGAGTCTTAGTTTATACCTGGGGTATGAGCCTATTTATAGGCGTAGAGGTGGAGTCAAACCTGGATTAGGACTCCTGTTCCTTGTTGATTTAGAACTGCTGTCCGAGTTCTAATTGGACTTTAATCATTTACTAGACTTCTAATTGGATATCTTCTTAGACTTCTGATCTGATATCACCTTATCTGTTTGGACCTTATTTGACTCCTCTTTGGATCGGGTTGAGTGGGATTTATCCCCAACAAATATATAATTTATTTAATTTAGTATTAGGAATTAGGATAAGTCTCAATAGTCTCATCTCATGCTCCTATTTGTTTTTGCACTTTACCTAAACGACAAAACGTATCACCAAAGCTTTTTTTTTGGGGGGTAAAACGTGTCACCAAAGCAGAGGACCACTCCTCAGTCCGACGGTCCTCCCTCATCTTCTTCTTCTCTTTATCCTCTTCCTTTCTTTTTTGTCTTCTCATTATTATTTCACTTTTTTGATCCACGACCCACCCACGCGCGCCCATATCCACTCATCAACAGTCAACAGTACTCAATTATACTCACAATAATACCTCCAATTCATCGCATCACACGTCCACGTCAACACCCTCATGTACAGAGAGATCAATACTAACAACACTGAACCTCCACGTCATCCTCATAAATATCACTTATCCTGTCGCACTATCCATTACTGACTTGACCTGATTAGGAAAATGTTAGGTTTATTACGTGCGCACAAAACTAACGTTTCCCTACTTTTAAAGGGTAATGATATTTTTATATTTTTTTTTATATATTTCATTTTTAAATTTATCTTTAGATTTATGAATTTACGTTGAGTCGAGAAAAAAAAAAGAAGAAGAGGTATTTGCTTCCTTCCTAATCATTTTAGGGTTATGGAGGTTTTTTGTTTTCTTCCTGACTTAGATTCAGTGGAGCTTTTGTTCTCCTAATTCTTCTAGGGCTAAGGAGCTTTGTATTTGTTTTTTTTTTTTTTTTTTTTTTTTGTCTTTTCAGGTAGAAAGGCTAATACGAGACATCTCATAGGGAAGCAACCTCTCTGTTCATGTCGCTGGCAAAAGTTTGGCTGAGCTTTTTTTTTTTTTTTCTACATCTACTTTTGAGGCCAGATCTATGTTTTTCGGCCGGTTCCTGTAAGACATGTGCAGTTTCTCTTCCGATGTCGGCTTGTGTTGAGTGCTTTCTGTAATTTTTTACTCTTTTTTTTAGAGTAGTTTTTTAAAGTCTGTCTGTTAAATTTATAGATTTTACAAGACCTTTTATGGCTTATTAGCTAGATCATTCATATTTTCTTTGTTAGGGGTGCTTTATTGTTAAAGAGTGGCTCAAACATGTCTTTGTAATATTTGTTGAGGAGTGATTGGTGCACCACTTTAGAGACATGGGATGGGTCCCACGTGGGATCCATGTGGTGGACCCCACCCCATATCTTTAAGACCTTGCACTGTTGTGCAAGAGTCATTTTTCATATTTATTTATTTGTAGGCAGAACCTAAGTCAAATTTTTTTGACTTAATGTGTAGGCGGTCGATATACTTTTATTCACTGTATTTGCCATCGGGCCTCTTCAAATTAATGCATGATAGCTCCGATTTTTTTGTTCAAAATGAATTCACATCGAGTCTTATAAATTTAATTGTAAATTTAAAACATAATTATATGTAGATGTAAAAAACAATATATAGAATATTATTTCTCATTTCCAAAACCTCATTTTTAAACAAAAGCCCCAAAAAAAAGAAAAAGCTATTATGACGCGCGTGCGCGCTTATCCATCATCTGGTGCGGACGAGGAAGCCGTGGTGGCTGACACCGACGTCGGAAACGGCGTCGTCGAACCCGACGAACTTGCATTTTGCACCGCCCACCGGAAGTGTAACTGTACGGACTGTATTCTCCGGGACCAGATTCGTGGTCCGGCGGTACGGTCCGAACCACTTGTTTTGCATGTAGCGGTTCTTCCTCCACGGAGGCACGGAGAGCTCCCTGCTCCTCAGCGTTCTCTTCACCACGTTGCACATAACCCTCACCATCTTCTTCAGCTCCTCGCTACGGACGACGAAGACCCTCGGCAGAGAGCGCAGAAGCGTCGAGTGCTGGTCCGTCGGCCGAGCGATCTCGAACTGTGCGGCGAAGTCGAGGTCGACGAGGTACCGGGAGGAGCCCGGTTGGACCACGTCAATGAACTCGTAGCTCCCGGCGGTGAGCCCCCCTGAGGAGTCCCACTTGGTCTTGCAGATCGCGGCATTGTGGCCCAGCTCACGCAGAAACGCCATCACGTTTCGTTGGAACGAGTTTCGGTTCGATCTCAGCCGCGAGAACGTCTCCGCCGCCTCTGAAACGTGACCCACGAGCAAGTTTCGGTACGAGTCCACGGCATTGTCTCCGGCCGTTGATCTAAGCATATCTTCCACCTCCCCGCGAAGGTCGGACGCTGAGTCGAGTCGCTTGGAGTAGTCATGATCGTCGTCGCGGGAGTCAGCCTCGCAATCGTTCTCGAGGAAACCGTGGACGAGCTCGGAGAGGCAGGGTGAGTCGTCACCGGTCGAGTGCTCGCTGCCGCTGCTGGCATAACAGAGTTGGGTTTGATCTTTTCCGACGAGTCGAGCTCTGACCTTGTCGTCGAGCGGGTCAGTAACTCGCTTAGCCCTAGCAAACTCCGCCATTGTTGTTCTTGTTCAAGAGAGCTTTCAAAGTCTCAACAGATCATCTGCATGTTGATGATCAGGTATTACGAAATGGAAAGCCTTTTATAAAAGGAACGCCGAAATGGTCGTGTCTTTTGAAGAGAGAGAGAGAGAGAGAGGGTTTGGAGTGGAATTTACGTGGGAATATTCGGAGAAGGTGAGTTTTGGGAGTTGAATAATTTGAGAGGATATGCGGGGAATTAAGTATCCGAGTAGGACTGTACAGGTGCCAGCATATACGACAGCACCAAGGGGGGTTTATTCGGGCTACAGAGGACGGGTAGGGTTTGTGTAACACAGGACTGGCACGTGGTCATATATAAAAAGCTTGCAATTTGCAAGAGATAGGGTTGGTTTGGTTTGGTGCCTCTTGGTGATTGTCAAGGGTTTGAGGTGAGAGGTGGGGGATAATGTTTGACGTTAAGGAATCCGAAGTTTGAGGTTGTGTGGATTGTGGAAATCGATTGGTTATTTAATCTTTACTTAATATTTTTTATTCTTATCTAACTATCACTTTATTTCTAACGTACTGTTCTTAATCTTTTGATTTTTAAATTTTTTTCTCTAATTTTTTATTCGAAAACTTACCATATCTTTGTTTTTCGACCCAAAATAACAAAAATACCTATAATTTTTCATTCTCTAAATCTTTGCCTTTATTTTTCGTCTTTTCAGATTTTTTTGAAAATGTATATATAATGAAATTAGCGACTTGTATGCTTTTAATATATTAGTTTTAAGGGTTTGTTTGAGTTTGCGATTTAATAAAACGATTTTAAAATGAGCGATTTGAAAAAATGATTTTTTAAAACGCAGATAAGCGTTAGGCAAAATTGCAGTTTAGTATTTAAAATCGCAAATTAACCTTTAAAATTATGTGTTTTTAAAAAAGTACCATCTTACCAGCGATTTGAAAAAACACATTTTCTACGTTTTTAAATTACAATTTTTAAAAACGCAGTTTCCAAACGATTTATAATCTGTGATTTAGTTTAAAATCGCACTTATTATTTACAAAATTGTAATCCCAAACGCACCCTAAATCTATATGCATCCTATATCTATGCACAACTTATTATCACATGCTACAGCTGTCACGCCAGTTTGTGAAAGAATTGTAAAGAACTTGGTCAAAGAACATCTGGTCTATCGGACAATGGCGGTGGCGTTCAACGGTTGATCTACCTTGTATGTATTTCCTAACAATAATTTGTCGTTGTATCCTATTCTTAATGTACATATCTTTTTAAATTAATCGTTTGATATATAAAACCCATATATAGGTCCTACAAATTCAATAGTTAATTTAAATATGCTGATGTACGTGGTACATTGTAGGGGTATGATATGGATCAGAGGCCATCCAATGGTGACATGTCATCAAGTTGATATGAAATATAGAAAATGCTAGAGATGCTACCAATTTGATTACAAAATGAATACGTCATCTTACAATCACAAAAAAATAAAAAAATAAAAATGATTCTATAAAAATATGAAGCAAACTCTAGAAATTGATTTCGTATTTTTCCCATCAAAATAAAACTCAAATATTCTCATAATAATAAAATAAATAAAACCCCACCATTTCAATAGAACCTTGACATCCACCATGAGTGCCTTATGGTTAAAAAAAAAAAAAATTCTTCATTTTTTTCGACGTAAAATATTTTCTAAAAATCGTCTTTCTTATTTTTCAGTATTTGATACGATGAAAAATTATAGTCAATTAACTTATTCATTATTTATATAAAGTAAATATCATGCTTTATATTTTTTTTCATAAATCTATACTTATCATCAATTAGTTAGTATTTATTAAGATTTTATCATTTTTTAGTTAATAAAATAAAATTTTTGTTTAGAAACTTATAGAAATTAATTTTATAAACTTTGCATTCGTACTAAATCAAACATTTTTTTTATCACAAAATTGATTGTTTTTATTTTATATTATATCTAAAATCTTAAATGATTCAATTTCTAATCTATATGTATGTTTTATTGTACATGTATATACACATACACATAAAATAATGCTATATGCAACATTCCTATTCACTTATTTTCCTCTAAATGTGATGTGGTTTTTAAAATTACTATTATATCAAAATTTAATAGTAATCAATCTCAAATTCAATAATAATTTTAAAAACTACATCATCTTTAAGAGATAGGAGTCTTACATATAGCATCGAGAAATGATCCCTACACTCATTTCTCACAACAGCCCCACACCAAGCTGACGTGGCTGATAATATTTTATTATTTTTTTACAAAAAGAAAAGAAAAGAAAACAAAAAAATAATAAAATATTACCAGCCACGTCAGCTTGTTGTGAGGCTGTTGTGAGAAATGAGTGTATGAATCATTTCTCTATAGCATCACATAAAAGGGGGAGTGATCCTTACATTCACACTACACAACAATGGCACAACACCAAGGCACAATGGAGTGGGGTCCATGTGTGAGCCCCACTCAATTGTACCTTGGTGTTGTGTCATTGTTGTATAGTGTAAGTGTTTTAATCGTTTCTCCACATAAAAAGAAAATTCGCTTAGATATTTTTAAATAGGAAAAACTTCATTTAACCCCCATAAACTTCCATCATTTTTACAATCTCTCTGCCTCTCAAAGTTCAAAAACTCTCAATTTAATGTAAAACTTTTAATTTTTTGCAATCTCACCCT